>JAJLTE010000004.1:600000-936855 GCA_030568015.1 Ogataea dorogensis | reverse complement strand
CCCGTTTCGATTTAAGGCTCTCTATCTCCTTGTTATGCTGTGAAAATATTGATGAAAGGTTTCTCGAATGAGTCTGCTCAGTCACCCTCAGTTGTTCTTCAAGTTCCTCAATCCGTAGTTTTAAGAAACCACAGTTAGTTTGAAAGGCTGAATTCAACTGAATATTTTGCAACCATTAGAGGCACGTGACAGTAGATATTCACGTGACAACTTTTTTTTTTCCGTCACGTGATGTATATCATCGAAAATACTCAAAATTATAGGGTTCTGCTACTTATAATATGAAATTCTCTACAATTAGCTACAAGACATAGGCCTCAAACTATTAGGCTCTACTATACTATGTTTCCGTATGGAAATCTTACCAATTAGTTTTACATTACCAATATTTAAGAAACAACCTAAATTAATTTTCTGAAGTTTTAGTTCCAAAGCTCAATCACCAACTGAGGACCAATTAGATCACGTGATACAGCCTCTCTCATCATGCAAGATCAATTCATTCCAGCTTACTTACTATACATATGCGGTCCACAACATCCCACCTGGAGAACCATACCGTTGAGACTGAAAACTTGGTCTTCAATGGAACTTCGTCATATTCCTTACCCGAAAGTGCTCCCAACTGGGGAGATTTTGCATTATTGCACTTGGTAACAAGGTTCTATGAGATAAGCTATAAAGTTTGCTCATTCGCGGCTTCTCCCGAACTTATGCATAGAGCCTAAGGTTTCATGCCTCTGAGATACAAAACAAATCTCTATCCTTACTACTACATTTGGTTTCACTACACAGTCACCATTAACGTACTGCTAGTCGGTACCAGGAGATTTGGGTCCATAATTGCTTAACCTCACTTGACTCGATTCAGATTCATAGTCAGTCAGAACATGCGTCCCAACAACCTGTCTCATATGCAGATACCATAGATAACTTAGTTCCAGCGAAATGTATATGCTAACCTAGATTGCCAAATCATCTACTCAACATACAAAATATCTCAATCAAGCATGACACTTGTTCTCTAACACTACAGGTAGTCTGCTTATTGTGTCTGCTTATTGTAATAGCCCATAACGCACACGAACTTCAGATATTCACATATTCTACATGAACCCCAACCGCACATTATTTCCCCGCTTTCGTGTTAGACGAGGTCAAGTCAGGGACAAACTTAATGCCCCTCCTGTACTACACCAACTATGACGTGTTATAAACTTACTTACCATTTTGTAACGTTTCTTAAATTTATTAGATCATTTTTGACAACTAATACCCTAGAGAGCTACAAGTGAAGGTGATATTTCTATTTGAGTTGACGCAGTTTCAGGGTCAGTACCTAATCCAAACCTTGGCAAAAGTGAAAAAACTGAAAACAAACATTCCGCCTTCAAATTCCGATTCAAATTCCGAAGTATATTCTTTCGATCCCGAAATAAACACGACATACACCTTGACCTTTGTTCCTTTAAACCTTTACCACGTAAAACAGCAGAGTTGCCATCATGGTGAACATTCAATCGTTCAATACGGAGATTTCAGAAAAAGACCCCTACCCACATCAAGTGTAACTGGAGAACTGCCAAGTCCTTTAATTCCTTCTGGAGGGAATCTCCATTTTTACAAATCTCTGTATAATGCCTACAGCAATCTGACCCCTTCAACCTGATTCACTTTAGGTTTCCATCCAAACCTTCAAGGACATAAAATACTTCCATGTGTTTCATTCCAATTCTCTGTTTTGAGCCCACTAGAAATCCCTATTCTTGATCACTGTTTGACACATGCATATAGACTGATGTGCATTTTGGTTGGCCATCATCTAATATTGTAAACTTTATATTTCTTGAAGTCCTTTGAGCTTGACCTCGTGATCGCCAATGGTCATGACAAAACAACAGTATGATAATGATATCCGCTACACAGGTCTACTAGTCTCGATCACGAAAAAATCGACTGTATGACGCAACGCAAATGCCTCCAGGATAATGGTTCGTAAAAATTAAAGAGTTTGCTGAAATTCAACCAAGAATCCGCAATCCCCTTAAATTTTGCTATTCTAGAAGTATACCAAGTACGCCCCAGCGGGAACCACTCAAGAATCTATTATAATGTTCTCCTCACAGCAGAAATTTATGTATTTTTTTTTTACTACAAGCAATTATAGATGCTCGACAGGTCTCTTAATGTTAATTCATAGCCAGAAAAGTAAAAACTTTCAGCCATCACTAAGTGGAGTTCTCAAATCACCATGCTACTTTGGCACTTTGGGCCTTTAAATTTTTTGGCTCATAGCTTGCACCCACATCGGGAGATCACAGCCAGGGCACAAAGTTTTCTGTAGGGTGCCAGAAAATTTGGTCAACAGTTGTATATGTATTATTTTCACTTTTTATTCCAGCTAGTTGATCTTCAAAGCTGCAGAATGATTAACATCAAAACAAAGAATCTGATTAACTTCTTGGACACTACTAATGGTTTAGCACCTATCAGAATAGCTGCGAGACATGACCCAAGCAAAAGTCTCTCAAATAGAGAACTTAGAAGACTCAAATATCTTCTTGAACGGCATTCATCAATGCCATAACCAAATCACAAATTTGAACAGTAGAACTTTACAAAAAGAAGGCATCGTCTGGAACTTATACTGCAAAAGGCGAACAGAACCAAAATTGTACCTGCTGAAAGCATAGAATTCCCATGATTTGATTCAATTGAGCCAAATTTACTGGTACCGAGAATTCAAGAAAAGAAATAAAAAAAATGATCAAATCATTCAAAAATACACTCTCACTTACGTGAAAGTTAGAGCTTGTGTTTTGTATCCGCTACTCGTGAAGTCAACAAACAAAGACTAATAGAAACATCTAAGTGGTTTCGTAGGATAGAGAGCAAGTTATTAGTTCATCGTAGAGTTATTTTCGTTCTACTTCACCGCCAAAAGTCTTTTCCAATCCCAAATACCCCCCCACCCCCAAAAAAAAAACTCCACTTGAGTTGGTTCCTTTTTCAGCTCAACTTTTCTGAAAATTGACTATAAATCACTTTGTCTCCAGTACTTAAATCAAATCTTATAAATGAAAAACGCAGCAGCAGAAACTTTTGGATCATCCCCCTTGGTTATCATTATTCAAAAGCGTGAAAGTCGCTGCAAATATCTCATCGATTTGGAGGGTAAGCACGGTGTCTTGCATAAAGCTCACACAGCCTAGTAGACACGTAGTTAAATGGAAAAGGCGTTATTATAGCCAACAGATTCATATATAACTGATGATTAGTTGTTCGCTGATAGATTTGGCGTGAACAATTACCAAGAATTGAAATGCAACTACAAATCCCACGAATATAGAAGATGTAGCAAGGAAGAAATAGCGTAGCTTTCCCTTAGCAACCGGCGAATCCAATCCCTCAAGTAGAATTCCAATTGCGATCCAAGATGGAAGCATATTTGTGAATTGCAAAGAATGATACAGGAACCCAAGCTCATCTCAAAGCATTCAACTTTTTAAGGATAAATATCGATATCATTGAATATATAACATTCTCGCCAAAATTGATCCAGGAACTTGTAGTCTGAACACTTGGAGCTATGTTCACGACTTGACACGGGAAGAGACTAGTCACTGCAACTATACATTCTTCATTGTAACATAATCGCTATCAAACACTGCTTCTCCTAGGTAAAATCCTAATTCGAGCTTAATCAGGGATGATGGTGAAACCCAACCGAGGACTGCTTATCTAACAACCATACTGAGGTTTTTTCTTAGTTACTATGAGATGATAAAGGTAGCACGCATTTTGTAAAGAATGATTCTGCCGCTCAGACCGCATCTCACTGTGCCAGGCTAAGGGTTTGTTATCCTTGTGCAATGACCTCGTGAACTCAACTATGGCTTGAGATATGACAAGTTGCAGTAATTAGGTGAGGCATATGTCGACCACATCAAGCGTTAGAGAAAATGTCTTTCATTAAAAGTGACCTAGTAGTCTCTACAATAGGGGGAACAAAAGGGAGAACTTTGAGATGTTACACTTTATAGACTCTAGGTCGATGTACAACCCTAGAACCTTTTCATTCTCTGAGATTATTCAGATATTCGATGATCTCATTTAGCTTATAGTCTATATTTTTAGTTCAAGACAAGCACTCGTGAGTTTTCTGTTATTGAGTGTTACCTGCAGTCGGTCAAGAGATAAATCAATAACTAGCCAGAATTATTTTTCAAGGTTTTTAAAACCTGGGCCAGTATATATACATCTTGAATGTACTTCACCGAGTTGCAAACTAAAGATAGCAGTCATCCAGTGGCACATGGATTGAAAGCGGGGGAGTTACAGAACGAGTGGTTAGTCAAATATTAGAATGCGAGCCAATCTTGAATAATGAGTAAGGAGAAGAGGGAATTTGATTATATGAATTAACATTCCTCATTTGGGAGAACTGGAATTAAACTAGTTTTAGGTGGCGGGACAGCACTTCATGCTCGTACCTATTCTGGAGTCATCATATTCAGGCTGGATTATGAAACTGCTCAGCATCCCCTGGATCAAAAGGCTAAATGAATCAGCCCCAAGTTTCAGGGTGGTTAACTCAGATAAAACTGGCAGGATTTTGACAAACTGTCTAATTAGTATCATGTGGCAACCCATTGAAAAAATCGTGTTTTGAAGTGGAGACTTCTTGTGCACCTCTTAGCTTCAGGTATCATGGAAAAGCTTCAATTTAGTTTGGTCTTTGTGTATGCTGCTGCGTACTGGGCTTTTACTGCTTTGGAAGTAAAAAAATGCCATAGGTGAATGATATTCAGGAAAACTATGAGAGATTTTTGATTGTGATCTATATCTGTTGAAAGTAATTTCCCTCATTATAAAAGTATGAAGAGCATGGTATCAGTAAATGCTGATCAAATGATTACTTGCAATTTTAAATTCTGATTGGGAGAATACAGGATTGGCTGCTCAACTTGGCTCGTTGGCTCGCCTTGCAATATATGTCAATATCCGAGATCACACAGTACGGAACATAGATCATACTACTCAACCACACCTGTAGTTGATTGAGTATAGCTTTTTAAATAATGTCTAATGGCTGTTCTTGTTAGTGTAGCTGAGATCGGAAAGACGGAAATTTGCAGCAAGCCATATGACTTCCATCCACCGAGTCGGACTATTGAAACGCTATTTTGAATCATCACTTTCAGTGTCGAGGGTATTAACATCAGCTCGCACATGCAGCAAGGAATCGCTCCTTATCTAACCACTTTGTTATTAGATAAAGCCGAATCTGAATGAGGCTGATGCTGTTGATGTCTATCTTGGTGAACTTCATATAATTGCTATTCGTGAAGAGCCTTATGGACACTGACATAAAAATCATAATTACTTTCAATCACGAGTACTATCAATGATGAAAGCCACAAACAGGCTATAGGACTACTCTGAGTCTATAAATATATTGAGCATGTCGGAATCGAATCACAAGAGTTTGAAGTCAAAATCAAATCAGTTCCTCGTTTTAGTACTACAACATCATTTCTGATGAAATCGACAAAAGATTCTGATCTATGGTATATATAGCTTACATTTCTGTAGCGGAGAATATTTTCCTAGCTCTCTGTAGAGCACCACCAGTGGCAACCCGAATTTGGAGATGAAGAGAACGCTGGTGGAGTCAACAGAATATACAAAAAGTTTATCTCCATTTGGTCGGCATTTCACTCACGATTAAGCTTGACAATATAAATATACATCTATCCTATATAACTCATTTCTGAGTGTAGTAATTAAGTATTCATCAAACTCAAATCAGTTAGTTCATCCGGAGACAAAACCGCGCTTTACTGGAAACGTGAAATACTTTTACTCAATATATGTTGAGACATGTTCGTTCCAACTCAAGATTGGTAGCACTGTTTTCACTCCCATTATATTCTTGATCTGCAACCATTAGAAACCACAAATAGTGTACACAGAGAAGAGCAACCCAAGCTAAGGTAGATTACAGATTGTGCATGCATTATAGATATATAGTGACCGGCCTTAGCTACGAATGACTTGTTGCAAACTGCCAAATTTTAGCTTATATCTGCTTATTTAATGAGAATCTGTAAATACTGCAGTAAAAAAGAGAACGAACTCAAATCTATAAAATGAACCCTTAAGAATGCCAGGAGAAAACAGAGTAGGCTTGTGTTATTACTTTTTCTCTCCCGCAAGGCAAGTTTAGATCAAAAAGATTTTAAAACTTTTCTGGATGCGAAATTGCATGAGCTTTTTAATATAATACTCTAACCCTCAAAATAATAATTTACAAGAAGCCAACTTACTGTGTACAGTTCTACCCTTATTTTAGCTACTAACCTTGAAACAAGATGACTAGCTGGAGACCTTCGACCAGGTTTATGTTACGTGTGAATCTCGGTGTGTTAAATAATCACATACTCATTTTCACTCTCACTTGTGAGGCTTCCCCCTTTCCTTTCCTTTGCAATCTGGCTAACCAGGATATGGTATAAAACCAATGTTCATAGGGATACGGTTGTGAGAGGTGTTCCAGTTCTTCCAAAGCTGGGGAGTTCCAGACCACATCCGAACTCACGCTCGCTAGCATATTAACAGTAAATAGGTGATCTCACCTAATATGAAGAGCAAGTCGAGCTTTGAATGAAGAGAAGCATCTAAGATAACAGGATATTCGACAATCAAAGGCTTACTCACGATTTATGACGGAGATTTCCATAGCTATTGCTAGATTCTGATCCTCGTGGCAACACACCACGTAATAAGTGTTGTAATGTGAACATCCTATTGATGAGGAATCTGTCAGACGAGAACTGAGACAAGCTTCCTGTCCCTCGCTGCTTTACTCTCCACCGATTTAGGCTAGAATTGGTGCAAAATGTTGCAAAGTCCCAGAACCTAGAGAAGCTCCATTTATCCCAGTATCTATTTTGTTGGGCCTGGGCTGGAATCAGGGAAGTTTAGAGTATATCGCTCTTCAAGACGGGAATTTAGTGAAGTCAAGATTTCTTTCCTTTTTCCTTAGCACGAAGATTTGGCGAAATCATCGAACAGCGTATCCAACAGCTGAAGAAAACTAGAGATCACTGCGTGACCACTATCGAGAAGGTCTCTTATCAGTTGTAACACCGAATAGGGCAGACAAGGAATTCCATTTGGAAGTGGATTTGCCCAAGTTGATAAGGTTTGGCAGCAAGTTGCAAGCCAGAGATTGGATCTCTTAGAATTCTTGACCTTCAAATTCTTACTGCAGTATATGATTCCATTTGTAGAATGCTCGAAACAAGCTCCACATACTCGTTTCTCTCGGCCTTGAAAACAAACTTTCCTTTTCTTCAAGGTGCAGAGAGTCTCAGTACCTCTCTGGCCACAGTAGCGATTGAGTGGGTACCTTGTTGAACTTATTCAGTATCTTTCTAGGGTAATGCATCTGTTCTGCATCCATTGATAAACAAGGATTCAAAAATAACTACTAAGGTGAGGAACCCAAAAAGTGGTCTTCCAGCTCTAGAGGTGGCAGTAAAGTCACCCGAGTTCCCTAAAACTATCCATCCAACCATCGGCATAGTCCAGAATCGCTTTGGCGCAATGGTCCGTCTGAACTTTGCGAAAATGTCTCCAGAGGGCAAAGTCCTATCTTTCAGCCAGTTTCTCGATTTTGCCGCGCAACGAGCCATAGAACATTGTGGATTTCTTCAGATAGTTTCTCGTCTTTCTCTCCTTTTTGGCAGAAAATTAAAGCTTTTACACAGTAATGCCCTTTGCTTTTAGATGATTTTCACTGACGAGACATCGGAAGGTTTAGTGGAATTAGGGTCTACCTATGAAAGCTCAAGTTTTTGAAGCAGTCGTTCTGGATGAAACCTAATATCTGACGACTAGTTTTTCAAACGCAATAGTCACAGCTGATGACATGGCATTTAGTAGTCGGAATTCGAATGCGCGAGTTTGGGAAAGTTTTCCGGCTAGATATTCTTATCCAACTCTCCGCCGTATTGAACAGAACTTGGGAGATAAATGGGGAATTTCCAATGTGATAATTCGAACTGTACTTCTCAGGACCCAAAATAGTCTGACCCCGACTAGTGGTCACTCTAGCTACGACGCTCCTGATCCTCAATGATATCATCAAGATTTACCTTGAAAGTAGTAGACATTCTGACGACCTTGCTAACAACTTGAAAGAGAATAAATAGCCCCGGTAATTGAGCAATCGTGATTAGGCGGGTATTTTCTGCATCACTCAGCAATATTGCGTTAATAAAATCTGCACTTGGCCCCTGGTGTTGGAGGTTTACACAATAGAGAGCACTAACTGGGTGTAAGCATTCGTTTGCTAGCAGGTAACATCTGAGCAGCCAATCATTACATATATGGCTCTCCGAAATCTCGGGTTCGGCTCTAATATTAGCTCCGAAAAACTATTCTGAGACGCGTGCTTATGAAGGTCGATTTTTCTATTTCATCCTTGCACCAGAAAAATTTATATTGAGACACCCATGAAAAACTTTGGCAGCTCGCGGCTCAAAGAATATTTATTTACTTGCGATTAGACGCTGAGACACTGTCATTATTGTAAAGTGACAACTAAATTAAAATCATCTAAAGGTTATTTGGCGGAATCAAAATATCTCACGAATATAGTGGATTGTTTGTCTCCAAACTTCTTTACCTTTTCTAATTGGCGCGTTGCGGTGACGAACTTCTACTCGATCACAGGGATTCATAACGGGCAAACCTTGGAAAGTGCTACAAAAAGTGCTTGTGTTTTTAGCGGGCGTATCAACTATTGCCTAATTCCGATTTCCTTCGACCTTGATCTTATTGACAACGGATCGTGATGGCATTTCTCTTTAAAAGAAACCCGAGAAGTCCTGCAGGACTTGTTCGAGCTATGAATGATCAACTTTCGAAACTTGAATTTGCTAATGATCGGAAGAAGGCTCAAGATGAAATCACTAGGTATTTATCGAGCATCAGAAGTATTTTAGTTGGAGGGGATGAAGAAGTCAGCAATACAACTACCGAGTCACAGCCAGATCAAATCGCACAGCTGGCACATGAAATATACGGGTCTGATTGTCTTCAATTACTTATTCAGAATTTAGCATTGATCGAATTTGACGCACGCAAAATAGTTGGTCTTTTATTTAGTTCCCTTTTGAAACGGAGGATTGTCAACAGGTCCCCAACTGTTGACCATTTATTGCAAAAGCCTCAAATTCTTCTATGCTTGATGCGCGGGCCAGAAAATCCAGAGATCTCAATGACTACTGGATCAATGTTACGTGAGGCAATCAAATATGAACAGATATGCAGGTTCCTCCTATTTGAACAGGCTTTTTGGAACTATTTCGACTACTGTGAATTCGGATCGTTTGAAACCTCAACTGAAGCATTCTTAACATTGAGCGACTTACTGAGATCTCACAAATTGGTGGCGAGCGAGTTTTTCAATACAAATCTTGAGCAGTTCATTGAAAGAATGAACCGATTAATCATGTCTGCAAATTATGTGACCAAGCGGCAATCTGTGAAGCTTTTAGCTCAGCTGATTTTAGACAAGCCTAACTACAACCTGATGACTACATATGTGAACTCACCTCATAATCTCAAACTGATCATGATACTGCTTGGCGACAAGTCGAAGAACGTCCAATTAGAGTCATTCAACGTTTTCAAAATATTCATTGCAAACCCTAGAAAAACCAAAAGCATTGTTGACATACTAGCCAAAAATAGAGACCGTCTGCTGGATTTTCTGAAATCATTTACGAATGATAAAAAGGAAGACGAGCTTTTTATGGTCGAGCGGAATTTTGTCATAGATCAGATTGAGTCTCTACCTAGATTAGTACACCTGCAAGGCTCGAGTGAAAATGAGAGCACAATCGATACGCCTCCCAACCAGAGGAGTATAAAGAACCTCGTATCATTCACAAAGGAAAGTTTTGAATAGTACACTCTTTAGCAAGGCCAACCAGTGCCACACTAACTTCAAGATTGGCAGTCCACTTTCCAGTATGCTGATTATACTATCTTTTATAGATATGTCCTCTGCTGCTTGACTCCAGGTGAGTTTCGAAATTGGCTTACAAACTAAGTTTCTCCCCTTCGATTCTGTACCAAAGTATATCGCTCGGTGATCGACCGTCTTGTTGATCATCAACCGTAAGAAAACAAGACTTATCGGGAATCTAGTTCAGTTTCGAGGATTAAAGGTTGAATAGCCACTGGGAGCATTGCTAGGAATCGGGGTGATCGATTTTGGAGAAGAAATTAGAGTCTAAGGATTTGCTGCAGATGGTATAGAGAGCATCATAAATGGCAGGGGATGATTAATCATTCTTGACATCGATCTAGGTCCTTGGCAAATTCACCAGCTATGACTGAAAGCGGAACTAAAGCAGGCATTGCGGAGCGACAATGGACACCTTGTTAATAGCTTCTTTCTCTTTGTGAAACACAGAATACACTCGGAAGGCCGAAACATCTCCTACTCTAAATGTGCCTTCTATATGAACAGATATGATAAAACCATATCAGGCATGCCCGTACCCCAAGATACGACAGCTGATTGCCATGGTGTGAAAAGAAGCTCAGGAACTCCATACCTCAAATCAAGAACAGCCAATAATCAGAGAAATACAATTCCCTCTCACCAAGTTATTAAGCAGTTTCATTGGCATGGATAGAGAAAGGAGTTGAGCATTACAGTTTCGTTAGCTAAAATCTTCTCCCCACGATTGGATGTGAAAAAACACCAACTCATTCATCAACAAGACACCGTTTATGACAAGCTTGCTACATCTGTCATTTCGGTGTCTCTGATCGAAAAAAACCATCCTTTGCTGGCGGTCCCATTTTTTTCTTTAATACAGTTCGCACATCCGTTAGTTGACTCAGCATGTTGAGCCAGGTCCACCAACTCAGGGGAGAAGAAAATTGAGGACCATTGCGAAGTATACTCTCAAGGGACGAAAGTGGTGGTTTTGGGGATAATCAAAGTTGAAAGCAATTTGTTGTGCACGACTTCACGAATCCTGTTTGATATCATGTGAGTTGTATGAAACCAAACAAAGGGAGCAGCCATTAAATCTAGAAAATGGTTGTTGATCTAGAGCTAGAATGTACACCAATTGCAAACCTGGGGGATTGACACATTTTTGTGCAATCTCAATAGTTTAAAACCTTGTAATAGAATCCAACATTACTTCTTCGTGACGGAATAAATCCCCTTGCTTGAAAACTAATGTATATTCTGTCTGAAATTAGAGAAGAGTTAGTCCGATATATAGTTTTGCTTCAATCAAACTACTTGTCTCTCGTACATGGAAGTTAAACTAACCTGAAAGATTGAAGGTAAAATCAGATAAGATCAGATAAGATCAGATAAATGACATGGTGCAAGGTTGTTCTTATCTTACTCAATAGGGGCCTACGATGAAAAATTCTAAGTATTATAGTCTAGCAGCTCCCTCTGCATTTCGTGGAGTCAGGACAAGTAAGGTGCATTCGCTGAATACTACTAGACTGTTTCATGGTGCATACCCTCGTTGTCAGTTATTTCCGAGATTCCAAATTTTTCACAGCGCATTTACGAGCACTCGGACAACCTGCTGTTAATTTCCAATTGATTAGCTCACCGATGACCGAACAGATCCATCTTGGGATTGTAACACCATGTGCTCTTACGAGGCAGGGATTCCACTTGGAACAGTAAGATGATAGAAATCCTCAGATTTTCTACTTCACTCTAGGGAGTGATTAAGTATGATTTATCTCAATTTGGAAAAATCAAAACAATTAGTTTTCGAGGAATCATGCTAAGTAGATAAATAATACGGAATTTAATATTACGAATTACGATGGAGAGTTTTAGGCAGTCACAGACAAGCAATCTCAAAGTGTACCAACCTAATAACCAGTTGGTGGTTGTGGTCTCAAAGGCTCAGGACTTACCAAATAGACGAAAGTTGGACAAACAGTCTCCATATTGTGTTGCAAGAATCCAGGATCAAGTCCAAAAAACGAAAATTGTTCCTAGGGGTGGACAGAACCCAAGATTTGACCAGGAGTTATGGTTTTCACTCGATAATGTGGAAGAGACAACTTTAAGTCTCTATATCTATCACCAGGCAAAAAAAGACTCAGAACTAGTCTGCAAAGCTGAAATTGACTTCACGCCGGCACTTCGGAGATCCTCCAAAGAAGGATATGACAATTGGTATGCCTTGAGTTATAACAATAAGCCTGCAGGAAGAATATATTTAGAGATGACCTATTATTCCTCAACAAAGCTGGTTCCAGCTCAGATCAATACATTATCGAAATTCAACTCTAGCACTTCCATAAACAAGTCAAACATTAGTTGCGAAGGGCAAAATACTTTCAATCCGAAAGATAAGATAATGTTTGATGACATGCCAAAAAATGGAAGTTCTTCAAAACCTCTCTTAATCGAGTCTGACTCACCCGAAGGTGAACATGGAAGGCTCCACAAGCTCCTAGAAGGCGCCTGGAAATTTTCTTCAGCTTTCAATAAGCCTGTGGGGAAGACAAGTAATGGGAACGTTGCAATAACGAAGCTGACCGAGAATTCTTCGTACCCCCAACACAAACTTTTCGAAGACTCAAGTGATGAAGATTCTCAGGAGGAGGAACTCCTTAGCAATGAACACAAGAATACTGAAAGCAGGCTTACTTCCTCAATTTTTCAAGACTATAGCCATATCAAAGATGAAAAGGATAAAATGAGCAGTCAAGGATTCTCTTTACGTCTGCCAAGTGACGCCGACGCACCCAGTCCTCCTTCCCACAGGGTACCACTTACACCTTTAAATATGCCATTTGGAAAAGCAGAGAAGCAAACGCAATTTGATGCCAAACAGTTGGACCATTTTGATGTAAACGGAAGTGAGCTGTCTGATGTGGATGGATTGAATAAGAGTTTATCCTATTCTCAAATAAGAAAGTTACAGCTCAATCGCAAGCAGTCAAGTCTGTGAAACGAATTTAAATGCATTCTGCAGCCTGAATAAATACTAAAACGCAACTTCATCCCCTCCATCATCATCTCCCTCATCGTCGTCTCCGTCATCAAAATATTTCTCTGCGTTATAGTCATCATCATCCTCTTCCTCAAATTCATCATCCTCCTCCTCCTCCTCTTCGCCATCGCCAGCATCATCATCAAAATCGTCCACATTGTTGAATTTTTCACTAATATGTTTTTGCTTTTCCTCCGGTGTCATAGACTGCGATCGGTCTAAAACGCTTGAGGTTGATTTCAGGAAACCAGTAAACGCAGGTTTCGAAGCAACCCTTTTGTCTACTTTGCGGTCATAATTGACGGATCTTAACTCTCTTGGAAAGAGCGTAGAACAATGATAGTTTATGTTTCTATCAACTCTTCGTATCTTACGGCGATATTTATCTGAGTATCGCACTATGCCATCGTCAATCACGTTCGCATCCTGTGACCGAGTATTTGAAACAAGTGCTGACGACTTGGTGTCAAGAAGCTTGAGGGCATTAGTGCAGAGTTGGCTATTATTGACGATATCACAAAAATGTGTAAATTTGAACACTTCTTCGTTTTCTCGCTTGGTGGACTTCCCGAATATTGGCAGTGAGTAAACGCAATCTTTGTCCTCTGATAAATTTCCAATATCCGCGAAATCAAGTCCAAATGGTAGCGACGGCTTGCTCTTGCGATCTGAAAATGCCATAGTTGCAAACAGAAAAATCGTTCAAAAATTTAGTTGAACCTTTTCCCGCGCAAAAGTTGGATTTTTGGTGAAGAGTTTTTGTCACTAGTTTTAATCTCTTATCCTAAGCCATGTATCTGGTCAGCCAAGATCGTCCAAGTGCAGGCTGAACCGATAGGCGTCCTGAATGAGGGGATGTTACGGTATCCTTAGTTTCACCTAAGAATAGTGGAGGGTAATTCATACCATGTATAAGAGGGATAAAAGAGCGGGTAAATCACGCCAGTTAACGGTATTTGAATACATAATTGTAGAAATACCACGAGTAAGGTCCATATCAACGTTCGGATCATAATCCAGTAGGCTAAGTATACTCAAGATCGTTCCAAGAATTCAATCTTCCAAAAGTTCATCTAGGTCATCATCTGACCCAACATCCCCTACCTGCGATGCTGCCAATGCTGCTTGTTCTATTCGATCTTGAAAAAGCTTCTGCTGCAGTCTGACTCTGTCCCGAGTTTTCTTTCCCCATCCCCATCTGGCATCGCTCGCCGAGATACCCGACAAATCTTCCTCAAAATCTTCTGGCCGCTCAACCAATTTATCAGACTTCGCCTTCTGATCTTCCTCAAGTCTCTTTTTGATTTGATATCCTTTCATGAACTCCAAATATCTCTGTCTGACAAATATATACCCGCCTACTATCACCACCAAACGGAGACATTTATAGATGTCAAATTCTTGGAGGAAGCTCTCCCAAAATCCAGTCAGTTTCAAAACCAATCCCATTTGCTATGAAAACGTATGCAATTACTACCGAATGAAAATCTTGTCCCACTAATGACAAATAGACTAAACAAAGAAATGTAAACGATTCAAATTTTAAGTCAAAAATAATAAAAAAACACGATCTAATTTCTAAATCTTTTTATTTGGCCAATTCTCTTCGCGGGGCCTATCAAGCGTGAGAACGGCTTTTTTGACTAAGGGTCATACATTTGAGCATGTCAACGAATATGACCTGATTGTTGGAACACTACCACGACTTTCTCATAGCTCATCCTCAGATTCAGTTTCTTCAGATCCTGTTTCACGCAAAATTTGGATCCTTGACGGCCTCACAAAACACCCATGGTCTTTTAGACACGTAAAGTATCGCTTACCTTTGATCGATCCGTCGTTTTTTCCGAGCGGATGGAGTAAAGCTACTCCTACCCAAATGGAACTACCGTCATCAATTTCATTTATTGGCCCAATGTAATCAATCTTGCCAATTCTTTTTTCGTTCATAGCTGCCTCGGTCATGACTTGGCACATTTGTCCAATCTTGAACTCTCTTGCTTGACCGGCGCTTTGTTTCAAAAACAACTCTTGTTTTCTTTTATATTCTGGGTTGAATTTTCCTAAATTGTTCTCTTGCTTCCATTTCTTGACTGTGTGCTCAAGTGCATCATAGCGTTCTTCACTTAGACTCATGTGTTCTTGGTCAGTTTGACAATTTTGAAGCTCATTGCTTAATTCAATGAGCTCTGAGGAGCTATTCAAATTTTCGACGTGTATTCTTGTTTGAGGGGCGATATTGAACTTTCTCAACAACTGACTGCCATCATCTGTAGCTAGTATTTCTCTAATGTTTGTGTTAGCAGCTTTGTAAACCCATATGCGTTGGTCGGGCTCTGGTATCCCAGTAATCCATTTGAGCCGTTCAGTAAAGTACTCGACTGTCCAATTAGGGGAAATTCTCCTTTCAGAGGATGTGAGATCCGATGTTATGAAAACACTGATGTCGTCCATTGAGTTAATTTTGACGCAGTATGTCTTAGGCGAATTTACTGTTGTTTGTTTTTACCTCTAAAAATCTAGCAGGTAATGTAAAATTGTCTACATTTTCGCTCAGTTTCCTGAAAATTCGTCTGAGAAGCTTCAAGTTGAATTACACATGCCGAGAGCTAAGACCCTGCAATCGAAACCCCCAGAAGGCTACTGGAAGATCCAGCCAACCATCAAGAAATTTGAGGAGAAGATGAAGGCTGCTGAGACCCAGCCCGTGAACCTGAGCCGCCCCAAGAATGAGAATGTGTGGGAAATAACTCGTATTAGCCATCAGCGCTCAAGGTATATCTATGAAATGTTCCACAAAAAGAAATCGATATCACGGGAGTTATACGACTGGCTACTAAAGAACAGGTATGCAGACGGTGAACTCATCGCCAAATGGAAGAAGCAAGGTTATGAAACGCTTTGTTGTCTGAGATGTATCGATCGAACTGACAGTGGGTCTACGTGTATTTGCAGAGTTCCAAATACCTCTCATGATAATTTGAAAGAAGGGAAATCTTCTCGTACTAACAGATGTTTGTCTTGTGGTTGCAAGGGCTGTGCTAGTAATGCCTGAGAATTATATCATGGAAATAAAACTTGGTAGATATACTATGCTCTGATGTCATATTTTGCAAGTAGGCTAGCTATCTCGTGAAAGCAGTTTTTGTCCTACTGTGAATTACAACTAATTTATAAAAAAATACACCATTATGAGCCCTGCGTTAAGTAAGTTTTGGTGATAATCAAAAGTTATCCTTCCATTTATTCTAACGGTAGTGCCAACTAGAGATTACATGTCGATGGATGTAAGTATCGCAAAAATTTCACAAACTAATGTATGAAGAACGATAACAAACAACGACAGAAGAGAGACCATAAATCAGAGGGTCCCAAGCGCGATGCAATTTTAAATTTAGAGAAATATCAGGGCGAAGAACTAGTTGTCACATTCTTGGGAGGTCGAAAGATTTCGGGTGTTCTAAAAGGATTTGACCAGCTTATGAATCTTGTACTCGAGGACTGCCGTGAGGTGTTGAGAGATGAAAGTGAAAAAAGCGTGCTAACAAAAAAATACCGATCATTGGGGGAAGTTGTTGTTAGAGGGCCTTCCCTTTTAACCATCTCTCCATCGAAAGGATCTGAAATAATCGAGAATCCTTATCAGGTTCAGAGCAAAATTCTTAATTAAGAGAATAATGTATTTCATCTAATAGCAATGCCACCATATCTTCAATATTAGACAAAATTCATGTTGATGTCATGTATTTATATTGGCAGAATTGATACTTAAGCAAGAAAAGTTTTGATACTAATTTGGTAATTTCTTATTTTTAACCATCACTCTACGATGGTCCTAACGAGCCAGAACACATGAGCACAGGGGAACCGGATATACATTGTTCAACGCGATGGATGAATTATATTGTGCTTGGTCAAAGCGATGTGATATTGCTCTTTGACCTGGATCTCAAACTAGTCAGGAAATTGCATATTACTGGCCGTGTTTCTTACGACATTAAGGTGGTCAACGACCTTTTAGTCATTCTCGTTGAACCATCCGGAATATGTGCGGTTATCACAGGTAGTCCCTGCTCTCCCCTGTTTCGAGTTGCTTACAATGTGATTACTACGATCGAAACTCCAAAGTCCATATCTGTAACCAGCTTTGAGAATGATATGGACAACAACCAATACACCGAATATATCACAATGTCAGGACGTTTATTCAAGGTTCTATTGAACAAAAATGACATTGCTTTAGTTTCTGAGCCGTTACTGAACGAAACCATACTGTTTGACATAGGAGATTCTCCCCTGAGTATCAGCTCTGGGCTAATTTCTTTCTTTGATTGTGCACTGGCGACGGTAACCGATCCAGTGGAGATTTTTTCAAACGGGCCGAACACCAGGAAGAGGATTTGTTGCTCCAATGGGTTTGATCCTAGAGTATACTATTTACCTGAGTCAGGATTATGCATCAAGGCACTTGCTCGCTTGAGTAGCGGAAATATCTCGAAATGCATTCTACTGCAGAAGACATTTTTTATGTTGGTATCCAATAAGCTTACTGTTTTGCCGGTAAAGGATTTGCTACGTTCAGTAGATTCACAATTTATTTTGGGTACTCACGATTCAATTGATGTTTATCGTTCGTCCAAGAGAATCCGCGACGTGATAGAACTATCAAGTGACTGCCTACTGATCAGTGACTACGAGAAAGGATTTTTAATACTACATTACAGGATTCATGAGGGACGCAAATTTGACTACCATATTAAGGCTATAGGGAGGTTTCCTGTTGTTGACAAATTCTATCGCTTAAGAGGCAATATGTTCTTGGGTGTATCCTATAACACAAGAACATTTGCTTTCACGCATCAAGCCAAAATTCAATCGCCATTAATCAAAGGGTGGCTGACGAAAGATCGGTTTACGGATGTCCTTCTGGAGTTTGGAGTTCCCCAGAAAGGTATATCGGATAATCTCTATCATGAGAGGAAATTTGCATTCTCACAGGAAGAATGCTTGAAGATGTCAACTTTCACGAAAAAAAGCACTGTCTCATTTAAAGAGCAAATTATTCCTCTGCCTCGGAATTTTGCTTCAATATCATTTGCAACTGGTAACTCACTCATCCTCTGTGCACTAGATCAAAGCTATCATTTATTTGATTACAAGTCAAAGACTATGAGTGAGTTTCATTTATTCAGTCACTATCCGTCGAGAGCAGAGGTTATTGCAATAAGAGGGAATATTCATGTTCTACGTGATCGAGTTTTAAATTGTCAGTCGTCATATGTTGATGTGGTTGCATTCTTGAGGGGAGAAATCTTGCAGCATAGGTTCACTGAAAACTATCTGGTAATATTGACTATGCAAGAACTTTATGTTTTCATACACAATTCCGACACAAAGCTTTTGCATACAGTTTGTGGAGGCGTGAAGTCTTTTTCATGCTTGGAAGAGCCTAACCGAAAGTTAGCGATCATACACGACTTGGGTGAGATTTTCCGTTTCACTACGGTGTGCTCGAGCGCGATCATCAACGAAGAGATTACAATGGTACCATCACACCATGCTAGTTGCTTTGAGATCTTAGATCCCAGAAGCTTTGTAGTCTCTTATCAAAACGGTGACCTTGTGCTCTACAATTTGGAACATAACGCAGAGTTAGACCGGTGCGTGCTACCACACACATATTTGGAGATAAGGAGACTGAATAGTTCGAGTGTTCTTGGCTTCAGCCCGTTGGGCTCAAGCATTATATCAGCGGATGGGAAATTGAATCTAACTCCTATCGAGCATAGCGATAATTCCAATGGATTCGAAGTGTTGGCCAACAATGTTTTTTTCCTCAAACAATCCTTTTTCTTGGTGATCGATTTCTTATCTTGCAACAAATGCGATGCGATCTTCCACTACAGAGGGAACCTAGAAAATGCATTGATCTATGAAATGTCCTCATCACAGTACCTTGTCTACAACGACCACAAGTATATTTACACACAGGATCTTGCTATGCGAACCATTCCTACCAGCCTGCATATCGAAAATATTCGTAAGATTTTTCAGTTTGAACAAGTCAGCTTTTCACTACTCGAGACTGACATCAAAAATGCACTGGTAGCTACAATTTGCGATCGGACAGAGCTAGTCAATTGTTCTCATCAGAAGTGGCGTTTGTGCCTACTTTCGATTTCAGAAGATGAGAAATTTCGGGTGCATGCAAATGTCAATTGCAATCAGTATGGGATGAACCTATTAAATCTCGAGGCAGAACTTGCAAGACTTGCGGGAGGATTTTTGAACGTTGATATTGTTTTCGAGACTCGAAAATCTAGCTGATTTGTGAGTCTAGACCTGTTGGACCTATTTAACGAATAGATGCAAAATTTGAATCCCATCAGACCCTATAACAAATGCCTTCAAATCATGAACATCCGGAAGCGGAATGGGAATTCTTTGGTCTTCTGCGTGGTCATGTGTTTTACCGGGACACAACACGATATGGTGTAAAAGCTGGTCGAATTTGACTTCAAAATTACCTCCTTTGTGCGATAATTGTTGCTTTACTAAGAGGTTATAATTTCCTCTCGTTTCTTCGGGATCCAACAGCTGGTATTGGGGCTCAAGACAGTCCATTGAAAGCAATTGTCCAGAGCTAAATTCAGGGTCCTTACTCGAGTTCCCTTGATGTTGTATTTGATCTCTTCTCAAATTTTTAGTCTCTCGTATGATGCTGATTTGCAGATCATTGTGAACATCAGAGTTTCCAATAACTGGCTGTCTATCGTCAAAAAGGTCGGCATTACCATTCTGAGGAAGTTGAATTTCTATGTCTGCTATCTCTCCCATATACGTGCGTTTGGGGAGCGCTTTGCTCTGCCTATCGATGATCAACATCTCATTGAATTGTAGCTCGATAGCATCAAAGCACCATTCAATCAGAATAACTTTCAGTTGATCATTCGAAATAGCCAACTGATAAGAACTTTCGCTAATAAGACAGTCAATGATGAGAGCAGGCTTTCCAGATTTGTCGTGCCCATTTCTAAGTTCTGGAGAGGTTACTACTGGGATTTCCCACTCACCATTGGCAATCTGGACAAACAAATCAGTCCAATCAATTGGATTTTTAGGAATGACCCCGGATGGAATAAGCGAGTTCGTACATATATTAAGGAAAAGTTTAGTCCCTGGAGGTGAGCCTTTGTAGTGATTGAACAATTTACTCTTGACCACGAAACCCGGTACAGGAGTCAAATGGCGTCTCAAAGGTTTGGACCCCATCGACACAGTTTGGATATTCGCTTTTTCAGTGAAGGACATAACCTTTTGCAGAACTAATTTGACCAAGCAAATATTACCAACGTGTGAGTTAGGCAAAATCAATTTTTTGTCTGCACAAAAAGTAGAATTCTAAATATCCAGCGTATCTCATACGGACTTGTTAATTTACAAATTGGAGAATTTCAGGTTTTGATCAGCCGAATACTAGACTCTGGGTTCTAAAGCTAGAATTTTTTAAGAGTCGTGAAATGAGCACTGACTTAAATACAAACGCCGATAAGATGGATGACTTAGGAAGGCCTGATCACACTGTCTCTGAGCGTTCGCCAGAGACGACAGTGAATGTCTCAGTCCCAAGCTCACCGCTCAACTTGGACATGAAGCTTATAAAGCATAGAGATGAGGGCTTGAATGTCGGTCATGAACCAATCATCCCTAGAAAGCTACAAGCTTCTAGTTCGAATACAGGTCCTAAAAAGACGGGAATTAATCTTGGTCTTAACGTTTTTGATAGCGCTGTACCAACTAAACAATCTGCAACCGAAGTATATGAAGAGCACGAAAATACATCTCTTCTCGCTCCAGCGGAAATGAGAAAGGAAACAAACCTGAATATTGAACTGGAATCTACCCAAGATCGACATGGGATTACGGGAGAATTGGAGGATGTACAGGGAATCTCCACTGAGCTACGCCTTCTTGCATCAAAAGAAATGGAAATTTTGGAGATCAAACAGCAAATGAATAACTTGATCAATCGCAAAAGGAATTTGGAATTCGAGATACAAGAACTTAAAATAGTGATAGAAAGGCAATTAGTAAAGGAATTCTCCTCACATGGCCCCTCACCTCGGAATTCTTCAATGTTTGAGAAACATATTCCAAAATCTCCTAACAGTATTCAGAAACAGCGTATTCAAAGGACTGGAGCGCCAACTAACCCACTGTTTGAATCCGACTTAGCCGAATATGACCAGATCAGTAATCAAAATAAGGTGGAAGAAAACAAGTCATGGTTCTCCAAACCATTGAATTTGATACAGCAACTTGATAGTCTTATCTATCAAGAAATTGAGAAACTTCATCTTTCACCTGCTGCCGCTCCCACTAATGACAACACGGAATTAACCAGACTGCGAAGTAATGAAGATCTTCAACCACAGACGCCAGAGTCAGGATCACCCCGACACCGACACATAAACTCAGAGGAAACGACACCTCTGAGAAGACCTACTTCCATCAAAATGGAAATGGGAAATCCCAATGATATAGTGCAATCTGTATCACATCGGTTATGGAGCTTTGTGAATGACGTGAAACAAAACTTAGCGATGGATGATGAATCATCAGCATCCAGTCCTATATCTTCTCCCAAAAAATTTCGAACACCATCCTTATCGAAGCGCCAATCATATGGGATGCACAGTAAACAAAGAAGGAAAAGTGGGACCCAAAGTTCAGCTCCTCAATCTAATAGCTCGGCCTCGGTCGATCAGTATCTATAACCTATCAATTTAACGCTTTTAATCAATTGACTGTCGCATTTTATATTAGATCTTTAGCTTTGAAAGAAGCTGATTCAGATGTTTTCCTATTTACCCACTCTGATTATCAGGAAGTCGCAGCATAAAGACGCTTTTTCAATAGAACCATCTCTTCTTTCAGCTCGTCCCTCTCTTGTGTAACGATGAACAAATCTGCCTCCAAATCCTTGATTTTGAAGTCATATTGCGCACTTACTGAAGTGTTCATATCCGAAGCCTCCACCCTATGCTGACCTCCTTCGGGCAAAGAAGAGTCTATTGCTGCACTGTGAGATTTCAGCTCTTTCACTTCGTTAAGCAGACGCTTGTTCGCTTCTTTTTGTTTCTCGATCTCGTTTTGTGATATTGTCAGAGCCTTATGGGAATTATTCAAAGACATGCACGATTTCTTATAAGCGTCTTGTAATTCATTGAGTTTTGCAAGGTGATGATCCAGCTCTAAAGAAAGTTTCGATATTTCGACTTCATCTGATTTCTTGGCTTCCAGCAACTTATCTAGTTGAGATTGGAGTTTCTCTATTGTATCGCTTTTTGTTTGCATTTTTCCAGCCTGATCCCGCAAATCATCGGTTGATTGAGTGATTTGCTCCATTACATCTTCTTCATTCGCCGTTCCCCAAACATTCACAAGGTTGTTCAAAGTAGTCAAAATGCGCGCCATTTGCAGATTACCTGTCTGCCTTTCTTCTGGTAAATTTTCAATATCAACAGCATCCAGTTCCAGATCACCCAAGCCAACTGCAAGTCCTAGGTGGACCATCCTCTTTTTAATCCAATCCAAACGAACCTCGACCTGTTGGAACCTTTTTTCCAGCTCAGACTCAAGTTTCAGCCGTGATCTCAAACTGGAGATTGTCCTTTTCTGCTCTTGCAGTATGTGGTTGATACCGTCAAGTGTACTGAGCTGCTCATTGAAGGTCTCAAGTTTCTGGAGCTTGGATATCAGGTTGGAATTCTCATTGGTGAGATGTATTATACGGTTTTCAAGCTTGAATTTATCGCTCAGTGAGAGATCAACAGATTCATCAAAGTTCTTTTCCTTAGCTCCTGAGTCACTATCGCCCTCAGGTATTGTTGTTTTATCCGGCTTGCTTTCTTTGGCTTCCAAACCAACTCCCGCCTCAGGTCTTGTTGATTTGTTTAGTTCAAATAACAGCTGTTGATTTTGGAGTACCAATTTGGTCTTCTCATTTTCAAGATCAAGGAGTTGAGAATTTGCTTTAGCAACCTTCTCCGCCATCTCAACTTTCAGATCACGAAGCATTGACGCGAATTCTTCAACACCTTTTTGATCCAAATTTGTGCCCTTCAAATTACCTGAAGAGGAGGCACGGCCACTAGGCGTGTTGAAACCATCTTCCTGAGGTATTAGTCTATCGTTGGGAAGGGAAATTTCCTTTGAAGCAGAGCCGGTCTCAAGTTCAGTCCGGTCGACATCTCGGGAACTCACAATATTCCTTTCTGAATTCACATTGCTTTCTGAAGTTAATAAGTGAAGCTGACCAGATGACATCCGATTGCTTGAGTCTCCTTGCGGTTGCTCATTTCTTGCCACTCTAGTCGTTGAATAAGTGTCAACAGGCGCAATTATTGGGACTGAAACAGGAGCAACAACAACATCATCATCATCATCACTTACCTCCTCATAGACCGCGTATTGACTATTTCTCACTGGTGGTGTTTCGACTTGTTGACCGAGGGATTTGGTGCTCGCGTCAGCGAGCTTTTCTGGTGTTCGTGGTGTTACCGATAATGGCACAAAAGGAGCAGGCTTAGGCACAGTGACAGATTCCAAAAAATTTGGTATCAGCTGAAGATCCAGTTCATAAATGATAGTGTTGGGGTATTCAAATTGAGACTCTTGTATTAGCTTATTTGGAGTCTCTGAAACATGTTCAAAATCATCATCCGACTTGTCTCCACCCATAACGAGTAGTTTTTCGTGGAGTAAGTCAACAGTAATTGAGTGGCCACACCTTGCAGAAGGACTGCATTGCAAATCCGATTTCAGTTGAAAACAACTGTAAGAATTCAGGTCAATAATTAACAATGCACTGGAAGATTCTCCATCTGCAGTCTTCCCTCCAAAAATGAAAAGTAGGTTTTGATAGATGGATGCCGAATGCCCTTGTAGACCAGGCAAGGAGACTCCACCTTTCAGTTTGCAATTTTCCCACTTGTTTGTTAACGCGTCAAACGCCATCAAGCGATTTGAAACCGTTATACCATCGTAGCCACCAAACACGTAAAACTTGTTGTTATATGCAGTCATTGTGTGATTTGATAGTGCAGGAGGATTCAAGTCGGATGGTGAGAAGTGTATCTTTTCCCATCTTGTTTTTGGATTCCTAAAATTTGAGAGATCAAACTTCCAGAGATCATTGAAATACTCGTTCTCCACTTGACCGCCAAACACGTATAGATAACTAAACCATCTAGACGGATTTTCATCGCTTTCGAAATTCAAGACTCCGATTTGATGGCCATATCTTCCAGAAGGCTTAGGGCCCTCAGGGGAGGTTATCGTCCATTTGAGAGAAGTGATGTTGAAAAAATACAGCTTGTTGTCAAGTTCTTCCATTGTGTTTGTGACTGTATCACCAGCAAATACAATAAATGCATTGCCAATCAGGACAGAGGAGTGCCCAATTCTTGGTGTAGGAATTCTCTCAAAGTTTTCAATTGGTGATGCAATATACGGATAGTCATTTGAGTTGATGTTCTGGTTCTTCACCGGCTCCACAATCCACATATCTCCAAAAACGTTCTTTCCACATAAACCACCCATTAGATAGAAAGCCCCCGCTTCTGACGTTGTTGAAGAGGCTGCATGGCTAAACCTTGGAAATGGAGAATTGTACAGGATCTTCTTCTTCCAAGGACTAAGAGATTTGGTGCTGGAGTGATCATGATTTTCCTGAAGCTCCCTAGGACTGTTTGATCTATTGTGAATCCCGGCATGGGGCTGCTTAAGTTCCGCTGGACTTCTGAGTTTCATGGAGGCTTTCTCTCTTGCATTTAAGACGGATCGCTGATCCGTCGAAGACTCAGGAGTCCGCCAGCGATTATCATGCTGGGGCATACCTATGCGCGCAATATCAGGGGTGTAGGGAACTGTGGAAGATTTCTCTTCCTTAGTTGATGACGGTGATCTTGAAGTAGGTATACCGTTGAAACCACTCGAGGTTTGAGACGACGAGAAGATATTGGAGTGGGAACGCTCACTCTTGTTAGAGGAGGACCTGCTTCCATGGGGACTTCTAGAAGTACCAGGTGAAGACTCCTCATCTAGTGAGGATTTAGCATGCTTGTTTTTGCTCTTGAAAAAAGGTGCCATTTTTCAGAATGCCAATCTAATGACTGCTGTGTAACCTCGATGGTGTTTTAGTGCTCGACCGACTCGCAGTTAAATCAGGGTGATACTAGGTTGCCGTCAAGCAAAAGAATTCCGGCTGGTAAAATATGAAACAACAGGCAATTTCTTTGATATATTTTCCCCTTAAACTTGTTACGCGAAACGTTTTTAGCTCAAAATCTTTTTTAAGTATATTTGTCAAAATCACTCTTGAAGGGAGTTCACCAATTATTAAGTGGTTCCTTTAGCTTTTCTGGACTGGTTGTTATAATTCATACACTATGCTGATTGAAGTGCTTGCATTAATGGGCTCAATAGTGGGCTTTGTGGCGGTGACGTTATCAATTGCGTCGGGACTATATTACCTCTCGGAACTGGTCGAAGAAAATACAGAACTCACTAGAAGATTGTTGGGGAGACTGATCAAAGGGTCGGCGGTCTTCCTGTCACTTTTGTGGTTATTTGATGGATTTCCGTTAATTTTAACTTCGTTCTCTTTATTCTCATATCTGGTTTACTATCAAAATCTGAGGAGGTTCCCGAATATCAACCTGTCAGGCCCGATCTTTATCTCAACATGCGCACTTGCTCTACTCAACCATTTCTTTTGGTTTCGCCATTTTAACAATCCTTATATTCCTACAATTGACGAAAGGCTTGATCCCGATTTTAGGATGCCGCATTATCCTTCCTTCACTGAGATCGCATCATTTTTTGGGATTTGTATCTGGTTAATCCCATTTGGTTTTTTCATTTCATTAAGTGCGAGCGAGAACACACTCCCAACGAGTGTATCGGAGGTGTCGCAAGGCAATCGCGGGACAGGCGAAGCACACGTGAAAAAATCGGTCTCCCTTATCAAATATCTTTTTCAGCTAATTTTGACCAAGATTGATCAGTTACTTGCCATGATGAATATTAAATCACCATTTGGAAAACATTCTTCAAGAAATCACAATGAGCTTTATATCTGAGGTTAGTAAATGTCTATCTTTTGGACTGAAGAGATGACATCAATGGAAATCACTGTCTTTTAGCTGATTAATGCTGGCCATTTGAAAGCGTGAATTACAAAACCTCTCAATAATACGGTGCGTCAGCTCGGCTGAACTATGTAAGATCTACCTTCGATCAAAATTCTATAATAAACCAATGTATTTAAAATCTCCTGAAAACTGAAAGTTTCCCCTATCAACCCTTTTATTTTAATCTAAGTTTCTGAAGTTTTGTTCTCGATCGGCATAGCCGGTTGCCTTGAATACACAAGCCGTAATTTTTCCACTAATCCCATTGCATCGATGGGTTCAAGTATAGATATCAAGATTCATTTGAATGAAGCACATTCAAGGCGTCACTACACCAACTTTGATAAAGTTAGTGGGTCCGTTTTTCTACATGTTAAGGCCTCCATCACATTGGATTATATTCAAATCCAGCTCCAGGGGATTACAAAGGCTACTCTTGATATGTCAATACTTGCGAAAAGCCGACAAGTTACTGAAGCACACCGCATATTACATGAACTCATAGTGAAGTCTGTCCGAGATATCCAGCCCATTTCCTCATCAAAAAACACCCTTGATCCCGGAACTTATGAGATCCCCTTTGAGTTTTCGTTTCCCCTGGAATCTAGATGTACGCAGGCTAGCTTATCCAAGGTCAGCACAACAGGATCCTTACATGCCTTGAAAAGGAATTCATCAGCAGTGATCTGTCATGCAAAAAAAAACCCACTTCCACCTTCGTTACATGATCGCGAAGGTGGGTGTCTGGTTGAGTACAGCTTATGTGTTAAAGTCAAAGAAAGGGCAATATTCAAACCGGTGTATAAATTTGCTGAACGGATCGACTTCAAACCGATAGGATTATCGAGCTATACTAGCATTGAAGACCGAAAATCATACACCACACAGTCTTTTGTGATCCCCAACAAATATCCAGAACTTGTTGCAGTATATGAAGGAGTCGAACCAAGCCGCCAATCCCTATCCAAGAAGAATGGTCTTAGTTCCTACACTCTCCTTAGCCCTATTGATAAGAAATCACAGAGCCCAAATTATCCAGTTGAACTTCAAGGATCCCCAAAATTTTCTGTCAGACCTCGTGACCTACACATCAAGCCAACAGACCTGAAACTCCTTTTGGAGGCTAGATTACCTTACCCGGCTTGTGTTGTTCCCTCTAAACGACTAGAAATGGAAGTCATAGTTCTTACACGATTGAGGCCCGAGAAATTTAGGCTTTTCAATGGTATGCCGTCAGGATTAGGCCAGATATACCTGAGAAACATGAGTATCGGCCTGAAAACGAAAGTATCAGCTGTCGTGGGAGATCTTCAAAAGTGTTATGATACGTGCCATTGGATATTCAACAGGAGGGATTGTCTGTCAATTGACCTAGCCGACGCCAAGAAGTCTGAGTTCTGTACATCAACGGGCGAGTCTCTATACGAGATCAAAATCCCCCAAACCTATTATAACGAAGCCAGAATACCCGATGATACCCCTATAAGTTTCGAAAGTTGCAACTTGAAGCGTACCGTCAAATTAGTCGTCAAAACCACGTTCGCTGACACAAAGCGAAGCCCAAATTTACAAACTGCCGAACTCGAGATTAATGTTGTTGCTGAGAGCGGAGTTGAACTTGTCCAATTAGAACAAAATGAGCGATATTATATACGTGCACAGCAGTCTATCGATCCTGGCGATCTCGCACTTGACGAGCTGTTACCAAAGTATGAGGATATTCAATGAGCCCTGAAAGATTCGAAAGAAACTCACTGTATAAACCTTATGTACAGAGCACGCTACTTATGCATAATTGTATAAGTTGAACCATACGCCACACTGCCTAGGAATCTAAATAATAAAAGTTCCTGTTCCCATCGCTAGTAAATGCATATAGTAGAATATTCTAAGTTTAATTGTACTTGGCGTGGCATTCACAACAATAATCATATTCAGAGTATTTGGAATTGGAGTGGAATAATTTTTTTTTTGTTTATTTGCAAACGCAACCTCTTGATTCTGCCAGTAAGGCCTATTCTCTACTTATCGAAGAAGCGTTTGTTTGTGACCACGTTAAAGGTAATTTTGAAGATTGAAGTATTAATCGCTATCTGAGGCGCCATATACTATTTGTCCGATAAAACTACAACAATAATCGCAATCGTGTCACGCTCTTCAATTCATAAAGAATGTCATTGTCAGAGAGCCACGGAAGTTATTACACGGTCATCAAGGAATTCAATGCCAGACTTGGTGACGAACTAACCATTCATGTCGGAGAAACGGTTGAACTAATCAGTGACGACAGTGAATTTGATGATGGATGGTACATGGGTCGCAACACAGCAACGAACAACGTCGGCCTATATCCAAAAGCCTTTACCAAGATAGTAGATGATCAACCAAAGGGAAAGCCAAGCTTGCTGAGGTCAAGATCGAGAAGAATAACACCAATGGGAAGCCCTGTTCTCGCAACGCCACCCTCTGCAGTTTCTAGCTTTTCGCCTGTCTCGGAGACTCCGCATCGTTTGGATACAAAATTTTCAGCTCGTGAGTCTTCAGATTCAGGGAATCTAGGTGAGAATGACACTAACTCTGTCAGCCGTGTACCAGAAGGGGGACCCAACAAATACGTATCAGTGCACAGAACACTCAACGATATTGATAAGGCACTTGAAGAATTACACGTGGATGGTGAAGGTGGTACCGAGTCTATGGAAGAAAAGTCGCTTGACCCTTCCAATGTGAAGAATTGGACGCCTGAACAGGTGACACAATATTTTACGAATTTGAATTTTGATGTTGAGAGTGCCGGGCAATTTGTCAGACATAAAATCAATGGTGCAATTTTAATCCAGTTAGAGTTATCATACTTGAAGGAACTGGATATCACGTCGTTTGGAACTCGATTTGAGATCTATAAGGAGATTGAGGAGTTGAGACTTGCGTCGACGAATAAAGGTCATCATCGAAAAATGGACCAAAATGACTCCACCGTTAGCACACCGACCCTGGGTTACCGGAAGCACGCCAGAAAAAGATCTCAATCATTGGACAACTTGTCAACAAATCTATATCCCAACTCAAATCCTACTCTTGGCGCACCTTTGAGTGCTGGAGCTAACATGCCCACCAACAAATTGCTAGGGACCCCCATTGACGACAATGTGGCCGAGGAAGAATACAACACACCAATGGGTCTCTTTGAATCTCCCCGGAGAGCCCCTCAGCCACCTTCTGAGAGACCGATGTCAAGTGTCATCGACAATTTCACTATGGCTAACTTTGATCAAAGGGTAGTCAATGATAAGACATCTAATAGGCATAATCACAGCAGAGATTCATCATTGGGAAATACTTCTTCCATCTATACCGAAAGAAGACATTCACGCAATCCATCTTCGACGTCTTTCACAAATCCAGTCCCTCAACGTGCTTTGTCTCCAAGCAAGGGACATTTCAGGAATAATTCCGACCTTAGTGTGATAAGAAAGGACTTGAGATTGAAAACAAGCGATCCACGGGATCCGAGACCAGTGCCAAGATCTTTGGAGCAGCAGAATGGGGATCACAACAATAATGGAATCACGAACATACCTGAGTTGGGAAAGAAGACCCCAATTCCTGAAAGAAGATCCATTTCTGCGAAAGATATGTCTCCTAATCCCAAGGCAATGGATCCGAAGAGGATCGCATCTGCCGCAGCAACTTCGGCTGCTAACAGTTCTTCTAAGAGCTCCACCTCTTCTGGTATTAGAACTCTCGGAGCTTTGAGATCAGGGAAGGCATCAACTTCGGCCTTCCAGGAAGGAATAAGAGTTATATCTACGGATGAAGCAATTAGATCAGCAGACTTCTCTGGTTGGATGAGTAAGAGAGGAAATCTCTCCATTGGATCATGGAAACAGAGATATTTCACTTTGCATAAAACAAGACTCTCCTATTTCGGTTCCTTGAAGGACAAAAAAGAAAAGGGTCTTATTGATATTACTGCTCATAAAGTCCTCCCAGCTGTTGATGCTGAGGATAAAATTTCTGCTGTGTATGCTGCTACAACAGGTTCTGGACGTTACTGCTTCAAACTAGTGCCTCCTGCTCCGGGATCGAAGAAGGGTCTTACCTTTACACAACAAAAAGTTCACTATTTTGCAGTTGACTCCAGAGAGGAGATGAGAGAATGGATGGCAGCATTGATGAAAGCAACAATCGAGGTTGATGAAACTGTTCCAGTGATTTCTTCATGTGTCACCCCAACAATTCCACTTCAAAAGGCCCAAGAGCTCATGGCTCAAGCAAGAGAGAATGCTCGTATGAACCTTGAGAAGCTTGAGAGAGAGAATTCTTTGCAAGAATACACCACGGATGAAGAGGGCTCACTCAAGTCCTATAGCAATTCAAATGCTACGCCTCTTACACAACCTTTCAACCAGTTCCAAAATAATTCGACAACTCCAACGTCAGTGGGTTCTTTCAATCGCAGACCGTCGGGTAGAGGAGATACAGCAACTAGTATCTCAGATTCTGTTGGGCCGAATGGGCTTTCAACTCCGTACCTAGTCACATCAGGCCTTATGTCACCAAACTCTTCGTCGACTTCTGAGTTAAATTCGCCAGGTGCTTCCAGTTTGAGAGGTTCGAAGAAATCAGCTCGAAAAATTCCCACAGCTTCCACCAATCCAGTCCCTATGATCACTAAGCTTGATTAGTCAAGAAGCATCTCACTTTCTTTGGAAGATAATCGGAGCTGGATGTGTGACTGTGCGCTATGTATACTAGTTAAATTGATGTGTCAATAGGTATAAACCATAATTAATAAATCAGTCACACCTGTACACCGATGAATAAACGAGTATGCTGGAAATTGCGGCTAAATATTTACTGACTTACCTACTAGGGCTATCTTGATCCCGCTAACAACTCAATCGATATACAGGTAACAAACGTGAAAAAAATTTGGGTCTTTTTGATCTTGTGAAATTACGTGATATCTATTTAATCGATATTGTTATCTTTAGTTGGACATCTCAAACAGAAACTTTGGGACAATGCCACATTATATTACTTTAGCCACTTGTGCACTTAACCAATGGGCCCTGGATTTTGAAGGAAATCGAGATCGTGTGCTGGAATCTATTTTGGAGGCGAAACGGCAGAAAGCTACTTTGAGAGTGGGTCCAGAGCTTGAGATTCCAGGATATGGCTGTCTTGACCATTTTTTGGAAAATGACGTTTACTTGCACTCGTGGGAGATGTATGCCTCAATTCTGACAAATCCTGATACATATGGTGTGCTTTTGGATATTGGAATGCCAGTCATGCACAAAAATCGGAGATACAATTGCCGAGTTCTGTCCTATGATGGAAAAATCTTGCTGATTAGACCCAAGATTGTTCTTGCCAACGATGGCAACTATCGGGAAATGAGGTATTTCACTCCGTGGTTGAAAACACAGTATGTGGAAGAGTACGTTTTACCCCGTATGATCCAGAAGATTAGTGGTCAGGTTACAGTCAGGTTTGGAGATGCTGTGATTAGCACTCTAGATACTTGTCTTGGTGCCGAAACCTGTGAGGAATTATTCACTCCACAGGCTCCACACGTGTCAATGGCACTGGATGGAATCGAGATCTTCACAAATTCTTCGGGATCTCATCACGAACTACGAAAATTGGACACCAGAATGGCCATGATCACGGAGGCAACTAGAAAATGCGGAGGTGTCTACTTGTATGCCAATCAAAAGGGCTGTGATGGTGACCGGCTGTACTATGATGGTTGTGCTTTGATTGTTGTGAACGGCAAAGTTCTGGCTCAAGGCTCGCAATTCTCGCTCAATGATGTCGAAGTGCTGAGCGCAACTGTGGACCTAGAGGATGTGCGTGCATACAGAGCTCTTATATCTCATGGACTACAAAGCAGAATGTCTCCAACATATGAACGGGTGCACGTTCCAGTGGAGCTGAGCCCTGACTCTTTGAATTTCGACATGACTATAGCCCCAACGGATCAGAGGCCTGTTCGTTATTTCAAGCCCGAAGAAGAGATTGCTTTTGGTCCCGCCTGCTGGCTTTGGGATTATGTCCGTAGATGCAAAGGTTCTGGTTATTTCCTTCCGCTAAGTGGAGGCATAGACAGTTGTGCTACCGCTGTTATTGTTCACTCGATGTGTCGTCTGGTCTGTCATGCCTGTGCTGAAGGCAACAAACAAGTTATCAAGGACGCTCAGCAAGTGGCCAGCATGGGCGATGATTGGATCCCATCATCTCCAGAAGAACTAGCAAATAAGATCTTCCATACTTGCTTTATGGGAACAGAGAATTCTTCATCGGAGACTAGAAAAAGGGCCAGAGAACTTGCTGAAAAGATTGGATCGTATCACGTTGATCTCAACATGGATGCTCTTGTTTCTGCAACAATCAGTGTGTTTGAAGTGACGACAGGAAAGAAGCCAGTATTCAAAATATTTGGTGGGTCAACCATCGAGAATCTTGCCCTCCAAAACATTCAAGCACGACTTAGAATGGTTCTTGCATACCTGTTTGCTCAGCTGCTTCCGTGGACCCGAGGAAGAACGAATACTGGGGGCCTACTTGTTCTTGGTTCAGCCAATGTGGATGAACAGTTGAGAGGTTACCTGACGAAATATGATTGTTCGTCAGCTGATGTTAATCCAATTGGAGGAATCTCAAAGATGGATTTGATTCGGTTCATAAAATGGTCAGAGAACGAATTTGAAATGCCAATTCTGAGAGAGTTTGTTGACGCAACACCAACCGCTGAGCTAGAACCTATTACGGATACTCATGTTCAATCAGACGAGGCAGATATGGGATTCACTTACGAGGAACTGAGCATGTTTGGTAGATTACGCAAAGTGGAGAAATGTGGTCCATACTCGATGTTCATTAAGCTCTTGCACATTTGGAATGGCCAGAAGACTCCAGAGCAGATTGCTGACAAAGTGAAGAGTTTCTTCTGGTTCTATAGCGTGAACAGACACAAACAGACAGTGAGCACACCATCATATCATGCAGAACAATATTCCCCAGATGACAACAGATTCGATCTGAGACCATTCTTGATTGATCCGAGATTCAGTTGGGCTAGACAGAAGATTGACGAAGTTGTCGTGAAGATGAGAACAGACCAAGATTTAAATACTATGACCGTTGATTAGTTTATATATGATGTGATCACTTTTTGACTCCCCATTTTGCGTTCAACGAGTTCAAATATTCCATTTGGGACTTGATGTTTGGCGAAGTGGAATTGACTGCTGCGAATTCATAATCGTTTCTTTCCACGAAATCAATTAGAGTAGCAGCCATTTTAGACGGAATATCCTCGTGAACAAAATGACCAATGCTATTCGAGTCGTGAATTGTTTTGGTCGCTGTAGTCAGTGTATTTCCTGTCTGATTGTTGTGAAAAACTATTAGTTGGTATCGACCTTGCATCTGTCCGATCATCAACTCCTTGTCTAGATAATCATTGTTAGCCAAGATCAACACTTTTGAAACTTTGTTTGGTATTTCAATAAATCGTTTGGATAAGTGCTTAAACCAGTCCTCCCAAAAAGACCGCGACTTTCGAAGATCAACCACCCATTCAAAAGACTTATTGTCACTAGATTTCTTGAGTAAGCCAGGCACAGAATAAATTGCACTTCCGTAGTTGTGTAGTAAATTAGAATCCATATGCCATTGAACTGCCGAACCCAATGATGGGAAACGTGTAGGTAGCGAGTTCAAATAATGGTTCATTGATGATAAGGCTTTGATCGCAGTATCCTCAACAATATCGATCACCACGAGTCCTCTAATAGACTCTCTAATAGGTTTCGGGACGGTAGAGTATGAATCATTCATTTGATGAACAAATTTGGTCAAAACAGCACCTCCCAATGAATGACCCACAAGGAAATAGCTTGGTCTTATGTTTTCGTTTGTGCATCTCTCATGCAGTCTAGTCAAAAGGTACTGAAAATCGTCGCTCAGTTGGTCTATCGAGAGGTTCACGTTATTTTCGTCTTTGGAATTGAGTTTCCCCGTGTTACCATGTCCTCTCATATCATAGACAAAAATCCCTGGAACATCATGCATGTTGTGCTCTTTACAGTAGCCCTTGATTGCTTGTGCCAGACATGCAAAAGTCGCGGAACTTGATCCGGCACCATGATGCATCACAAATATAACGGGAGAAGAGCTTTCTTTAACAATTGGAGGCTCATAATAGGTTTGGAACTGATATTCACTGGTTCCAGAGTTCCAGATGCTCGCTTCACTAAAACAACTTTCAATGCCAGGGTAGTTTTTTGAGGAGTCTTGCTGAGCTGGCGCACATTTTGATCTTCCAGGGAATACTGGAAGGTCTGTCAAATCATCTTCTGTATTATCTGACTCTGATTGACCTTTCTGGCTTTCATTATGAAACTTCTTTTTGAACAGGTCTGACATTGGATAAATTGTCAGATCTATAAGAGTTTGCTATTTATTCGAAAATAAAAAGGTGATTTAAATTACGATTACGTGATCCTCAATAGATTGGCAGGTAGGAAGGATGAACCCGGCATGACTTCCAGCCAAATAAGACTATTGATCTTAATCACATTAAATCTAGTTATAACAAAATTTAATGCTTAGTGATACCATTACATCTGTGAAACCCCGCAAATTCAAAGATGGTGGAACCGCACTTCAAATATCGCAATTCGCTTATCTGCATCAAATTTCCGGTCATACAACCACACTACACACACAGAGAAGGGGTGTAATATGTAACACTGCTTATATCTTTGTCCCCACATTTCCGGGGTGACGTGGGGGCGTGCGTAGTAAGGGTGCGCAAAATCCCTGATGCAGCATCCAAATTTGATAACAATAAATATATTGAAGGAAACCTAACTCGTCTGAACAAGTAGACTTGATCTCAAACCAAATCTTGTCTATAAAACCACTGGATTTGTCAGACAAATAGGTTGCCAGATTGTTCGTTAGGCCTAACCACTATCTGCGTCTCCGTGCTTGAAACAGCATCTTTTCCCGTAGCGACAGGATCCTGTTTTAATCCAGTTTGCACAAAGCTTAGTCTTCCAATTATCTGCTCGTTTAACTCTTTTGAGTTCATCTTCACCATGAGCAAACTGACATTTGGTCCCATATGGACAGGTTCCTTTCTGCTGAAACTGGATGCACATTTCCGTCTTGTACAGTCCTTTGTCGACGGTCGATTTGGACTTGCCAGAACTTGAAGTGGAATGTGCCTTTGTAGATTTGGAAGAGTTTCCTAGCGGCGCAGACGCAGGTGTAGGGTTTTTTGAGGCGCTTTTCTCAACTGTAGCGACTGAAGGTTTGGATTGCAAATTATCTGGCGCCTCGTTCTCATTGTGAGCACCATTTGCAGGAATTATTAAATATGTCGTTTCATCATCATTCAGCTTGGCAGGAATAATAGTGACGTTCATTAGCTTGCCTGGCGTGACCTGTCCTGATTGTCCGAGCAACAACAAGTTCTCCTCTGTCAAGGGATATGCCAATTGAGGGAGAGAATTTGTGATGACATTCGAAGACATGTTCGAACGCTTGAGCTGAGCACCTTTCAACTGAATAGCATTTATAGGCTGAAAGCTCGATGCTGAAACAGATGGGGTGCTTGGCCGACTGCTTGTAAGGTCCGGGGCTGGTCCAGGGACGAATCCAAACGGTGACTGCGACTTGGTAGCATGCTGAGCAGACGCGAATGGAGAGGGTCCCATTCCCGTAGTTGACGGATTCTGATGGTATCCATACTGGGAGTTGAGGTTATCTGCAGGCGGAAACATCATGCTAGCTTGATTTCCAAAGAAACTAGTGCTAGGATTCAAAGCGCCCAAAGGTGGCCCTTCAACAGCAGCTTCAGGTCTGTCGGACCATAAATTAGGAATCAACCCCATCATATTCAACGAGTTCTGTGGGGTATATGGAGTACCTGTCATCGAGTCCGGAGATGAACTCTGTCCTGATGGAGCAGAATCCACACGTTCGCGCTCCTTACCAATGTCAGAAAGTAAATTTCCTGAAGAGGCGGTTGGCGATACCACTGTCGAAGTCTCCGATATAGTAGGCGTGAATTCAGTTGAGGAAATGTTGAGCTTTGCGATATCCAGGTCCAGGTTCAAATCTGTTTCAAGGTCGAAATTAGTGCTCTCTTTGAGAGGATGATCGAAACTCCCCCAAATGCTGGTCATGTTGTATCCTTATAATAAATAGTATGTCGACCCGAGAGACAGGCTGCAATGAAGAACCAAATGGGATACTCTAATAAATAAGTCTGTTTGAGCCGGGGACTCCTGTATTTGTATATTAGTCTGCGAGATGAGACTGGCTTTTTGATGAATTGAAAACTCTGCAACCGTAAAGCTGAATCAAGATTTAGCTTTGATTACCGACTTTTTGCGAATCTAATGAAATGAATCAACTAGTTCGATTTCTCCGACTTGACAAAAACGCTTAATGATCTTCAATTTGCTAGCAGTGTTGGACTTTCGGCGCGCCCGAGACACAGCTTTGTTGATGTTCAAATCTAAAGTTCACTCAATGAAAGCGTGAACTGTCAAATATATTGCCAAGTATGGATTTGTTGAATATACGTATTTACAACGCTCACTTTTTTTTTCCAAGTTCCTCCTTATATTCAAATATCCTATTGTCTTGTGCTCTTACAAGTTTTATTATTTATCGGTATTAATGCACAGCCAGGATAGCACAGCCATACTTTTATCGGAAATGGCAGTTATGTTGGCGAGAAAAGCATACAAAAGGTTCGCGCAAACAAGCAGCGATATCACGCATCCGACCGCCCGAGTGGGGAGGAACTGGGGTATGGATTGACCCCCTCATGTTTATAGTTTTTTGCGTGCCAAAAACCCTGAATTTCTTTTGTCACCCCTAATTATCGGAGTACTCGGTGGGGAGGGCCTAAATGCAACAGAATATCGAGTATTACATAATCAATGTATACCCCTTGTTGAATCTGTCAAAATAACTTCGGTCTGTTGAACATCTCAGTGTCAACCCAACTTACTCTTCCAACTGGAGATCCTAACTAGGAGATCTTTTCTGTCTTCTAAACAAACTGAAAGCATATTGGGGCTGTTGGAAGTTACCCGGCCATGACATCTAGTTTGTCGTGAAAGATCGGTGGCTGGTGTGATGGTGGCGGTGCAGTTGTTTATACTCGAAAAATTTAAACTAGTTTGGTTATTAGCTTGAAGTTTCTGTTGTTGATCGCAAATCTCATGTCGTACCATTGGTCAACAGCTCCTTTTTTTGCACTATATGATGCCATACAACGGAACGATTATGATAGGCAATCACAACTGTTTTCAGAGCTTGAACATGATATAAAAAATCTCATCTCGAAACCGAATAGAAGCGATGCAAGTAGATCCAAACTTGAATCCTCGAAAGTGACCTTTTCCGATGGTGTGGAGTACCAATTGAACGATGAATTTAAGAATGAGGCGTCTCAGCTTGCAGAAGCTCTGAGTTTGGATGAAGTTGCAGCAGCAGAGGTTCTTTTCTTCGCTTCGGAGAATGAACAACATACTGTGGGTATTTCTGCCTTGGATTCGGCCAAAGCTGCTTATTATACAAGAGATCAGTATATTTTACAGATTGCTACGTTCCTCATGTGTAATCCTTCAAGTGATCATACTTCTTTGGCATCGAAAATTGAATATTCAAAGATTCTTACATGTTTCAAGCTGATTGAGAAACAATTGGAAGATATCAAACAATTGGTTGATCGTTCAAGGCTGATGGGAATGTTTTCTCATCCTTCATTTTCTAAGTCGGTCACCTATCAAAGAGATTGTTTGTTCAAGGAATATCAACTATTAGGCGAGTTGTTTTATGCCAAAGTTTCGGTTTCGCCCATGAAATCCGAAGAATTTAGCCAGTTCTTTGATTATCTAGACTCTTTTTCTGCTGATGATATATTGATCATGCCTGTTTTGCCTGGAATCATACAGCAGGTGTCCAATTTTGATAAGCTTTCCGATCAACAAGTGGAGCAAACTCAAGCCCAATTATTAAAATACACAAAGGATGTTAACAAATTGGCCGAATCCCCAGTGAAGGCTTTAGTGATATTGACATTTATTACTGATTTCATTGGATGGTGCAAAAATGAACCTTCAAGAACGGAGAAATACGATTTTACAACCAACATAGAAGATCCAATCAAATTGCTCATCTCAATTGGTGCACTCGAGCAGCTTCTTTCTATATCGGCAGAAATATCCATGGATCAGAAGTCCATTGATTCAAGCGCAGAACTGTTTTACGATTTCCGTCTCTTCCTTCAACAACACATTCCGAAGATGTCAGTTCATAGATTTTTGGACGTCGATATGGAGGCTACCAACCAATTGAAAAGAGCGATTCAGCAACAGAGACTGAATGGAAACCTAATAGCTGATGAAACCGAAAGCGAGACAATATATTATCCGACGAAAGAGTACACGTTCGAGAGTCATTTCAGTGAATTTTATGCTTCTGTCTTGAGCAGATTTATCCAGTCTTTTGTGACGAATGCAGCATTTGTGTTGACTTATCTTCGAGACACTGAAGAGGACCTGTTAGTTTCGAGTGAAGAATTTGATCTTGATACTCTTTCCAAGAACGCAGATTTGGAGCGGTTCTATATGTCGATCCATTACGTGTACCGTTCCAGACCACATTTGTCGTCTCAATTCTGGCAAGATCAAAATTCTAGCTTATACGGATTTCTTCAATGGGCTTCAAGATGCAATTCTCCACTTATCATCTCTACGTTCTGTTGCGTTCTTTCAGCATTGGCGAATAATAATGAAAATGCCATCAATGCTTTCAACTTCCTTCAGCTCACAAACAATTCAAACACCGACTCATTGATGTCATCTCTGGGCGGCACTTCGAATTCCATTTCAAGCAAGATTTCATGCGTTAGTTGGTCAACTATCTTCACATCCTTGAATTTTTACAACAAGACTCTTTCATCAAAATCGCATATTGCAGGATCATCGCTGGTCATGTCAAGCGAGGAGAAGACGGTCTCTGTTCAATTGGGTGAGGACTCTCTGATATTCTTATGTGGATTTTTCCAATTGATCTCAGATATTGCAAGAAATAGTGACAGGGCACGGGCTGAATTGTTTGAAAGCGATAACCATCAATTGCTTGGGATTCTTTCTGATTTCTTGAAAAATGATACGCCTCTTGTCGGTCCTATATTAACAGTCTTAGGTTCGCTGGTTGGAAACAAGATTGCGGAGAGAGAACAGCTATGGCGCATTCTCGATTCTTGGGTTTTCTCTTCGTCATCAAAATTCAGACAATCAACTGCTGTTTTGAAAGACACTTTCTTGTCTTCACTAAAATCTCAAACTGAAGTTATGGGATTTTCAAACTTAGTCTTAAGACTCTTGCAACCACTTGATACATTCGAAAGCATCGTTGAACCCATGCAGCTCCCATTCCCATTAGATTTGGGCTCCATTTACAGAAACCAAGGGATATGGCCATATCTTGAGTTTCTGAGTACTGCTGTGTTTGTCGACATAACAAATCAGAACCGGGACGTGCACTATAAATTGCTCTTACAATCAAGTATCCTCTCGACCTGGAAAACATCACTTTCTCAACTTGATCCTGAATTAATCATGAATGCTTCCGCTTGCAATATCAAAGATCTAGACAACATCACTTCTGGGAAAAGTATTATTCGGTTCCTTCAATCACATCCAGGTTCAGCTGTGCTCAACTTTCTTTACCAGATGCCAGTTTACTCAGCTCTATTTTCCATTGCTGATATGGGAATAGATAGATTAAGTGAACTAGGTCCAGAGTCGAAGGAATCGAAGCTGTTATTGGAGGCATTGGAGGTGATTGAATTACTTCTGGAACGTGAGAGCTTCTACTCAGACGAGCTCCTTCCAATTCTTTCATTGCCTGATAATCCATTCTACTTTTCCTCTGGCATTAATACAGGTGGCCTCCAGTCATTTGTCGAGGCTTTATTATTACATCTTCCACTTCTAGCAAATCTGACTCTATATGTGGGAGTTCAGGACTTGGACATATCACGCAAAGCACTTTCAATTCTGAAAAAGGTCACCGTCTACTCTTCTTCAAGAGGTGTTGATCCAACCATTGATTCAGGGCTTTTGAGAAGAGATAAGTTCTTGACTATGTTGGAAACAATCGATGAATCTATGCGGATTAGATATGCATTTATTGAGCAATTGGAAGCTCCAATTTTGGGTTCCAAGAGTATTGCTCTCAAGGTGGAGCTTTTACAGTTTTTGAGTCAAAATCTACCATCAGATGGCTCCAAATCCAAAACTGTTCCTCATTTTCTTTTGGGTTTTGATACGCGAGCCACTAATCTTGGCCAAAAGAATGAGATTGGAACTATTGCATCTGAAAGATCGTTGCTGAAATCCATAGTGAATTTACTCAGATCTATTCTGGTGGAATTGAAGAAAGCTGTTAATATCGAATACTCTCCAGTGAGAATTTGTGCCTTATGTCTTGAGATTATTCTGAAAGTTGCCAAATCATCTGCAAATACCTCTCAACTGCTCCAATTCTTACGCGATGTGGATGCTTCCAACTTTTTTGTTGATATTATGGAATACACCAAAAAGATTAGTTTGGATACTTATTGGAGTGGACAGCTATTCATTCATGAGGTGAATTCTTCCAATAAGTTTGCAACTTATGGAGAAAGTATGTGTGCTTTAATTGCTTTCACCACATACAGAAGCCTGGTTTTACAATTATTGGCTTTGGAGCTTCGCCATGCTTCCATGTATGGCTCTGTCTCTTTGACTCAAGAATACATCGATAAGTTGATTGACGTTCAGAAGTATGGTACTGGTTCTCCTCGTCTTTTCGAATTCTTGGATGTTTTGGAATTCAAACCCAAGAACCTGATTGAAAGAGCTAACCCTGTCTTTGAGAGATTCAATTATGAATACATCTTGAAGAAATTATCATTGAAGACAGATCTATCGGATGTGACTCCAGATACATTCGCTTATGACTTGACGACAATCGATAAGATTGCAGGTTTAGTCGGCAAAGAATCTCAAGCAATGGGAATTGTGTCTTTCAGACACCAGCCTGAAAGTGTTCAATATTTTGAAGACGAAATCCTACAACTCAAGCGAATTCTTGTTTCGTCCGTCTCTTTCGACAACTTCAAATATAATCAACTACAAAGTTTGCATTCCTGGGTCCTTTTGACGCAGATCATTTTAAATGATGGTGGACTTGAACGCAACATTCGGATCAGTTTTGTTTTAGAGGTGTTTGAAAGTATCATTCCTCAAGTGAATGAATATTTGAATCTGGATGCTGCTTATGCACAAGATCTCATTTCTCTATGTGTTTCGCTCTTCAGGATATTTGAGGTTGACAAGCGCAATGCCACTTTGAGTGCCAATGAAAGAGAAACTGCTGCTCTTCTTGACTCTACAAGACTTTTCCCCGTCTTTAAAACTGCTGCAATTGGAATCATGTCTCCCCAATCTAACTCTTCCATCAGAGCAGACCTTTATGTGTTGGCAAACAGTTATTTGCAAGAAAGCATGGCCAATAAAGCTGTCTTGACGGAGATTATGATCTTCATCAGATCAGCAGACCAAAAGTTCATCAACACGATCTGCAATGATACTCTTACAGCAGAAGGATCGTGCAAGATCACGGCATTACTTCTTTTGGAGACCTTTTTAAAAGTCTCCATCTCACTACAAGATTCCAAACTCAGTGGAAGTTTCCTCATTGAAAACATCTTGCAAAACAACTATCTATTGCTCTTGGTCCAGCGAATCAAATCTATGGATGAACTGGTGCTAGCATGCCTCACAGACTCTCAACCAAGAATCTCTCTTGACACTCTTCTCTACGAGTTGACAACTTTCAAGACAATCTTCTGTTTACTCACAAGAATTGCTCAGACACAACAGGGCGCCCAACAACTATTACAATGTGATATATTCCGTCTGATTACCGAGTGTTCCTTTTTATCCGAAGATCCAGAACTTGGTCTCACTTTGATTTTGGAGAACACTGGAAATCAGGGCAATGGAGACAACAAATCCATTGAGTTGACGTTCTCTATTGATTCTCCTCTTTCAAGTCCTAATGACAGGATGGAAACCATTTCTCTTTACGATCTCTATATTCCGGTTTTCCAACTTGCATGTTCTACAATTATTGCATTGGGTCCTCAGAATGAAAAATGTATCAGACAAGCAACATCACTTGTTGGTCATTTCTCCAAACTCATTACTGCCGTCTTGAAGAGAGATTTGGTGATGGCAAAGAAACAGAAAGAGAAAGTGTCGGAACCAGGCTCTACGGGATCAGTTGCCATAAATGCAACCGGATTAAATGAATTAGTGAAGTTAATTACTTTACTAGATACTTTAGTCTACTGAAAATATCAGGTGTATACTAATTATTTATTTTCAAATTTTTTGAATAAAAGTAAACATTTGATAATCATGGTTTCTCCACTTCAGATCAAGTCCAATGCCCTTCAAAGGTTGATCAAGGACAAGAAGTTATACAGAGAAGAACTTAAAGAGCATGAAGAGATCGTTGCTGGTTACCAGATGAAATTAAAATCTGATGAAAATAACGAAGAGTTGCAGTATGTTCTAAGAAACGCTATCAAAATCAAGGAGGAGACCGAACGGTTGATTCCAAACGTTAACGTTAAGATTCGGGAAGTTTTACAGGATTTGAAAGATTACATTAGCTCTCATCCAAGCGAGACAACCGATACCATTAAGAAGCTGATCGTTGAGGCCGACAAAGAATCTAAGTCATAATCATACCCCATCCCATTACCGAATACCCCGAGAACTCCAAATAGGAATATACCATTAAAATAGATGTCGATATCTGACCTGTAAATCCACATCAAGACTAGATTACGTAACTATTTTCAAACGCGAACGCGTCTCAGAAAAAAGTAGGCAAACAATAAATTGCAACCTAAATTATTCTTATCCCTTACCGTGAATAATCTTGATCATGACGGGAGTAATTAAGAAGGATATGGGCAATGCGAAAGCGAAGAGCGCGCAGCGGTATAAACAGTCTTCGCTTTTGTCATTCTTTTCGAACTCTAAGCCCAAAAGTTCCCAGTCTTCATCTTCTGAGGTGAAGGAGGAGGGTCAATCTCAGATCATTACGCCTGAGAATTCCTCTCCATTGCGTGAAGAGACTCGTACACAGATTCAGAAACATGATGCAGAGGCTCTGGAAAGCGATAATCCTACAATTCAGAACTCCAAATCGATGGCTACCCAATTTGAGACTCCACGTGAGATGAGAACGGAATCTGCAGAGATTCCATTGTCTCCTCTTTCCTCTGGAAGACGTGCTAGAAAACTCAATTACGTTGAATCTTCCGATGAGGAAGAACCAGAACTCCCAACCCGGAAAAGGAAGAAGCTGGTTGTTGAAGATGATGACGATGATGATGACGAGTTCAAACCTGATGATGTCCAATCTGCAGACGAGGAAGATTTTGTGATTGACAAAGAAGATATTGCTAAGGAGTTGGATGGAGATGAATCTGACGTTTCTGACGTTTTTTCAGATGATGGTGATGTTGTTCCTGTGAAAGCAGCTAAAACTTCAGCAAGTGATTTCGCAGCAAAGTTTGATGCCAGATCGTCATACACTTCGAAATCGTCAGTCAAAAGCGCATCACCAAAGAGAGCGAAGAAAGTTACACCTCAATCGAAATTTGCTAAGGAAAACGAGGAGAGATACCAATGGTTAGTTCATATCAAAGATGCAGACGGCAGGGACGAATCGGATCCAGAGTACGACCCAAGAACATTGTACATTCCAAAATCTGCCTGGGCCAAATTCACAGCTTTTGAGAAGCAATATTGGGAGATTAAAAGTAAGATGTGGGATTCGATTGTCTTCTTCAAAAAGGGTAAGTTTTACGAACTCTACGAGAAGGATGCAGATATTGGACATCAAAAGTTTGACTTGAAGCTAGCAGGTACCGGAAGAGCCAATATGAGACTGGCTGGAATCCCTGAGATGTCCTTTGACTATTGGGCCAAGAAGTTTATTGATGAAGGATTCAAGGTCGCCAAAGTTGATCAGAAGGAATCTATGTTAGCAAAGGAGATCCGCGAAAAGAGCACAAATGCTAAGGATGACAAGGTGATTAAAAGAGAATTATCATGTGTTCTCACTTGTGGAACTTTGACTGATGAAGGAATGTTGACAGATGAAATGTCCAAGTATTGTTTGGCTTTGAAGGAAGTCACTAACAGCGACGATACCAAAACTTTCGGAGTTAGTTTTGTTGATACTGCTACAGGAAAGCTACAGATCACCGAATTTGATGATGACGCCGATTGCAGCAAACTTGAGACTCTTCTTGCGCAAATTCAACCAATGGAGGTGTTAGCAGAGAAATCTAGAATCTCTCCACTAGTTTTGAAGATGTTACGTTTCAACTCTCAACCACATGCCACTTTCAACTTCCTCAAACCTTCTGAGGAATTTTGGGATCATGAAACTACTTTCGAAGAACTTACCAGAGGAAAATACTTTGAAGCGGAAGATCTAGATGACTTATCTCATTACCCAAAGATTTTGGTGGAATACAACGAGTCGAACAAAAGAGCTGGATTCTCTTCGTTTGGAGCTCTTCTTTGGTATCTTAAGTCTCTGAAACTGGATCGTTCAGTCATCTCAATGGGTAACATTGAATTATACGATCCATTTCAGACCAGTTTCGCAGATACCTGTATGCGCCTTGATGGTGTCACATTGCAGAACTTGGAGATTTTCAGCAATTCGTTTGACCAAAGTGATAAAGGTACGCTGTTCAAGCTTTTGAATCGTGCAATTACACCTTTTGGAAAACGTACTTTCAAGAGTTGGGTCACCCATCCTTTAATGTCCAGAAAATTGATTGAATCAAGACTTGATTCAGTTGAGATTCTAATGAATGATGGGGATTTGAGATATGTTTTGGAGACCAAGCTTGGAAAGATTCCTGATTTGGAGAGATTACTTGCAAGAATTCATGCCGGAAATCTACGTGTGAAGGACTTTGCACGTTGCGTTGATGGATTTGAAACAGTTGTGTCTCTTTTGAAGACTCTGAAAGCCACTTATTCAGATGAGACCTCGATAATTGGAGGAGAATTGGGAAGAGTTTTGAAATCTTTCCCGGAAGAAATTGTTCAGTGCGTTGACCGGTGGGCAAACGCTTTTGATAGAGAGCTTGCTAGAAGTTCTGGTACTTTGGTTCCGGAACCTGGTGTTGAGGCAGAATTCGACGAGAGTAATGATAAAATCAAGGATCTCGAGAAGGAATTGGACAAAACCTTGAGCCAATACAGACGTGAATACAAGTGCCAAGAGATGTGTTACAAAGATAGTGGAAAGGAGATTTATTTGATTGAAGTCCCTTCAAAAGCAACCTCGAGAATTCCTAAAGATTGGCAACAGATGGCTGCCACCTCTAAATGTAAGAGATTCTGGTCTCCGGAGGTGAAGAAGACTGCTAGAAAGCTCATGGAAACTAGAGAATTACACAAGATTATCTGCGAGTCATTACAAACAAAAATGTACGCCAAGTTTGTTGAGGATTATCGTGTTTGGTCTGCCACCATCAAGTCTACAGCTGAATTGGATTGTGTTTTATCTCTCGCTAGAGCTTCCGAGGGTCTTGGAAGTCCGTCTTGCAGACCTGAATTCATTGATGGCATTTCTGCGCAGATTGAGTTTGAAGAGCTAAGACATCCATGTTTCATTCCTGGTGGAATCACGGGTACTAAGGATTTCATTCCAAACGATATTTCATTGGGTGTTGATGATAAGGACAATATTGGACTACTTACAGGAGCCAATGCTGCTGGTAAATCCACTGTTCTACGTATGACATGTGTTGCAACGATCATGGCCCAAATTGGATGTTTTGTTCCTGCTAAAAGTGCCAAACTTACACCTATAGATACCATCATGACCAGACTAGGTGCCAACGATAATATCATGCAAGGAAAGTCGACTTTCTATGTGGAATTATCAGAGACGAAGAAAATTCTTGATTCTTGTACTCCAAGATCCTTGATCATTCTAGATGAACTTGGAAGAGGTGGATCTTCTAGTGATGGATTTGCAATTGCAGAAGCTGTTTTGCATCATATTGCTACTCATGTTCAATCAATCGGCTTTTTCGCAACCCATTATGCTACGCTAGGAAACTCGTTCTTACACCATCCTAGAGTGAAACCCTTAAGAATGGGAATCATAGTTGATGATGACTCCAAGAACATCACCTTTTTGTACAAATTAGAGCCTGGAAGATCCAGTGGGTCTTTTGGAATGCATGTTGCTGCCATGTGTGGAGTGCAGAGGGACATTATTGAGAATGCAGAACAAGCAGCTCAAAAATGGGAGCACACTTCTAAGCTGAAACAGCTTAATATGGAACAGGAGACCATTCCTCTTGGTCTTCAGAGCGATGTGAGTTGGATATTGAACTCAAAGTCTGTTGCAAAGGATGGGCTATCCACTTGTACGGAAACAACCCGTCTGAACGCACTTTCCAGCATGTTCCATATGATTGAGAACTTGTCATAGATACAGCCTGAAAAGTTGGGCTGTGCACGAAAATATATTGTAATCAAAACATTAGACTTGACGTTAGATTCATAGTACTTTTTCGTCACGGATGTCGAAAGTATCTCGAAAGCGTAAGCGAAGTCATCACCAGAGGGAGTCCTTAAGTCAGGATACCGAGGTGGTGGTGATTTCCAGTCGAGAATCTTCTATATTGGAGATTGATCCACAAGAGATCTCTAAAGATCATTATGATACGCATTCAATATTGCCCAAGCCAAAGTCTGAAACATCCGAGAGGTTTAGGAAGATTTCAGATGTTTCAAAGATGTTGTCTAAAGTTCAAACTAAGCAGCCAATTGTGGGTGATTCACTTACATGGGTTGAAAAGTATTGTCCTTCGGATTCATCCCAGTTATTTGTTCATGAGAAGAAGATTGCTGAACTGAGAACGAAAATTCAGAAGATGATCTTGAATGAGACAGGCTGTCGTTTATTGGTTCTTTCTGGCCCCAGTGGATGTGGAAAAAGTGTATCAGTCAAGATATTATGTGAGGAATTAATGAGACTTCATTTCCCATCAGAACGCACATTGAGTATAGAAAATTACGAGATAGAGAACCGATTGCCAAACATAGTCCAATTCAGGAATTGGGCGACCTTCTCATCAAAGGAATCATCTTCGATTACACAATTCGAGGAATTTCTGGAGAGTTGCAAGATGCTCACCAAAACTAATATGAAATGCATTGTTGTCGAGGAACTTCCCAATCTGCATCACAACGAAACATTAAAGAAGTTCCAAGCGAGTCTTTTGAACTGGCTTGCCTTGAACAAGGACATAAGTCTGCCACCACTTATCATTTGCATCACTGAATACGAGGTTGACTTTGAAAACAATAGGGGGTCATTTTCTTTGGAATCAAACTTCAAAACGGAGCTCATTTTAGGGGCCAAGATAATGGCTCTTGAAGGAGTCAATTGGGAACGAATAAAATTCAATCCTATCGCAAAACGCTATTTGAAACGATGTCTAACTAGAATTGCCAGAGAGGAAAATATAGCCTCAAGACAACTGGTGCAGGCCAAAATCGAGGATTTGAGTTCTTATGGAGACTTTAGAAACGCAATTATACATTTTGAATACTGGAACAAGTATATTTCCAATCCTACAACTACTGAGTTCTTGGGCAGGGAATTACCATTGAATGTTTTCCATTCGATAGGAAAGATCATTTACGGTACTCAGCATCCTCAACAAGAATACGAAAATTACATAAAACGAGCGCATACTATTGTTCATAGTAAGGGATCAGACTTGGAGTCTAAAGTTGATTTCCTTACTGTTATGAACGTCATCCAAGATGTATTACAAACGTCAGTGACCTTTAGTTTCAACATCTTAGAGAATTATCTTTCCATCACCGATAAAATGAGTGATGATATACAGAAACTAGCAAACTTCCTTTCAATTTGGGACGATCTTCAATTCCGATCATACAATAACTTCTCTTTCGATGGAAGTTCTCTAACTAATGAAATTGCCACCACTTTGGGATGCTTGGCTTCAAGACTTGAATGCAAAAATATCAAAGATCGTCCAAGTACGTTCTCTAAAATGAGATATTCCAGAGACTCGAAATTCACCAAAAAGCAGCGATCCATTCAACAAGAGACAATAACCTTTGCACGAAGAAGAGCTTCTAGATTGGCTCGTCAAGAAACGTATACTTACCAAAGTGGTGCAGATTTGATTTGTTACGATGGATTTTACGAAAGTACTATATTGAACTCCAAGAAATTAAGACAAAGAGATGCTGCTCCCAAATTCACCATGAATTCCCGAGCAAGAAGATTAGGTGGAGATTTCAAAAATCTATTGATGGCAGATATGGAGTTGCAAGTTGATGAAGAAATAGAACCCGAGCTTACAATCAAGGAGCAACAACAGTTAGAGGAGCTCTATTTTGGACTCGATCAAGATCCAGATACAGAATCAGATGACGAGTTTGATGATGACCCAATCATGATGAGCGAGACTGAAAATGTCAGTGACGACGACTTTAGTGACGATTCGTTAGTTTTACAGCTTTAATTAAGGTGCGTAATATTATATGAGAAAATAAGAACCATCCTACTTCTCTTAGCTTGCATTGTTGGCCTCTTCCAAAGCATGTTCGAAAAATTGGTCATCTTCACTCAAATTCTCCTTAACGATATCAAGACCACCTTGGAAAACACCGCCAATGTAAAGTTGTGGGAAGGTTGGCCAGTCACTGAATTTCTTGAGTCCTTGTCTAACACCATCATCTTTCAAAATATCGAAAAATCCGAAACGTACTTGATGTTCTCTAAGAATTGCAACAAGTTGTCTGGAAAATCCACATTGAGGCGCAGATGGAGTTCCCTTCATGAATAACATAATTGGAGCAGCAGTAGTCAACTTCGAGAGTCTAGCATTTAATTGTTCTGGCGTCTCTTCCTCAGGAGTTGGAGATTTCGAGTTTTGAGAGTCGGATTGGCGAGATTGCGCTGGTTCTGTGTTTTGAATACTCGAGGCACCGGAACGTGTCTCTGTTGCAGGTTTATCACTGAATTGGTTTAATGCAGACACGAACTCTTTAGGATCGGCCCCGCTCAACTCTTTCAAGATGGTACCATTTCTAATCAGAACAAAGTATGGAACAGCAGAAACGTCAAACAAGTCCGAAATTTCAGAATGATCATCTGCATTGATGGAAAGGAATGTGGTATTACTATGCTGTGAAGAGTCTGCCAAAGTGGAGTAAACTTTGTTCATTTGGATACAAGGGGATGCCCATGGAGTATGGAAATAAAGGGCGATCAACTTGTTCTGGGTTGACGTCAACTCTGTAAATTGGTCTTCCGACGAGATCTCAATCAGTGCCATCGTCAATAAGATATAGATTGAAAATAGTGGATAGCAAAATATTCAAAGAAATTCCTATTCTTAATGCACTGACATATACATAAATCGATCTCACGAATTTTTCGGCTTTAATTTTTCAGTGATGCTTACAAAGACGGAGAATATTATTGGCTGATAAGAAAATGAGTTTGGTCGTATGGGTTTTTAACAATTACTAATCTAGCTATGTCTAGTCAAGGTGTAGGGTTTAATTCTCATCAGTCTTGGTAATTCCGTTCAACTCTTTCGAATAGCTAAGCACTGCGGGCTTCACAAATCCATGAGCAAATTCTGGTGTACGTGTGTGTCTCGGACTAGGAGTGAAGATGCTCACATAGTCAGACATGCTAAATGCTGGGGTTTTTGGTCCGTTCTTGTTGGCTCCAAACAATTTGGCAGCAAAAATGCTACCATTTCCTGGCGTGCTAGGGGGCTGTAGAAGGGACGGCGTAGAAAAAGGAAGCGAAGACACAGGTCCTCTCGGCGGAGTGGACTCTATACCCATATTTGGAGTACTAGAGAGGTTTAGCATTGAGGCATGACTCGATTTCGGGGTCGTAGGGATCGTCAAAAGATTCGTAATGTCTTTACTCTCTCTAGAATTTGTAGTTCTTGCTGGTGAATTTGAAAGATAGAGCAAGAGATCGGCACCTTCTTCGTTCTCATTGATATATCTGGAGTTCGGAGTCTTGAAATCAATCACCCTCCTGTTCCTCGTGGTTGTAGGGGTAGATAATAGACCGGATTCAAGATCCTTCTGTGAACTCGAACTCCTAGAAAGCGCAACATCATTCAAAAGAGCTTTATGGGCCGAAGGCGGCGTTTTCGGAACCGAGACCATTTCTGTTTTCTGTGTGCGAGGCGATCTATCAACGGACGCGTAATTGATTGGTGTATTGGACGGATAAAATGGAGACGAAGGGATGTTTGCGTGTTGTATACGTTTTGCTGGCGAAGAAAAGTCTGTTTCACCTCCCGACGACTTGCGTTTCATTGGAGAGGTAGAAGACGACATCCCGTCATCTAGGGAGTTAACATCATCCATCGAAGATGACCAAACAGGGGAAGAAGACGTGTTCAAGCTTTTACCTTGACTCTCTCTAACTTTCAGACCAGCTTTGAAGAGCTTGCTTTTCAGTTGTCTGGTGATTCTGGAGATCTCTGCTCGCTTGAGAATCTTCTCCGCAATGGCCTCTTCAGGATGTTCAGCTTGCATCTTATAGGGGGGAATCAGATCGCTTGATCCGAATTTGAGGTACCTGTATAGTGGGACGTGTGGTGAGTGCCTGAACTGGTGGTTTCAAGTAAGCTTCAACCGCCAAGGATTTGTCTTATGTTTTTGTGGAAACAACGTGGGTAGGGTCGATTTTTTTGAACTCAAATTATGAATGAAACTGGTTCACTTGCTCTAATTAGATTCTCAAAGGGATGAAAGACGCCGTCAAACTGCCCATTTATTACAAATTAGGAAGGTGAAAAAAAATTGTTTTTTCGTGTAGCCTGTGCAATGATGTTAAGCCAAAATTGGAAGTGAAATTGTCTACAAACAATAGACAGTGGATAATGAAATGCATCATCTTACATGATAATCTCATACTTAACGTCGTGCTTAATGGATTTGTTTGGAAGAATGAAACTGTTAAGCACGTACAGATCATCATTCATATGCGTTCCTGATCCAAGGATGCAGATATTACCGGAATCTTTGATTCCAATGACCCGACTATTGTCGGCATTCAAGACCTTCTTGATTTTGGTGGGCCCTTTTTGCTTGACGATTTCATTGATCGAGATCAGATTTGTACCGGTGCCTTCCACTCTGGTCCAATTTCCCACTTTGCAGTTGTAGGATATGATACTATTCATGACGATCGAATTCTGGCCAATTTCACAATTATCCAGAACCATGGTATTGAAGATCCGAGTGCCTGGTCCAATGACAGCATTTTCGCCAATTGAAACATAAGGGCCGATCTTGGTTCCATTTTCGTAACTCACTGTAGCAGTTGGATGTATGTATACTGGTGGAATGATATTGACAGATGGTTTTTCCAAAACCAATTCATTTCCACTGGCCTTGTTCTGGAACATCTTGTCCAAATACAATTCATTTGCCCATAATGCGTCCGAAGGAATCTTTATTGCCTTCCAAAATCCTTTGTATTGGTAAACATACGTTTTCCCTGAATCTGGAAGATGATGTAGAACATCTTGTTCCATTGATATCACATCTTCATCCACAAACTCAAAAGTGGTGTTATCATTGGCAATAGTGATCTTGCTGATCTTAGCCTGTGAGAGTCGACGGAACAATGTGTCGTTAAAAATGTAGATGCCTCCATTGATCACATCTGAGATCTTGGATTCCGGCTTTTCAACATAATGCACCACTTTACCACTTTCTTCAGAGACAATGGTACCAAAAGACGACTGTTCTGACTCGTTCAAAGCCATAAACAGGTCATAATTCGACAATTTGACCCCAAATAAGAGTGACTCTATTTTGCCGACAGCTTTAGTTTTCTCCTCATAGAAAGCGATCATGCTGTTCAATGGGAAAGAGCAAATGATGTCACCGTGGATGACCATGAAACTTCCAGGATTACCCTTCATAATCTCTTCACGGAAGTGGTAGAGCCCTCCGGCTGTTCCCATAGCTTTGAATTCTCTCAAGTACCGCAAATGGCAATCTCTTCCGGAGAACTTAAGCTTGGCATTGATGGAGGATATGAACTCTGCAAGTACACTGTTCTCGTAGAATCCAATCAAAATGACCTCTTTGATAGTGGGAATCGAAAGAACGGCATCAATTGTATGGGCCAATAGTGGTTTTCCGGCTATAGGGAACATAATTTTGGCCTGATCAAGGGCAAGAGGTCTAAATCTTGTTCCTCGTGACCCTCCACCAACCATGACAACAGCTTTTGAGATCATTATTCTCCCTTATCTTTCAGATTTGTTATAAGATTCCAATTGTCTAATAAACTAATAAATAAGACTTTCCCTACATTGTGCCCTCTTTCTTGATACTTGTCAATATTGCACTGCCACGACAATTTAATATACCATTAAAATACGTAGGCTCCATGATTTACTGATTGAGTACAGGAGCAAATAGACGTCTGACTACAGTTTCAACATCACGGTCAATGACATCACCGTGACATGGAATGAGTCTTTCTGGTTGCCATTTGGTGAACATTTCATTGATAGCACCAGGGAAAGAAGCACGATCAGCAACCAAAGCCTTAACTGCCATATGATTGATACGTGTTCCAATAGTCATAGGATGGTTAAATAAACATCTTGCAATAGGTCCCAAAGCTTCACCCCCATCAAATTGTTCATTGTAAAGATCGGACTCCTTAGTTTTGAAATATTTCGATTGAATATTGAAAACAAAATCTGCACAAGCAAGTGTCTTCTGAGGTGAGATATACACCAAAAGCTCCTTGTTTGCAACCTTAGGGTGAAACATGAACTCAATTCCTGACTCGGCCAATTGACTATCTCTGGTGCTGTCATAGCCAAACGATTCCAAATCTGAAGGCTTCAGAACTTTGTTGCCAGCGGAATTGGGAATCACGATATCGCACAATGGTGCAACTTGTTCGTTGAGTCCTCTGAATCCCACGATCCGGACATTTGGAATTTTGGATTTCCATCCAACAACAGCCATAGTATGTTCTCTGTCAGGAACGATGAGATGAGACAAGGAATCCAGGAAAGATTGGCCGGGTTTCAAATCTCCATTAGCAATCATTTCCTTGTTGACTGAGTCAATGACCTGCTGATCATAAGGAATGGCGGAGTAGACTATAAAGGATTTAGGTCCAGCGATAACAGTCATACGACCTCCGAATTCGAGGAAATTGAAGCGACTAAAGCGACAACTATGGATATAGATATTAGAACACACCTTTCTGGAGGTTCCTCCGATAACATTTGGATAGCCCATTATAGAAGAAAATTAAGTACCTAAGATTTTTAGTTTCAATTAGATTTATATGCGTTCTAAAATTATGCATGTTGCTCCATAAAATTTCAAAGCAACCGTTTGAAATATTTCGAGTGGCGTTAGTTCCTTACAAATCAATCGGAAATTGCTGCGAAATGTCCAGCTATCCTACCGAATACGACGCATTCCAATAACGAAGACCCTGCAAGACGGTTTCCAGAATGAACTCCGGAGGTAATCTCGCCGCACCCCCATAGGCCTCGTATAGCCTGGTTCGTACTATCGAGAATTTCGGCATTTGCGGTGAATTTGACTCCACCCATTGTATAATGCAAAACTGGCGTTATTCTTCCAACATAGATCACCGTATTTGGAGTCGTAGTACTCAGCCCCCAATTTCCGAAAACCGTGCGTCCAAATTCATCTGGCTGCTTTGCATATGATTTTAGCGTGGTCTCTAGATTTGGTAGCTTTTTTTGGAATTCTCTAATGGTTGTCTTCATCATTAGCTTTTTAAAAACGTAGAAATCCACAGGTGCTCGATACGAGCTTGCCGAATCTTCATCTAGAACCAACCAACAATCCCATTGTTTCAATTCTCCTTCTAATTCTTGACAATTTTCTTGGATAGCTTTAGTCACTTGGTCCCTGGTTAGTAATTCGTTGACGAACCGATCTCCATCACTATTAACTAAAATCCCACCAACACCTCTCAAAGCTTCTGCAGCAAGAAACTTGACTTTTGATTCGGGATCCTCCGAAGAAACAAACCCGGTAGGATGAACCTGGATTGAATCCATATCCATCAATTGGACCCCTATATCTGTCAAAATTGACAAAAATTCTGCTCGAGGCGTATTAGTACTTGGATAATTTGCCAAATCAGGACGATACTTGTTGACTAAGCCAGTCGTATCACCTGCAAATCCTCCTGCTGCAACAATCACAGGTCCTAAAAGTCTCTTCTTCTCATTGTTAGTGATATATTCCACCCCAATTACATTGTTTTCGCTGCCTTTGATCAATTTGGTGACTCTGCTATTCGTTTGAAGATCAGCCAGATGTGAATACTCCAATTGTAGATATTTCAATAAAGTGCTGATTATGGAAGCACCTGGTGGAATCTTACCAGACCCACGATGTGTTCTAGGATATTGATGACCACCTAATTGAGTCACCACTGATAGATCGACTCCAAATTTGTCCGAAAGCCAATAGATAGCAGATTGAGACTTGTCAGTTAATGTCTTCATCAAAACTTCTCTTTCATGCTTGTTATCTGAGTGCAAATAAACATCTCCAGCAGATCGAACTGTATCAGCGTAGAATTGATCATCTAAATCATTAGGCTGGAACCTGGTTTTGGCCCCATTGATTCCTGACGATGCCTTGATTGAGTTTCCACCAAAGCTGGATTGCATTTCCAATACAACAAGTTTGAGTCCATGCTCAGCAACGGTCAATGCTGCCGAAAGACCAGCTAAACCACTCCCTATAATGATAATTGGCTCTTTAGATGACATATCTTTAACTTTGCGACCTCGATGCAATATTACTATCAACAATCCAACTATAAGGATAAAGAATATACGATTATGTTTCATCCAACGTTTTCAGTCACAAATCATGCCAAGTAAATAGCCAGGTTTTCTATCATGCCACTAGTCTATCGGAAAAATCAGGTCGATCGACGCGTCTATATAGGATGAAAAATTTGGTGCCAAAATACTTTACCTCGGTCATTATGAAGTATATTATCGAACACATGGAACAAGGTTTCACCGAATGGGTGATCCTCGAATACTCGCAAATCATCCGTGATATCGGAAAAGAAAACCTTATATTGACTTCTTTGCCTAGCCAGACTACAGAAGACGATATACCACAACGTTTGAAAGATCTAGGTTTGATCTGGACAACCAAGGATATTACCGAATATGTCAATGTTCCAAAATCTGAGTTGTGCTTATTGGATCCTCGCGCCGCGATCGATTTACAACCAAATGATACAGAGAATTTCAGCTACTTCATTTTTGGAGGAATTTTGGGAGATCATCCGCCTCGTGACAGAACCTCCGAGCTTAAACATAAGTTGGGATGCGAAACTAGAAGATTGGGAAACTTGCAAATGACCACAGACACTGCCATCAGAACCACAAAGCTGATTCTGGAAGGAACCCCATTTGAAAAGATCAATTTTATCGATTATCCAGAAATCCGGTTCAACAAACATGAAGCAACAGAGATGCCCTTCAGATACATTTTGAATGATCAATACGAACCAATACTCCCAGAAGGAATGTTGGAGCTGATCAAAAAAGATACAGAGAAGACGTTAGATGATTTCTTTTAGCCGATCTTGATGTAACAGACGCGACGATCGACGCTTTCTATTATCAAATTCTACTTCATAATATATCTATTAACTGTAACTTTAGTTATACTTCAAGCACTTAGACAGAATTGTTATAGAATTCATTAGTTAGGAGTATCTTGAGATCTTGAAAGATATTCTAGACCAATATTCAAGATATTCCCAAGTTTCGTTTGTCAATTCGTTCACTGTGGAAATAGCAATATTAAGATAGAAAGAGGGTTTTCAATATGGTTTCTTCGTTCAAATTGCTCCTTCCGTTGTGTCTTTTGACGTTTAATGGAGTATGTGCGAAAAAGAATTCCCCATTGGACTTTATTCGAGGAGATTGGCAGGATTTTGAAGAATTACTCAAAAACGACCTTTATGTCAAGGAGCCTCCAAAAGCTCCTGATGACAAGTGTCCGCCTTGTTTCAATTGCAATCTTGCCAATTTTGAATGCAAACAGTTTTCCAAATGTAATCCGTTTTCTGGAAGATGTGAATGTTTAGAAGGTTTCGGTGGCGATGACTGTTCTGTGCCTGTTTGTGGTAGTCTAGCAGATGGAACTAATCGTCCTAAAAGAGACGATAATGGCTCGTGTACTTGTGAAGATGGCTGGGGTGGTATCAATTGCAATCTTTGTCTTGCAGATTCTGTCTGTGATGCCTTTGTTCCTGGAGATCTTCAAGGAACCTGTTATCAATCTGGAATTATCGTCAACAGGAACCATCAAATGTGTGATGTCACAAACAAGAAGATTGTCGAGATTTTGGATGGAAAGAAGCCTCAAGTGACTTTTAGTTGCAATAGATCTTCAGAGTCATGCAATTTTCAGTTCTGGATTGCCGAAGAAGAAAGCTTCTATTGTGATTTATCGAAGTGCGCTTTTGAGTACGATTTGTCTGCAAATACTACGCACTATAAGTGTGAAGATGTTGCCTGCAAGTGTCTTCCAGGAAAAATGTTATGTGGTGAAGCAGGATCGATAGATATCTCTGACTTTTTGACGGAGACCATCACTGGGCCAGGAGACTTTTCTTGTGCAATTGCCGAACAGGGCTGTAAGTTTTCAGAACCAAGCATGAATGACTTGATCACCAATGTTTTTGGAGATCCTTACATCACACTTAAATGTCAATCTGGGGAATGTCTTCATGTGAGCGAGATCCCAGGATTTGAAATCCCAGGAAAGTCCAAATTCATGGTGGCAGATCTTTTGAGAATCAGCGGAACTATTGCTGGATGTACTGCTATTGTGAGTCTTGCTTTCTATGGAATCAAAAGATCACCATTATTTGGAGACGAAGGTACTATACAATTACCACCAGATGACGATCCAGATGCTCATGATTCACTTCTTGATGATTACAAGCCAGCAATATTCTCGTTTGAGGGAGTGAGTTATACTGTTGCAGATAAGCAAGTTCTCAACAATTCTTACGGTTTAGTTGAACCAGGAGAATGTATGGCAATTATGGGTGGATCTGGAGCCGGTAAAACCACCTTATTAGACATTCTGGCAGGAAAGAATAAGAGTGGGTTATCTTCGGGTTCTTTTTATGTGAATGGAGAAAGAATCATGACTAAACATGATTTGGCTCAATTCCAAAAATCGGTTGGGTTTGTTAATCAGGAAGACTTCTTGATTCCTACATTGTCTGTTTACGAAACAGTCTTAAACAGTGCCCTTTTGCGTCTACCAAAAACCATGAGTACTGCTACCAAAATTGCCAAAGTGAATCAGATTCTAGCAGAGCTACGCATTTTGCATATCAAAGATAAGCTGATTGGTTCGGATTTCGATCGTGGAATCTCTGGAGGTGAAAAGAGAAGAGTTGCAATTGCATGTGAACTAGTGACCTCGCCTTCGATTCTGTTTCTGGATGAACCTACTTCTGGTTTAGATGGATTCAATGCGTTCAATGTTGTTGAATGTTTGGTCAGATTGGCTAAGGATTATAACAGAACTATCATCTTCACAATCCATCAGCCAAGAAGTAACATTGTGGCACTGTTCGATAAACTTCTTCTTCTTGCGGAAGGACAGCTAGTTTATTCTGGACCAATGACTGATTGCAGTGACTTCTTTGCCGGAAATGGATACGTTTGTCCTTCTGGTTATAACATCGCCGATTACTTGATAGATATCACAGCTAGTGGTAATTCCTTTGCCCCTGTTAGTGTTGGTACATCGGATGAAGAGAACGCATCTCACGACATTCATACAACATTGCTTGGCAATGATGTTGAGGATACAACAAGTGAGTGGCAACATTATGCTTCTCATAGAGACGAATTCGGGAACACTCTTGCTAGAAGAGGCGTCAAATCCAGCGGATCGTCAGAGATTTCCTCTATTTTCAACAAGTCCCTAAATGCTGAACGCTTGCATTCGAGCATTAAGGAGTTGGCCGAGAAGTTTGTCAACTCTCAACATGATAGTGAGTCGGCAGGCTCTTTCCTCAAATATCAAGGAGGTAAGACCAGAGCAGGATTCTTGACCCAATTGAGCATCCTGTGCTCGAGAACATTCAAGAACTCATACAGAAACCCAAAATTGTTGATGTCTCATTACGCATTGGCGTTGATTATGGGACTCTTCTGTTCTTATCTCTACTACGATGTGGAGAACAATATTAGCGGCTTCCAAAACAGACTCGGACTATTTTTCTTCCTTCTTACCTTGTTTGGATTCTCAACCTTAACTGGATTACATTCATTCTCTGTGGAAAGACTTGTGTTCATTAGAGAACGTTCAAACAACTATTACCATCCATTCAGTTATTATGTCAGCAAGATTTTGTGTGACGTGATACCATTAAGATTATTCCCTCCAATAATCCTGATGGCCATTATCTATCCACTGGTTGGATTGAACATGGATGGAAACAAATTCTGGTCCTCGTTATTGATTCTTGTGTTATTTAATCTTGCCACAGCTGTTGAGATCTTGATTATTGGTATTTTGGTGAAAGAGCCAGGATCTGCTACCATGGTTGGAGTTTTGGTTTTACTGTTTTCGCTATTGTTTGCCGGTCTGTTTGTCAATAAAGATAGCATTCCTACGCAAATTTCATGGTTTGAAAACATCTCGGTGTTCCATTATGGCTATGAAGCACTTACTGTCAACGAGGTGAATGGATTAGTTTTGAAGGAGAAAAAATATGGACTTGACATCAGTGTTCCGGGAGCAGTGATTCTCAGCACTTTTGGATTTGATGTTGGGGCCGTTACATTTGATATTTGGTGGTTGGCTGGAATGCTTGGAGCATTTGTCATTTTAGGATATATTGGGTTACATTATTTCGTCTATGAGATGAGATGAGATATGCATATAAATAAATTCTAAGCCCCACAATTTTTTGAAATCAAATCATCTGTCATGTCCAATCCATTTACAGCATCAGATGATGAAGACAACCCCTTTAGTGATAGAAACTATTACAATTCGTCCAAGAATGTTTCAAGGACGCAAGCACATACAACAATTCCATTAAGAGACTATCCACCTGTACCTGAATTTGGCCAGATTCCAATCAATCTCGAGAGATCTCAACCTAATGTTCCTTCTAATACTCGTAGAGGAAATATCTTCAAGATCCTGTTTGGAGGAAGATCCAATGGATGGCCATATTTTACTTATTTTGTCACCATCATCCAATGTGCTGTCTTTTTATATGAGTTGATCAAGATGGGTGTTTATACCAAGAACATTTTCCAAACTAGGCCATATTTTAACCCCATGCTAGGTCCTTCCACATACGTTCAAGTCAATTGCGGGTCACGATATCTTCCCTGTATGGCATATATTGATGGGATCACAGACTACACTACGTTACAATGGCCATGTCCTAACTCGACCTCAATCTCGACCGACGTGTGCAGTTTGCACGAGCTATGTGGTATGAACGGTTTTTCTAGCTCAGAAAGACCAAACCAATGGTATAGATTGTTTACATCTATGTTCATTCATGCAGGTTTCATACATATTTTCTTTAACCTGTTCCTACAAATTTCCCTTGGATCCAAAATCGAGCGCTATATCGGTCTTCTGAGATATGCGTTTGTCTACATTGTTTCAGGACTTGCCGGTTCGTTATTGGGATTGAACTTTGCTCCTGCAGGAATGTCTTCTTGTGGAGCTTCTGGTGCTCTTTGCGGAGCATGTGTTGCAGTGAACTTGTTATTACTGATCTTCAACAATAGCATCCATCATTACGATCCAAAATTACAAGGACCAGGAAACAGAAAGCATTTCAAGGTCATGTTGATTGGATCTCTTGTGGAATTGGTGGTTTTAATTGTTCTTGGCTTATTACCAGGAATCGACAATTTCGCACATATTGGAGGTCTAATGATGGGATTTGCCTTAGGAGTGGTCCTAATCAAAACCCCAGTGTTTATTTATGATCCTAGTGGAGAAAGAAAGCCTTTATGGTTTATTGGATGGATCTTCTTTCGGATCGTGTGTTTGACATTGGCTATCATTTATTTTGCTCTATTGGCAAAGAATTTTGTTGATAAAGGTGCTAAAGCCTCTGAAAGTTGTTCATGGTGCAAATACATCAATTGTCTTCCTGTCAATGGATGGTGTGAACAAGGAGAATTAACTATCACTTAAAGCATTTAAAATATACTGCATATTATTTTTCAGTTTGCCTTCTAATTATTTTGTCTTACAATGGCTTTAGAGTATCTCCAGTCATTGGAGCCAAATCTTCTGGTGCCTCCTTCTCAAACCACTCATGTCTACAAAGATGACTGTATGTTCTCTTTTGAGACTCCGTTGGACGAGAATGGATTGGATATTTGTATGCAATGTTTTAAAGCGTTCTCGAGGGCGGGTTTAAATTACACTCAACAGCATTCTGAGTTCTTCAATCATTCTGTGTTCTTGAACTACAGAAAAGTATACAAGAAACAATCACAAAGACCTTCTGAACAGCCGCTCAAAATGGTCAAGTTGGAAATCAAAGAACAAACTGAAGAAGAATTGTTTGACATAAAGACCCAAATCTATTGCTCAAACCTGGATCAGAGCATTGATTATCCATGTTCACAGCTTCCACAGCAAGTTTCTGCTTGTGCAGATGCAATTTTGAAGAGCACTTCAAGTGATCGACAACAGGAGATTAAAGCTTGGGAGCAGGAAATTATACCATGTGCACACGCCTTTGATATCGAACAACAAACACTTGAAAACTTGGATATCAGTCAATGCAGAGATTGTGGATTGAAGGAGAATCTTTGGATTTGTGTTACTTGTGGTTCGGTGGGTTGTGGAAGGGCTCAGTTTGGAGGTGTTCCAGGTAGCTCTCACGCTTTAAAACATCATGAAGATTCTCCATCTCATCATATTGCAGTCAAATTAGGATCGCTCTCGCTCAATTCGGCAGATTGTTATTGTTATACATGCAATGATGAGGTGAAAGTCCCAGAATTAACTAAATATCTGGCTACTTTTGGTATTGATATTTCGCAATCCATCAAAACAGAAAAGACCTTAACAGAGTTGCAAATTGAACAGAATGTGAAATGGGATTTCAATATGGACGATAAGAATGGACGTTCTTTAACTCCCGTTTTTGGAGAAGGATTGACTGGATTAAAGAACCTGGGTAATTCATGTTATCTTGCCTCGGTGTTACAATTGTTATTTTCTGTCGACAAGTTTGCATCTGCGTATCATATTGAAGAAGGTATGCCTGTTGAGAAGATATTGAATCCTGATGACCCTGCCAAGGATCTTGAAACACAGTTGTTCAAATTGGGCGATGGCCTGTTATCCGGAAGATACTCTGTTCCCGACTCTTTCACAACCGAAGAGGTGAAGTTCCAACGTGGAATTAAACCTCAAGGTCTCAAAACTTTAATTGGTGAAGGACATGCTGAATTTTGTACCATGCAGCAGCAAGATGCGTTTGAGTTCCTTTTATACCTCTTGGACAAAATTGAATCGATGAAATTGAAAGGAGCGGCTAATGAATGTCCTACGGAGCTTTTTGACTTTGTTCTGGAGAACAAATTGAAGTGTCAGGGATGTGGAGGTGTTAGATTGTCCAAGGAAATCTCCAACAACATCCAGCTTCCTTTGATAGATGAGATAGAAACCGTGGATGAGGACGGAAAGAAGATATACAAACCAGTTACAATTGAGGAATGTTTTGCCAACTGGATGAACGCAGCAACTGTTCAATACTCGTGTCCTGTTTGTGGATCGTCTCAAACAGCAATGAAAGAACAAGGATTAACAATGTTACCACCGTACTTAATAGTTAGTCCTCAAAGAATCAAATTGGAGAATTGGGTTCCAATCAAACTGGATGTTCCTATAAAGTTCGAACAAGAGTTGGATCTTTCTTCTTCCAAATCAAAAGGTCTACTGGAAGGAGAACATCTTCTTCCTGAAGACGAAGAAGAGTCTCAAGAATATCAATTTAACCAAGAAGCAATGAACTCCCTTGCTGCCATGGGTTTCCCCGAAAACAGATGCAAACGGGCTCTGTTCACTACTGGAAACTCAGATGCCGAATCAGCAATGAACTGGCTTTTTGAACATATGGAAGATCCTGATATTGATGATCCATTTACTCCATCACCACAAAAATCTACAAATAAGGCCTCCGAAGCAGACATCGAGTCGCTTGTGGCTATGGGCTTCACCGAAAAGCTTTCGAACAAAGCTCTGATTTTGAATAAAGGAAACATCGAACAAGCTGTCGAATGGCTGTTCTCAAATCCAAATGACGATGGAGAATTGCCAAAAGATAATGTTGCAGAGTCTTCTGAACAGAGAATGCAGAGATTGGAAGCTCAAGCAACAGCCGAGACTTCCTACAAATTGAAAGGAGTTGTCTGTCATAAAGGAGTCAGTATTCATTCTGGGCATTATGTTGTCTTTATTAAAAAGATGATTGATTCAGAGAAGAAATGGGTGCTATTTAATGATGAGAAGGTGGTCCTCGCTAATGAAGATAACATTGGTGAGATCGAAAAGTCGGGATACATCTATCTATTTGAAAAATCAGTGAAGTGATTTGAATCTATATAAATGAACCTAGGGTTGATTTATTGTTCACCTGAAGCAAATGTCGTCCCTCACAACTATACAGAAACTAGAGGAATCAATCCTCTGTCTTCAATAGTCTCATGCAACGGAAAATAAAGCAAAGTCTAAACGTTACAACAACGTCATTTTTTTGCTTCTTTGATCTTTGTCTCCAACTTGGCGATCTTGCCCTTAAGCTCGGCATTTTGCTTTCTCAAAAGCCCGATCTCGATGTCTTTCTCTTTCGACTTGCCATAGCTAAGCATCTTGGCCATCTCCCCATTCTCCTCGCTCAACATTTGCATTTTCGTGATAATTTTATGCGCAATTTCTTCCTCGTCATATCTACCGGTCTTGGTGACAGATTGGTTAGGGTTTAATGCAACGGCTGTCAAGATCACTTCTAGTCTGAGTTTTGTATCTTCCAGTTCTTCCTGTGTCGCTAGAAGTTTCTCAGTGAGCCTGTTGTATAATTGTTCGTGATTCTTTGGAATCTCAAAAGGTTTCTTATCGTTGTCTTTATCATTTGCAAGATTGAAAACCACATTCAGTCTCTCCACCTCATTCTTAAGGTCACGTATAATTGAATCCTTCAGTTCCAATTGGATCTTGTGGCTCTCGACCTCAGTAGTAGACTCTGAGTAGTCTGTCTTCGGAGCAGAGGTCACCTTGTACCGATCGACCTGTGAATGCATTCCAGTGTACCCCATCTGTTGGTTTGGTCCTGGTTGTGCTTTAGGAGCTGTGGTCTGTTGCGTTCCCGAGTAACTAGGCCATTTCATATAGAAATTGTTAGATGGGGAATAGTTCGAAGCGTTTGATGAGTTATTTGCCTGAACATTTGACGGAGATGAGGATGCATTCAATTGCATGATCTGCATTGCCAACGCGTCCATGTCGCTGTTGGAAACGGACGTTGAACTGGCAAGTGGCATGTTTCCTGTCAAATTATCATACATTGCATTGAAGAGAGGATCAGAACCAGAGTAATAGTTGGACTGCATTTTTGGAGCTTGAGTGGTAGTCACAGATGTGTTAGCTGACATCACACCAGCGGATGCTGTTGCTGCTGTACTGGACCAAAGATCTCTACTTGCAGCAGTTGCAGAATTATAATTGTTAGTAGCTGATGACGGTGTTGTAGAGGATCCCCATGGGTAGCTACCATATTTGCTTGATGAATCCATGCCCAAAAGCTGAGATCTCGAAAGAGATTGTATGGAAGCACTTGTGTGGTCATTAAGGTTTGGTGCTCTTGATCCTGGATTTGCAGACTGTTGCTGCCAATGATCCTGGGCAGTCTGAGAACTGGAATCCATTTTGGATCCTCTATAAGATTCAAATTGGGAATCTGGATCTGAAGACATGAGGGATGATGATGGGTCAGATTTATTTTGTTTCACTGTATTTTGGGAGCTAGACATCGATCCAGACCTTAGAAGACTATCACCCGAGACGGAGGTACCAAAGTTTGACTCTGTTGTATCTGCAGATCCTGAATTCCGTATAGACTGTTGTCCAAACTGGATTTGTTAGAGCTCGACAATGTTTTCCCTTGGTAGCCCTCTACCAAGAGTTCGGGAGAAACAGGAATGTGTTAAAGTACTTACATAGTTTTCATAGCTCATATTCGACAGCTCTGAGCCAATGAATTGGTGCTCTGAAGGAATTGATAGAGTTCAAAAGATGCGAAACAAATTTAAATGTTTTCAAACGACCCCTTTTCCCACAATTTGATGCAATTTTTAACATGTCAAAAAATTAAAGGGCATCCTCACACCAGCTTCCATTTATGACTAAAATCAAGATCTAGATCACTTAGCCGGTTTCTTTTTATGAAGAAAGCTGTTGAGATTTGCCAATGATCCATTCTTTTTCGACATGTTAAGATGGAAACTAGAGGAGGATCTAGAAGAGACCAATTCTGGACGTTTGATTGCCGTAATGACTGGACTTGGCTCGTGCACGGATGGAGCAGCTGTTGAAGTTGATGTCCCAGGAGTCTGATGAAGATGAACGTTCTTCGGCTGAGATATAACAGGAGATGAAGATAAGGTTGGCGAGGTTTGTCCTGATGCCCTAAGACCCATCAAATTGGCAGAGGAGTGGCTTCTCGAGTTAGCAGGAGATGACCCGTTAGAAGAGCCTCTACTTTTGGCCAGATTGGATGTCAATGACTTATGCTCTTTATGACGACCGATTCCCATCAAAACAGAGGTCGATGTAGCACTTCTCAGTAATTTGGGCTGAGCAGGAAGGCTGCTGGTAGAACTGTGGTGTTGGTGTCCACCACCTTCTCCTAAGTGGACATTTCTCAACCGCGAGTCCAGAAGATCCAAGTTGATGGAAGACATATATTTCGAAGGCTCATAAGCAGGAGTAAGATCATCGGCTGTGACTTCGGACTTGATTGCTGTCTCGTACGAAGGCACTTTCGAAAGAACTTCTCCATCCCATTTGAACTCTTCATTCAATTCCTGGTCGCTAGCATGGCCCAATTCAGTGAACGAATTGACCCTCGACAAATGTTGAACTGGAGAAAGCAATCCTGTAGGGATAAAATTACTTTGAGGGTTTGGTCCTGGAGTAGAAACTGGCTGTTGCATTGCACCTCCTGAAAATGATGGACCCGCAATTGTATGATTGTCTGAGTCTGTTTGCGAATTGTACGAGAAATAATCACCACCATCGTCGCTCAAATTGAAAACAGGACGTGATCTAATTGGGATCGAGGATGTTGGTCTCGAATCATTCTCCCTTGAAGAGTGAATTTGGTTCAGACTTGCAAAAAGTTGACTGCTGAATCCAGCGTCTGTTGGAACCATGTTAAAGTTGCCCAAAGTCCGACGTTGTTCGGTAGATGCAGTAGATGGTGGGCCTGTATTTGCATGGGGTGTTAATGGCGGCGAGAATTCGGGAGTTTCCACTGGAGAAGTGACATCGCTCCAAAGTCTGTCATAAACGTGGTTTTCGTAATTTGGAGGAGCCATCAATTCCTGAGTGTTGCAATTGAATGGAAGGGCTGGGGCTGACGTCGAAAGATTGTTCGATCCAGGAGTTGAGACTGTGGGTCCTTCGTGATCAAACATCACCTCGTCTCCTCTAATTCTAATAGTTGCATCTTCCACATTGGAAGTAATGAGATCCTCATCAAATTCACTCAATGGTTTGGCCTTGATCGGAACAAATGGACTGATAAACAAAGTGATGGGTAAAGTAGCTCTAAGCTCGGAGACATGGCCATCTGTGTTAACGAGGGAGATCACAAAGCGCAATTTGTGGATGACCCGGATGTAATTTGAAATAGTACAATCTTGTGTCAGTTCTGCTAATGATGCCGGAAGATTGACCATGGTTCTAACTTCCCATCTATCTTGGGAAAGTGTTGTTTCACCGTTGGTAAAGAAAATACCATCCTGGTCAACTTCACTTTCTGTCCAAATGTCTTTACCATTTTGGTCTTTGACTATTTTTGGAATGGTTTTAGTCAATATTGTCCGTTCGTCTAGATGATTGGAGAAGGCAGTCGAGAAACTAAAGTTTTCTGTCAACGAGATCTTGATTGATCCTAAGCGCAAGCCTTTTGCTAAAGGCACCAATGTCAACTCAATAGGACAAGTGGATCCAATTGCAATGGCTCTAGTTGGCACACTAATCGAGTAATCGACCTTCTTAGGCCAGGTATTATCCACTGCAACAGTCTCTGAAAGCTCTGGTGCATCTGTTGTAAGTGTCCGGACAACGTGGATATGTTTGCGGGTAATGATCGGCACAGAAAATCGGCCGCGCTCGATAGTTGATTGTAATTTATAAATTAAGGAACATCCTGGTAATCCTTCGACCGATTCAGGAATAGAGCCATCTAGAACAGTTTGAAATGGAAACTCGTAATTTCCCTGTTGCAGAACAACTGGTTCACTTTTATTGGCAGTTGTGAAAGACAAGGAGGCCAAACTGGTGAGGGATTTGTTTTTGTTCAAATTGGTCGTAGATTTGGAGCTGGAAGCCAACATTTTGAGCGAGGTCGAGGAGGAATGGTTGGATCTTGTAAGGGTTCCAGTGGAAAATCCGGAATAGGAATTTGCCATGTTTAAATGGGAATCCGATCCGATGCTGTTGAAAGAACTGCTCAGTTGATTTGAGTTATTTAGAAAATCATGGAGGTTCAACGGATCCCATTCAAATTCAAATAGAGTCTTGTTGTATCTGTAAGGTCGGGTATATTGACCTTTGGCTGAAGTATACTTCTCATCCCAGTTGAATCTCAGGTTCGCTCTAAGTTTTAATTGCATCTTCTTTATAGTTAACGGTTCCACAACAGACAAGACGATAACTCCCGAAATAAGAACCGAAGGTGCCTCTTCTGGTGACCCTTTCAGAAGGACCACATCCCGATCTGTAGATCGCAGGCGGATATCGAATAGCGGGGTCTGTTTAGATCCTTTCTTGGATGTCTTCACCATCTTTGTTGCTTGGAGGAGATAGTTTAGGATTTGCTTCTAATGCCAAAAACACTGCTTGTAAGAAATAGTTGTTTATTCGGATGGTTTCTTATGATTTGACAGTATTGACATCGGCTGACTGGAAACTAATTAAACAAAGTGAGTTTCTGATGCGGAAAAACTTTTATGCAACTCCTTTTGTGACAGCAGAGCGCGGCGCTTTTATATATTTCCATTAGATAACACTATACTCGCACCCAACCAAAGTGCTAGAACATGCTGAACAGTTGAATATTGGGCCTCGAGTGGTTGATCCGATGGACTTGGCATTGCACCGGATATATATTTCCTTACGTAAGCAATGAATAATTGAGAGCCTCGACACTACCTTTTCAATTTTTTCAATTTTTCGACTCGAGTGTTTAAGATCTTTATACCAGATTCGAAAATGCTAGAAGAAGAATTGGAGACACCGCTATCGCAATTGCGATTGTCCTCTTTGAAGTCAAAGCATGAGGCCATTGGTAAGATCAATAGTCTTTTGAGAACAGAAGAGCTGGATTCTGCTCAAATGACTAAAATCTTTGTGAGTCTTGTCAAACTATACAACATTTTCCCCAATGACAAGGTGTTTTCGCAAGAAGTTATGCATGCATTTACTCATCTTCTTGAAAAGAACTCGGAGCAATGTGTTTTAATTTTCAAAAAGTTCATTGATCAGCTTTCTTCGAGACCATTAGCCGTCGCCGATCTACTGGTCTTGCTTAGATGGGTGGAGTTTTTCTCGGGCACTACAGGTCAGACGGCTACCTCTTTACTTTCTAGCTCTATTCATCTTGCTAATTCCATTGCTAGTTCCGAAAGTTACAAGAAACAACGCAAGCATAGAATTATTGTCACTGCATTAGAATCGTTGGATAAAGTGATTGCAGATATGGAACTCTCCGAGTCTCAACAATTTGTTACCGACATTAACAAACACAATCTTTGTGCCAATGAGATTCTTCTATATTTCGGTCAATTGGCTCAACATTTGACGATCGATGAGAGTATGAAGACCCAACTGATCTCCATCGTTTGTAAGGACGTTTTGACGAGCAAATCTGGCTTGGAATTGTATGCTCTACAAGCTTTTGAACATTTCGTGAGAATACTAGATTCTCAAGACTTTACTGAACAGATTCTTCCTGGGTTGGAGAAAGCATCTTTAAGAAACTCAGAGCTCACATTTACTTTGAGTGCTCCAGAGATTTTCAAGGGCATAGATTCGGAGAAGATCGATATTGCAGAATCCATCGCAAAGAGTAAATTCCTGACTCAACTTCTTTCTGCTTTGAAATCTTCCAACGCTAATGTCAGACAAGGTGCAACCGAATGTTTCAAGATCATCTTTTCAAGCAGTAATGCGTCATCTTCTGGTCTTGACAAATTGGTTGATGAGATTTGTAAACTTTTGAAATCTTCAACTACAAGCGCTACCGAACAGAAGATCTTCTGTGCTTCGATTCTGCGAACGGTTCCGCAAACAGATGCCATCACGGAAAAAATCACTGGAGTGTTATTACCAATGATCAAGAAAGAGAGCAATGAACAGGCTCTCAAGGTTTTGTTAGAAGTTCTGTTCGCTTCTCCTCATAAGATTGGTGATTCTTTGAAATCTGGATTGTTGGACAAAAAGCAAAAGAAAGCATGGGCTGTTGCACTTGCTCAACACATCGACACCAGAACTGATCTCTTGTCAGATGATCTAGTTGCTCCATTAGAGGCCATTCTTGAAGAATGTATTGGAGCACCACTTCCAAGCATCAACAACAAGCTTATTGCTGGTGGATATGCTTCCATCGTCGTTTTGCATAAGCTTGGTAAGCTGGATCTGATTGGTAAATCTCTGATTGAAACTGAAAAACCAGCAATTCTTACCAACTTTAAGGTTTATGGTAAGCTTGTTACTGAAGAAGAACAACAATGGTTTGTTGAAGCATTAGCTGCTGTTTCCGATTTAGTCAAAGAAGTTTCTATTGATTATGGTTTTGCTTGGCTCTACAACGCTCTGTCCACGCTTCTTGTTCCTTCTGCCAGACGTCTCTCTCTCAAACTTCTTTCAGTTAGCTACGAGACCAACCAGAAGTTTGTTTCTCAAAGTATCATCACGGCTCTCTCCAAATTTCTTTCTGAACCAGCTTCGGTTTTTGCCGATTACAAATTGGATACGAGAAAAGTACTACCAGTCATCTCGACAATCACAACGAACACTCAAAATATCGATCAATTCACTCTGGAGCAGCAACTGATCTCTCTACTCCCAATAATGCATCATCAACAGTTGGATCATATCAAGCTTGGCTGGGCCGGTGTTTGTCTGCGAGCCAGAATCGATCCGGGAACATTAATATCTAACAACAGCCCTTCGATTGTGGAATTCCTGACTAATTCTATTGCCACAGCAACCGACGCTCTTTGTGAAAATGGAATGTATGCTGCCATTGTCAAAGCATTATCTTCAATTGCTTTTGTCGATAGCAAATCGATTGTTCCATTGTTGAACAAGCTTTTCAAACAGGATTTGGACATTAGCAGCATCCCTGAGATCGATGATTCCAAATTGGATATCTGGAAGGGTGAGGATGGCGTTTTGGTGATCAATGTTCTGGAACAAGGCCAAAAGAAGACTCAAGTTGATAAGAACTCTAAAGATTATGAGACTTTGCAATGGGAAGCTTCTGTCAGAAAACAAGTTGCCTCGAAAAAGACAACTAGTACCAAAAAATTGACTCCTGAAGAACAAGCTGCCATCAAGAAACAGTTGGAGCTTGAAACTGAAATCAGAAAGACCATTGCCGCACAATACAACAAATTATACCGTGGACTGAAATTGATCAGTTCTCTGTCTCAGGATGCTGCCACTGTTGATAATGGCCAAGAAATATGGTTCCCTGTTGCCATTTCATGCATTCTTCCAGTGTTGCAATCCGGAAACGCTATGAAACTCGTGAAAGAACTCGCTGTCGATTGTTTCTTGAAAATGCCTTCTGCGCTTTCTTTGAGCGGACTTTCAGGAACTTCCAGATTGGAATGGATTGGAGCTACAACATTACGTTTGATGAATATCGATGTTGATGAAGTGTATGCCTCCGTGCCATTGGTCGAATTGGCATCATCCCAATTGTTCAGTTTAAAGATGGCTTCGGACAAGTCTCCTTTTGATGCCTTGTCTTTAATGTACATCTTACCATTACTGTCGAAAATCATCGATAATGGTAAAACTCACCTTTTGAAGAATAATAGACGCAACAAGATCATTGTGAACTCGGAGTTTCAAGAAGAAGATCCTGAGGAAGAGCAATTGGCTATGGCTTTGGAACTTGTTTCTGCACATAGTGAGGTTTTCCAGCAACCTACGATTCCTCGGACTGCAATTCTTTCGAATTTGTTCTCTTTAATGACTGTTCCTTCTAAAGCCAAGATGTCCAAGGACTGTTTCAATGCGCTTGCTCAGAATATCTCTATCAACATTTCTGACTCCGATTTGCAGCTCATTCTTTCCAATGCAGTCAATCCCGTGGTGTTTGTTAGAACTGCTGTTTTGGAGGCTCTGGATATGGAGTTCGACCTTTCTGAACATCGTTTTAACGAGGAGCTTTGGATAGCCGTTTTCGATAATGAGGAGATCAACAGTTCCATTGCAAAGACCATCTGGGAGGAATCCGGGTTCGAGGTTGATTCCACTTCGGGTTCTAAACTCATTCCATATTTGGGAACTAGTGATAATGGTATCAGACTCAGTGTTGCTAGGGCCCTTGCACAAGCAATTCTCGATGTTGGTGACCAATCGGTGTTTATCTCGATTTTGAATCAACTTCTTGATTTGTACCGATTGAAGGAAAAGCCACCTGCTCCTCAATTGGACGAATTTGGACTCGTTATCAAATCTTCCAACGAAAATAAAGATACCTGGGAGGATAGAAGTGGTGTTGCTTTGGCTTTGAAATATCTGGCACCGATGTTCACGGGAACAACACAAGTTGAGCAGGTGTTTAGATTCTTTATTGAAGAGAGAGCTCTAGGAGATAAGAATTCTGTTGTCAGACAGGAGCTCCAAGATGCGGGAATGAAAATCATTGATGAACACGGAACAGCAGTCCTGGAGACACTTATTCCGATTTTCGAAACTGGTCTTTCCACTAAAGATGAAGGAACTGCTACGCAAGATCGTATTAAGGAGAGTATCATTATTCTTTACGGAAATCTGGCTCGTCATTTGGATGAGAAGGATCCAAGGATTATTGATATTGTCTCGCGTCTTTTGGAAGCTTTGGACACTCCTTCGGAAGATGTTCAATTTGCTGTTTCTGAATGTATTGCTCCTCTGGTTTCTGTCACAAAGACCAAACTTTCAGGCTATTTCGACCAATTGTTTGAGAAACTATTTGAAGGAAAGTCATTGGCTCAAAGAAGAGGAGCAGCTTATGGTATTGCTGGTCTAGTGAAAGGAGCAGGACTGAAATCACTGGCTGAAAACGATATCATTAGAAACTTGGTTGACGCTTCGGAAGATAAGAGAGATCCTCATAAAAGAGAAGGTGTCTCTTTCTCTTTTGAGACCCTGTCGCAATCTTTGGGACCATTATTTGAACCTTATGTTATTGAGATTTTACCTATTGTGCTCAAAAACCTGGGAGATCAATCACCAGAGGTCAGAGAAGCTACCGATTATGCTGCTCGGATGATCATGAAGAACACTACCAGTTATGGTATCAAGAAATTGATTCCTCTTGCAATCCGTAATTTGGAAGATTATGCTTGGAGAACCAAAAAAGGATCTGTTGAACTGCTTGGTTCGATGGCTTATCTTGATCCTACACAATTGGCAGCTTCGTTGCCAACTATTGTTCCCCAAATTGTTGGTGTTTTGAACGATACTCATAAGGAAGTGAGAAGAGCAGCCGATTTTTCGTTGAAACGGTTTGGAGAGGTTATTAGAAACCCTGAAATCCAAGAATTGGTTCCTATCTTGCTTAAAGCCATCGGTGATCCAACTCAATACACAACCCAAGCTCTTGACAGTTTGATCAGTACACAGTTTGTGCATTATATTGATGGACCATCTTTGGCATTGATTATCCATGTTATCCATAGAGGTATGAAGGATCGGTCTGCCACTACCAAGCGGAAAGCCTGTCAAATTGTTGGAAATATGGCCATTCTGGTCGACTCCAAGGATCTGTTCCCATATTTGAGAGAACTTGTTGCCGAGCTAGAAGATGCCATGGTTGATCCTGTCCCACAAACACGTGCAGTTGCATCGCGTGCTTTAGGTTCGTTGGTGGAGAAACTGGGAGAAGACAAATTCCCAGACTTGATCCCAAGATTATTGACTACTTTGCAAGACGAATCAAAGGCTGGAGACAAGATGGGTTCAGCACAGGCTCTGGCAGAGGTTACAAGTGGTATTGGTGTCAGCAAATTGGACGAGTTGCTTCCAACAATTATGGCTGGTTGTACTTCTTCCAAGACCCATGTTCGTGCTGGTTTCATGCCATTGCTGTTGTTCCTCCCTGTTTGTTTCGGTAACCAGTTTTCTCCATATTTGTCGAGAACCATTTCTCCTATTCTTGGAGGTTTGGCAGATAACGATGAGAATATTAGAGATACTGCTCTTCGTGCTGGTCGTTTGATCGTCAACAATTATGCCAACAAAGCTGTTGATCTCTTACTTCCAGAACTGGAGGCTGGTCTTTCGGATTCAAATCCTCGTATTAGATTGTCCAGTGTCGAGCTTACTGGAGATTTATTGTTCAAGATCAGTGGTATCAGTGGAAAACAAGAACTTTCCGAAGATTTATCTTCCATCTCTGCAAATGTCACCAAGGCGTTCAACGAGATTCTTGGAGCAGAAAGAAGAGACAGAATCTTGGCCGCATTGTTTATGTGTCGGTCCGACAACTCTGGTCCTGTCAGATTGGCTGCCATCAATATTTGGAAGGCTTTGGTTGCCAACACTCCAAAGACTGTCAAGGAGATTCTTCCTACTTTGACACAGATCATTGTGCGCAGATTGGCCTCTTCAGACGAAAACCAAAGAACAATTGCTGCCACGACTTTGGGAGACATGGTCAAGAGAGTTGGTGGCAATGCCTTGTCGCAATTGCTTCCTACTTTGGACGAGTCGCTATACTCTTCTGATTCCGACGCCAAACAAGGTATCTGTATTGCTGTGCGGGAGTTGATTCAATCGACTGCTCCAGCTACTATTCTACAGTTCCAAGACAGTCTATTCAAGATTGTTAGAGAGACGCTGATAGATGTGGATCCTAGCGTTAGAGAAGCTGCTGCACAGGCTTTCGATGTTCTTCAAGAATCTGTTGGAAATGTTGCTGTGGATGAGATCATTCCACAACTTCTGGAGCTTTTGGACTCAGACAACTCCGAAAACGCTCTTTCTGCTTTGGAAGAGATTATGACCACGAAGGCAGATGTTTTGTTCCCGATTTTGATTCCATCGTTACTGGCTCCTCCAGTCAAGGCTCGTGCTTTGGGGGCTCTTGCTCAAGTTGCAGGACATGCACTATACAAGAAGCTTTCTACAATTATCTCGTCGTTGGTCGATTCGGTCATTGCAGAAACAGGAGACAAGTCAGAGCTTTTAGGAGCTCTTTCCAAGACTCTGTTATCAGTGACTTCAGACGAAGGATGTCATCCATTGTTCCAACAGATTTTGAGTCTAATGAGACACGAAGATTCAAGAAAAACCATGGTTATTTACCAGGTTCTTCCACAATTCTTCGAAAACGTCTCTCTGGATTACTCTATCTATGTTGAGGATCTGGTTACACAATTGATCTTGACTCTTGATGACCAAAACCAGGAACTAGCTAAACTCAGTTTCGAGTCTCTGTCTTGTCTTGTTCAAAGACAATCTAGAGTCCAATTGGAAGGACTGGTTTCGAATGCTCATCGTACTCTTTCACTTCTCGAAGACCACGAATTATATGTCTTTGGTCTTCCAAAGGGACCAAACTGTCTGCTTCCAATCTTCTTGAATGGATTAATGTACGGAAATGCCCAACAGAGAGAACTATCTGCCGAAGGTATTGCTGGTGTTGTTGATCGTACACCAGCAGCTGCTTTGAGACCGTTTGTTACTACTATTGTTGGTCCGTTGATCAGAGTTATTGGTGAGAGATTCAGTGGAGAGGTCAAGAGTGCTATTCTTCTTGCCTTGAACAAATTGTTTGCCAAGATTCCGCAGTTCTTGAAACCGTTCATTCCTCAATTGCAAAGAACTTTTGTTAAGTCTTTGAACGATCCATCTAACGAATTATTGAGAACCAGAGCAGCAAGAGCATTAGGAACTCTGATCGAATATCAACCTCGTGTTGATCCGTTGGTGACTGAATTGCTTTCGGGTGCCAAGGCTGCTGTTGGTAAGGAGAATTTGGGTGTTAAAACTGCCATGCTTAAGGCTTTATTAGAAGTTGTTCTAAGAGCTGGTAAGAACATGAACGAATCTTCCAAAGCAGGTATTATGGCTTTGGTGGAACACGAAATGTTTGCTGAGAATGCTGAAATGGACTCTGCTGTGGCTTATGCTAGATTAGTGGGTGCTCTTTCTTCCATAATGTCGTTGGAAGAAGGAACTGTCATGTTGAAATCCAAGGTTTTGGGAGTTGATCTTACAGATGCCGATTCAGCCAGATTCGCTATTCTGACTTTGAATGCATTCCTTAAAGATGCTCCAGCACAGATCTTTGAGACCGGACTGTTCAACGATGTCTGTAGATTCATCTGCAGAGCCAGCGAATCGAGACTTCCGTATGTCACTGATAACGCCACTATTGCTTGCGGAAAACTCATGTTACAGCTAGATTCGGAGTTTGAATTCGATGAGGACAACGAGACTGCATTCAAGAAATTCATCACCCAACTCTGTGTCAATATGAGTACACCAGCATCAAGTTCAATGGACACGAAGAGATTAGCTTTGGTGGTGATCAGAACTGTTTGTCGATTCAAATACGACATTTGTATCCAACCATACATTGATATCATTGCACCATCAGTGTTTATATGTGTGAGAGATCCAATCATTCCAATCAAACTTGCTGCAGAGAAATCGTTCCTCGCCATTTTCAACCTTGTTGCAGACGAAAACGCCGAATTCTTCAACCAATGGGCAGATTCGAAATCAGACTCAGCTACAATTTCTACTGCCAGTGGACAAACTTTGCAACTTCGGTCGATTACTGAATACACCAAGAGAGTGGGATCAAGATTGGCAAATGTCGAGAGAGAAAGACTCGAAGCCGGAGGAGATAAAGAGGCCATGTTCTCGGATCAATACGAAGATGAGAGAGAACTCTGGGCCGTGGGAGGTGTTGAGCTCGCCAAAGAGTAAATATATCATTTGGTTAATAGAAAATATGGAATTCATGAATGAATGTGCCTTAGGCAATCGTCTTGCCTTCAAGTAAACGCATCTCAATGCCGTTCAGTAATTCTCCGTCAATATCTTCGAAAGGAAGGTTGCAGATATTCGATATCAGCTTGCGGTATAAATAGAGCTTGGCTTTTGTACGTTTCTCCTCCAAATCAATGAGATTTTCCTCGTCTGTTGACGTGAGTCCACTGATCGATGCAGTAATGGAACTAACAAGACTTCTTCTGTCGAGTTGCAAAGATGTCAACTTGAGTGCAAGTTGAACCTTCTTGTCCTCATCTCCAATTGGAGAGGCTTCTGAAATCTGTGTCTCCTCCTTATGCACCAATTTAGCCAGTTCTAACGCTTGCGAACGCTCGTACATGTTGATCAGTTGTTCATGTTTCGAATGAAGCTCTTCACTGTACTTGTTCAATATCTTTTCGACAGTCTCGGCTTGGAAACCCGTCTGCATGAGTGTTTGGTGATCTTCAGTGTCGGCAAGGCTCAATAATTGCTCCTGAAGTTTCTCAAGTTTGGATTCAAGTTGCTCAATCTCCTTCTCCATGCTCTTCATGGTGCTCATATTATGTGAAAGCTCTTCGTCTTTGCTGCCCAGTTCGGTCGCAATGGAACTGTTCAATCTGGTGACCAACGACGAGAGTCCATCCTGGAGGTTTCGCACAGAATCCATGAACGAATTGGAATCCAAGTACTGCTCGAATGGTGATTCTGCCATTCTTGGAGTTTCATGTTTCAATAAGATGGAAGCCTCATCTTTAGCAGACACAATCGCACTGGTGTTGGTAATAGTGCTATTATCATCGAAAATATTCTCTTTATTTTCGCTCATGTCGACATCACCATGGTGGTGGACTCTGGTAGGTTCTTTGAACTGAATAGGAGACGATTGAGGAGCATTGCTCACCATATGTAGCTCGTCAATTATAGAGGAAGGAATGTTGTACAATCCCACCAGTTCGATATTGGCACCTAAACCGATCAACCTTTTAATGAAATTAGAATCATTTCCTTTCAAGGCAAGGTGTAGAGCCGTATGACCATTCTTATCCTGATGATTTATCAGGATCTTGAGCAAATCTTTGTCGGTGCTGGAACCATTGCTCAATTTCTCAGCTTCGCTCTGCTGAAACTCGATAAATTTCACGATCTCGTCAAAATAGTACGTGAGACAGTTGATCTTGTTCGGAATCGAAGTCAATTCCATAATGTAATGCAGAGGGGTCCGGCCCTGTGTGTCAGGAACAATAAGACACTGTCTCAGTAACTGAATGATGGTCCTAAAGTTTTTGAGGTCGTAAGAGTTTGTGAAATGAACCAGCTTGGACAAACTATTCATTCCCGCATTGTTCATAATAAGCGGATTGGCATTCTTTTCAATCAACACCTGAACAACTGTATGGGACGCCAGCGCAGACGCCCAATGAAGTGGTGTATGGCCCTCGTCATCGATGGCTTTGTTGATATCAAAGTCGGCAGGAGGGTTTAGAATGAAATCCGGAATAGGCTCTTCGTCGCTACCGAAAAAGCTCAAGAGTTTCTCGGTGTAGTAATCAAACTCGTCTCCATCGTATTCCGTGTGGTCGGTCAACATATGGGAGACTGACGGAGCACCCATATTATATTGATGGGGCATGAAGGAGTCCTGAGGCCTATAAGGCTCCTCAGCCAAGTGGTCAGGATGTTTTAACTCGGTATCAAATCCACTCGAAGTTGATGTGTCTGAATTCGTTCTGTTGAGACGCAACTCGTCCTGCGAACCGTCCGTGGTCGATAGCGAGCCAAAATTGTTATAGTTATGCGTAAATCTCTGAGCCTGTGTTTGCTGGAATTGGCTGGCTTGTTGCATCAATATGAACTGTTGAGGAAATGCAGGATTGCCATAAACCGGCACCTTCATCGAATAAGGTGACTGTCCGTTTGGAAACGCGTATTGAGGGGGCTGATACGTGTGCACGTTACCAAAAGTTGGTGGACCGTTAGGCACATGCGGTAGCGAGGTTTCGGGAGAAACCCGTTTATTGGATTTGTAGCCAGCATTTGGCTCTGCCTTAGCCCGACGCTTTTTCGCATCTGTAGCAACTGAGGCATTGTTCGTTGCTTTAGGTTTAGTCCGTTTCTCCAAAGGGCCATCAGTATTAACATCGTAATACAAAACTCTGGCATTTTCCTTTGGAATCTTATGTGCTTGGGCCAATTCTCGAGCAAATTCCAAAGGAACCCAGGTTCCTTGAAACCTGCCGTATCCACCTTGAATCTTCTGGTGCTTGAATTGGTGAACCTCTCGTTCCAGCAACCTTGTTCTCTGGGCCTTTCCATAGCCTGCAATCTTTAATATCTGTGTAGCATTCACCCAATTATCTTCACGTCTTCTCATGAGAGGAATGCCATCCACAGTGCTTTCAATAACCTCAACCTGATCGTTAGTACTCCCACGAGGGACTCAATACCAGTCTACTTACCTGTGAGTAGGTTGCAAGATACAAATCCGCCATTTGTGATTGAATTTGTCGTTTTTATACTTTGTATCCCTTTGCAGAGTTCTGGGCTCTAAAGAATTGTTTGATGAGGTTTAACAGTCAATATTTTGCAAGTACAAAGCCTGATATGCCAACTACTTGTGAATGTCCGTAGAATGTCTCTCACCTGTACAAACTTCTCCGTTATCCCCTGCCTCAAAAGATGTCTTTGGCTAAAAAACACTTTTCGGCCTGATCCAAATTGGCTGAGAATTTTGTGCATTCCACACGACACCTTCCTCATTCGGAAAATTAATTGCACGCCTGTAAATATCCATTGGTACCAGTTTGACAGTGCAAAATACTACAACCTCTACAATTGTGACTGGATTCCGTAATTGGACCCGTATCCAGCTCTACATCTGCTGTTTTGAACCGAATCTCATCAACCATTCAGGTTTTCGTCCCAAAACGGAAAGTCATAAATTGACAATTTACGCGTATCATATAACAAATCTCTTGGGGCAGGGCAACTTGTGTAATTCAAGGTGCAAGGTGGGGTCATTGGTTTAATATGGGACGTGTACCACTCAATTGCACCTACAGAAGTCCATGTGATTAGAACATCAAAATGAAGAGATCCATGCTTTGATCTCTGGGTCCCCATAATAGTTGTTGTATTCTGAGCTGGAAAATATTTGACCGTGACTTACCGCAAAATTTAAGATCCAGCAGAAAGTGGAAAAAAAAATAACATTGAATTTTGATGATCAAGCCTTCAAAATGGAGACTGACTCAGACACATTTATGACGAGAAACTCGTCCGTGTTGAACCTTACAACACCTCAACTTTACGGTATCTATGGAGGTAAAGAAAATGTCATTGATCAACAGGATGGCGAAACAAGTAACGATATTTACACCGAGCTTAAAAGCAATATTCTCAAGCACACCGAACCCGAAACAAAGAGATTAAAGACGAAATCCAAACACGGATCCAGAGCCGCGACATTGTTGGTCAAGTGCCTAATACTTAGTCTATTCGGAAACTTGTTCATCAAATTGACAGAACAATTACATAAATCCAACCCGACGCTTCCCAATCTTAAAGATTATGGCATCTTCTACATTCTGAAAGACAATATCAAGCTCCCGCTGAGCTCTGTGGAAATGGATATTCTCAACAACTCAATCACTGGTTTAATTCTGGGATCAATCAGACCTCTTTCTGATTTCATATTCTTCCCTAAAACAACAAAGAAAAGCCTCTTTGATACTTCCTCCATCATAAGATCCACAGTGGCACTTATAGGACTGTCTTATTGTCTTAGGAAGTTCGAATGGCAGTCCAGATTGCAAGCCTCGTCCATCTTCATGATCATAAGCTTGCTATTATGGCTTTTGCTGGACTCAACATTAAGTGGTTTCCTCTCCTCCATAATCGGCTCTCTGGGTACCATTTTCGTTTACGCTTTCTCCGACCTTCGATCAGATTTCGCTAGCTCTCTTGCAGACCATGACAAATTAGCAGACCTGTTGTGGATTGGGTCTTTCCTATTTATTACTCTGGTTATATTTGGCAAAATCAGCAAACGGCTCTTTGGTTGACCGTTTTAAGTTTACAGTTGCAATAGACAAACCCGTGAAGAACCTCTTCTTCAAATTATTCGTCCTCGATTGCTTCCTCGGATGCGTTCGTTCTCTCGTTTTCTAAATTGGATTTTTGTTGGTTGGCACTCAGTAATCCTGTTGCACTTACTCCAGAAATGGAGTTCCTGTTAATTCTTGCAACATTCTCAATGTTGGGTAGTTTCAAAGGGTTTATTGAGCCCACTTGCTCTTTGTGGCCAGTCACCTTCGACATGGCGTAATCTCCACTGTCGAAGAACTTTCTGTCTTTCAGCTTGCTTTGTAACACTTCAGATTTTTTCGGCAATCTTCCGTACAATTTGTATAATTTCTGCTCCTGAGGAGTCAGATTCGACATTTCTTCTGTCACAGCTGGTTCATAAAGTGGATCGTTTGGTGATAAGTCTGACATTGCGAATTCTAGCGCTACTTAATTTTGCCACCTTCCAAACAGGTCGATAAGCAATGAAAAAATATTTCGAGTCTGAAACGGTGCACGGATGTCCTTTTATGACACTCTCAGCATCGTGGCTGTCAATTTGATTGGGCTTTGAATGCAAGAATAGTGAATGTCTTTATGTTGGATCTCTCCAATTGTACAATGAAGAAGATCTGTGTTGTATTTTTGATTGTTGTATCTGTGTTCTATTGATGGAATGTTGGTATTAATTAGATTGACGATATGATGTAATGATTTTTGACTATCTGGTGAGACCATTAGACTGATGAAGTATTTGGATTTATCATGACTTGGAAGAAGTTGTATTTTCCCTGAGAAAGCAATTTCTGTTGGAAATTCCAGATTTGATTGCGATTGGATCATTTGAATAAACTGTTCACTCTGATTATTATCAGCAAAAGTCAAGTTGTATGACAACGAAACGTGCAAGTTGTTATACTTTTGAGTGAGTTCATCAAATAGAAACCCATTATTGTAGCAAGAGTCTTCTAAATTGTACTGTTTCTGTACTCTTCTCCAAACATCATTAGCCCATTGAGTTAGAACCTTATATTGTTCTTTTGTTGGTTGGATATCTAGATAGACGAAAATGGAGTCATTTTTCTTATACAATGAGTTCAGACTTGTTGGTGGTGGTTGAAGAGTCTCCACTTCCTGGTCCTCTTCGTCTGAAGAGTATTGTAAATCCATATTAAAGCTGCGTGTGAGTCCCAATTTAGAAAATAGGGTAAAGTAATGAGTGTTTTTGGTTTACCCAAAATAGTACTATGTAAATACTGTTGAGTTGAAAACTCAGAAGTTGAAAAAAAGCAGTTGATATTGAGTTTCAAATGAGTTTTCATACTGATGTAACGGAGACTCCGTTGCGAAGTCCAAGAGGATACACCACTCCAAGCTCGGGGTCTCGACTTCGAAGCCTGTTTCAGTTAAACCAACAAAACTCCGAGACACCTATTAAACGGAGTGTCTTAAAAAGCCTGAGTCCATTGAAAAGACGGGATCCGAACTCATTCTCTGTGTTGAATCAAGATCCAATCAAAAAGGAGATTGAAAACGATACTACCGTCGATTTCACGGGAGAATTATCTAGTTTACTGACTAGTGATGAATCACAGAACCTTAGCAGTATCAAACTTGAAGAGAAGCGCATCAAGAATTCACAGAAACAAAGACAAGGATACTTCACTGAGAAATCATTTGAAGATCTATCTCGGAGTAGCAGTATCTGCACTAGAAAGTCTATTTTGCATCTGCTACAAGATTCTGAAGATCAATTTACGATCTACACCGATCCAATATCCAGTCAGAATCTGGCAGGAGACGAAGCAAGTGAGGCTGAACCAGTTAATCAGCGCTCTGTTCCTGCAGGTGAATCAGCTTTGAAACCTTCGTCTACTTATGGATTCAGGAAATTCGCTCCTGGGACCCAACATTATTTATTGACAAAAGAAGAAACGGACGCTTACGACAACAAGTACGGACTAATCACTCCACAAAAAGTATATTTGAAACAAAATCCAGAACCAAAACGCAACTTCAGCTCAACAGACTCTCAAACCAGTCTAATTAAAGAAGGACATTCGTTTAATACTTCAACTTCAGGAAGCTACTTCCAGTTGGAAGGCCGCTGGACAAATGACACTGAGCTTCAGAGATTCTATTATGAAAGTCGCAAAATCGATCGGTATTGTCCTCGAAAGACCGCATTGATATTTGTTCTTCTTTCCTTCCTCGTGCCACCATTTTGGATTCTGATCTGCGCCGGGTATCTGGACCGAGAATTTGGAAGAATTCCAACCGGCTACAAGCTGGTGAGTGGAATCTCTGCATTGCTGGCGCTAGTCGCCTGTGTGATTGGAATCGGGATCGGATTCAATCGTGGAGTGTAAATTAATGTATTCATGGCTGTGTAAATTTTTCTCTTAATTTAATATGATCAAAGTGACATCTACTGACCGAGTAACCAGATTGAATGGCACTTTGCGAGGTCACAAGACTGCCGTTTCTTCTTTGGAGGTGTTCTATTTGCCGTCGAACTTTGCTGTGGAAAAGGAGACCGAATCATACCAATTGATGAATCCTACGTTGATTAGCTGTGATGAACTTGGTTGGATCAACTGGTGGGATTTGACTACAAAGAGACCTCTGGGAGTCTGGAAAGGTCATAATGGTAATATATTGACCTTGAAACAGCTTGGAATACGTTGGACCGAACAGGGGACTGCGATTATTGATGATACTTGGTATGGAAAATTATTATCCCATGGTAAAGATGGAGAGCTGAAAATATGGAATCTATTAGACTTGAGAAAACAGGAATTCTACTCATATACACCTTCGTGTATTTTGAATCGTCGTGTCTATGTGGAAGGAGAAAATTTGGCTCAATGGACGAGTCCAAAGACGGCTTTTGAGATGCCTATTAATGTCATGAATTTCGCCAACGTCGATCTTCAAAATGGAATTCTGGTTTCTCCAGGAACCCAAGACTCCTCCAAGATTGATGTTTACAGCATAGATGTTGTGAATAACGACTTGAAGCGACTTTTCAAGGCAGTTTGTCCTTTGGAACTTGCAGACCAGGGTCAAATGGATCTATCTGATCAGCCCAGGGGTCTTGGAATAGTGATGAAGATTGTTTGGATTGATGACCAGACATTCAGTGTTGGCTATGAAAGTGGCCATGTGGTTGTCTATAAAATCCAAGACCAAACACTTGAGGTTATCAAATTTGACGTCCACCATTATCCAAATCCAATATTGGCACTTCATTACGACCAACACAGAAAGAATCTCATTAGTACCTCATCAGCTGACCAGATTGTTATTCAGAACAAAGAAACAACAAGTACCTTCCATTTGAAACACAAAGGAGTTGCAAATATCAAAACTACAGGCTCCTTAGTTGGAATGGTGACTTGGGACGGATATGCTCGTTTCTACAACTATGATGAACAAGAGACTTTGAAATTCAAGTTCAAGCTCACCAAAATGGTTCCTTCCATTGCTGCAACACATGGATCGACTGAGATTGCAGAGAATACTGAACTGCAAGGACAAAGAGCCTCGGTACTTGCATTCAGTCAAAGTCAAAACGCAGATGGAAATCTCATTTATATTAATGGGATGGGCAAGAATATTGTGCGCCGACGTGATGAAATGAATTTGGTGAACAATTGGATGTTCATTGGGTACAAAGACGGTAAAATAGCAATGTATATTATGAACTAGAGAGAATTCAATTAGCGTACAGTATATCGAACTGAAACCCAGAAAACCTCGAACAAGGCAACATGTCCGAGCGGTTAAGGAGAAAGATTAGAAATCTTTTGCGATTTTCGCGCGCAGGTTCGAGTCCTGCTGTTGTCGTTTAATTTTTTTTGGTGCTCTATACTCTGAATTTTTTTTTTAAAATACTACACATCGTTCATGGCCACACAGATAACTCCTTTGTTGTGTCCATTGTACTGTCTGACAGTCTCACTTGTGCTGAGATCCCAAAGTCTAACATAATGGTCTGAACATGCAGTAACCAGGTAAGCACTGTCTGCACTAAAAGCACAGTCCCAAACCCATCTTTGATGGCCTCTTAATGTAGTTTCAAGCGCAAAGTTATCGGTAGTAGACCATACTCGCGTAGTATGATCTGCAGAGCAGGTAGCCAAATGCTTGCAATCTGATGAAAGTAGCACTCTAGTGATATATTTCGAATGGGACTTGAATTTGTTCACTGGACGTAGCAGCGTCTGATCTTCAGCATTTTTCATTTCCCAGACATAACAATTACCTTTATTATTTCCCGCAACCAGCATTGATCCATCTGTAGCACAGCTGATGGATTGGATAGACACATCTTCTTCAGGGATCAATTGATGAGTACACTTGTTTTCTCCCAAATCCCATATTCTAACGTTTCCATTTTGGTCACAACTAATCAACTCTCCCTGATTGGGATGGATTATCACTTCATTGACAGGACTGTTATGTTTATAGTTTCTTTGGACGCTGGGAGACCGCACATCCCAGACTTTAACAGTACCGTCTTCACTCGACGAGCACATCCATTTATTTTCGATTTGGAACGCAATCGACGTCACATTGTTGGTATGGCCTTCAAACGAGGTGACCGGGTTTGGATTGGTCGATCTGATGTCATAAAGACGGATTTTGGACTTCCCTGCCGCAGCGAGATATTTCTTATCCGAGGTAATCTCCAGTCGGTTGACCTGGGAGTCCGAATGTTGGATGGTTCGCGAGCAAACACCCGTCAAGGCCTCCCAGAATCGGATAGTATGGTCATATCCAGCCGATGCTAGAATAACTGACATATTAGAATCCGCCACAAAAAAAACGAGAGCGAAATATTTAATTAGCTATTAATCTGCTATTGAATGATTACCTGTGTTCTTCCTCGCATGAGGTTTCGCAAATCACAGAGATTCAATAAGTTACATATCCATAAAGTTCCAGTTGTTAACGATTGACTACTTATATATAACTGTAGATTGACCTCATCCTATTGAATACAGCAACCTTCATGATGTATCAATGGATGGATCAATCAGCGTGACGGTCACAATGCAAGTTTATAATACATGACTGAGCAGCGAGGAAAGGTCTAGAAGTTTGCATGAATGATTTGTTTCTGCTCTGGAGTGAGGTAGGTTGGATAATCGACCTTGAACTCGATAATCAGATCACCTCTTGTTCCTGGAGATTTGGAAATCGGCATACCTAGACCAGGATACTTACTGGTAGAACCAGGTTGTGTAGGGGATGATTTGCTTAATGGTATTCTTCTGCCATCCAATGTGGTAATATCTCTATCGAAACCAAGAAGTGACTCCTTGAATGATAACTTGACAATAGCTCTTAGGTCGTTGTTTTCTCTCTTGAACGTATCATGTGGTTTTTCAACAATTGTGAATCTAATTGTCTGTCTCATTCCATCTTCGAAATCTCCTTCGTTAGGATACGTGATCTTGGTGCCTGCTTTCCAACCTGGTTTGATGTTGATTTCTATTATCTTTTCCTCTGACTGTCCAGAAGTTCCTCTCCGTCTGATTTTCATTTTCTTTGTTCCTCCAGTTGAAAGTGTTTCCAGTGGCACGGGAACATTCAAATCCACAATTGTAGGTTCTCTTTGAGGTTGGGAGCCCCCAAATCCACCGGGCATTCCACCCATACCGCCACCGAATCCTCCTGGCATTCCTCCTCCCATGCCACCACTAAATCCAAATGGCGTGCTTCCTCTTGAGCCTCTAAATCCACCAGAGTCTCCAAATAGCTCTTCAAATCCTCCAAATTGGTTGAAAAGGTTGAAAGCGTCTGCTTGAGAGAACGTCCGGCCTCCCCCAAAACCAGATCCTCCTCCTGCTCCCCCACCTCCAAACGGATTTCCGCCTGCAGGAGCGTTTCCACGAGCAGCTTCGAGTCCATATTGATCGTACACTTCTCTCTTATCTGGATCGGATAGAATCTCATATGCTTCGGATATTTCTTTGAACTTTTCGGCATTTCCACCAGGTTTATCAGGGTGGTATTTCAATGCCATTTTTCTGTATGCCTTCTTAAGCTCCGCATCAGAAGCCCCAGACGAGACTCCCAGCAGATCATATAACTTAGATTCTTTGACCATGTTGTATCGATTGAATCTGTCTAACTATGTTGAAATCGTCAATTGTATAACAATCACGAGGTACAAATTTTTCTCTTAAAGTTGGACAAGAATAACTAGATTTATATCAGCAATCGTCCAACGCTCTGGAGCCTGTATTTTTCTTTTAAATATCTATCCAAAAATGGAATTTTCTAGAATAGGCCAGATAAAAATCCTTGCACAGCCCGATCAAGAGATTACATCAAAACATATTCATGCCATTCATATACAAAACTAAACGATATCATTTCACTCCCAAGGCACAGATGTTCAATTTGTTCATTTCCATGAGAAGCTGGTCAATCTTGCCGTCAAGTAATCCATTAGCGTACTCGTCTCTGGTACTTTGGTCCAAATATTGCTGAACTTGGGCCAATCTTGCGTATCCCTCGGTACAGAATCTCAATTGAATCTTCACAAGGGCCTCGAACGATGGATCATAATATGGAACTCTCAAGTCCACCAGTTGAGGCAATTCTTCTTTCAATTGATTGTTCAAATCATCGAAAATGTCTTTAGCCATTTGTAATTCTCTTTCAGCTCTTGGAAGCTTAGAAGCGTCCTTGGCAGGCTTGTCAATGAGTCTTCTAACCTTACTCTTAGCTTGCTCGTAGTCGACTTTCTTGTGCGCTCTCTTCTTGATGGCCTCGTTGACTTCACTAAAGTAAGTTGCAAACTTGTTCACAGGCTCCAAAACAGTCTCTCTGAAAGGACCATCTAGCTGTTTCACAGTTTCCTGATCGTATTCGGAAACTGCGCTCAAATAATACCCTCCCACATTGACACCTCCGTTGGAACGCGCGTCCTCGTACAAGTTGTTGATGATCTCAGCCATTGCAACCTGAGAGGCCGTCACTGCTCTCAATGCATCCAAATAACCTTTGGTCTCCTTAGCAAGGTCAGTTCCGCTCTTCTCCAGAGACTTGTATCTTCTCTCTTCCATGTCATAATCTCTGTCAATAATTTTGTCTGCCGCGCGAACGGTCACCGAAGCGCCCGCTCTAGAAACAGCCTTTTTGAAACCTTCCCACGACATGGTACTATTCTACTATCCAATTGCTCAATGATAGACAATTAATACGTCTTAGTAATTTGTGACCACATATTTTTTTCTGCGCCGGCTTTGAAAGGCGGAGCTGGTGTACAGATGTGTGTGTTATTTATTAGGGTCCGGACTGTCTAATCGCTCTTACTTTTCTTCTTCTTCTTTTTCTCGCCATCATCGTCCTCGGCCTTACGCTTCTTCTCCTTCTTCTCCTTCTTCTCTTTCTTCTCCTTCTTTTCCTTCTTCTCCTTCTTCTCCTTCTTCTCAGTCTTTTCAGCATCTCCGTCAGCACCTTCCTTCTTAGATTCCAACAAAGAAGTCTTGGACTTCTGGACTTCTGGAGCTTGCAACTTGTCTTCAGGAATAGCAGGAGCAGGAACATCCTCGTGACTCACGTAGTCTTTCTTCCAAGACTCTGGTGTGCTCTCGTTAGGTCTTCCAAACTTGTCAAGCTTGCCGTCGGCCTTCATTTGCTTCTTCTTCAAAGCAACTGGTCCCAATCCCCATCTTCTTGGGTAAGTATCTCTCTCCATGATACATCTCTTGACCTTGGCAACGACACCATGGTCGCAAGAAGCCAAGTCCACAGTGGTCATTTGAGCAATACCAATAGCAATGGCCTCACCCTTGGTGGTCATCAAAACCACCTCGTCGTACAATTCGATACCTTCTTCGTATCTAAGCAGACCAGGAATCATCAACTTAGCACCGTAACAGACAGAGTTGACAGCAGAATCCTTGACAACAACTCTCTTGTAGCCAAGAAGCAAAGTCTCCAATGGAGAAATCACTTTTCTCAAGTAACTCTCGTCCTTGGAGTTGTCGTACACCCATTGGGCATCCATCACATCGTGAAGAGTGACCAAATTGTCGTTTTCGGAAAGCGCACCAGAACGAACTCTTCTAAGCTCTTGCATGTGTCCACCAACTCCCAAAAGCATACCAAGATGAACACAAAGAGTTCTCATATAAGTTCCAGCCTCGCAGGAGGCCCAGAAAACACCTAATCCACGCTTGTTGTCAAACTCAAGAAGGTTGGAATCGTAAATAGTTCTGACTCTCAACTGTCTCTTCACAGCAGAGATTAATGGAGGTCTTTGGAAAAGAGCACCAGTGAGGTTCTCAAGGGCTCTTCCCATCTCCTTTTCGTCGTCAAGAGCTTCGTGCAATCTGACAATACAAACGTACTCTTTACCAGCACCTTGTTGGGATTTCACCAATCTAGTAGCTCTGTCAATACAGACGATCAAACATCCAGTGACCTTAGGGTCAAGGGTACCAGAGTGACCGGTTTTTTCTGCTCTCAAGATTCTTTTCACCCAAGCAACAACCTCGTGCGAAGAAGGATTCGAAGGTTTGTCCAAGTTGATGACACCCGAGGAGATGTAATTTTTAAGGTCTCTCTTGTGTGGTGAAGATCCAGCAGGAATAGGAGTATAATGTCCACTTCTGACAAGCAACTTGTCGTAGTTCTTCAGCAGAAGAGGCCATTCCGACGTATCATTTGCCGGAGTGATACTTTCTGGCTTGATCATAAACTCTTCTTTCGACATGGTAATAGGTAAAGGAGTCTAATCGAGAGTATTTTTCATCTAAAATTTCTGAAAATTTTTTTATACACTAGCCACATGCGCCACAATCGCACCGCCCATGGTTGCAAAATAGCATCACAAAGGTCAACAGTATTGATTGATGATAATGATGAATGGAGTATGTTAGATTATGGGTTTAGGTTTGGAAAAGCCTCTGAGACTCATTCGTTAGTTTTCTCTCTGTTTTTTTTCAGACTTCTATATTTATTAATATACATAGTTAAATTTCTAGACATAATATAATGAAATGCATTAACTACTTTTAATACTCTATTTTATCAAGTGACAAAACGTAGGAGACAGCTTTGACTGACCTAAGAGAGCCCGAACTTTTGTTTCTCTGATTTCCCTGTTTGGTCTTTCGTGTGCAAATTGACCAGCAAATTTTCATCACAACATTTTCCTTGTCGCAAGACATTTATTGGTTGGTCTTTCTTTAACTTGACCCTGATTCCCACAGAAACGTACCTCAGAATTACCTTATAGCGTAGCAACAAGTGTCGTTTGAATCTGATAAAATCAACCCTTCGGATCAAGTACTCATGGACAGCCTGGTTGAAATGTGACAAGTCAATTCCTCGTTCGAAGGCAGTGAAACGCATATTGAGGACTACCTTATACTTGTAAAGATATGGACACGAGGTTTGTGTAAAGATATCTGGGCCAGTGAAATGAAGCTGAATTTTCAATGACAAATGTGCTGCTTGGGACGCTAAGGAGCTGTCAGTTTTGGTAGCTATGTTCAATTTGGACAGATAGCGAAGGAAATGCAACCCGACTGCTTTTTCGATAAGCATGGGATCGGTGATGGATGTAGAATGCGTTTGTTGAATACAACAAAACTGCAAGAACTGTTCCAGGAACAGACACTTTTGCGGACACTCAAATTGCAAACCGTTCATCTAATTCTATAGACGAACAAATCCTAGTTTTGTACTGTTATGAATATGATAGATCATTATGATAGATCATTATGATAGGTCCTCTTCTTTGATGATGTTTAAACGGGAACGATCTGGATCCAATGTTGTTTCATTTTCTGACATTTCTGTGTTATTGAACAGCGAATCACTTCGTATAGAGGAGAATCTTGTTGTTTTAGGCGAGGAATCAGTTCTAACTGTTCCATATCCATCGTCATCTTCGTAATAAGTAGGCAAGCGGCGTTCTCGTAATTGATGGTTTGTTGTATCGAAGATTTGCGAGGAGGAGGAACTTTTTGACAACGGATCGATTGTGTCAGTAAGCGGGTCAATGATACCAGGCTCGATTTTGATTTTGGGGAGAGTTTGTTCTGGCTCCAATTTGATTTTGGGTTCTAGTATCCTAATAGTTGGATCTCTAAATGTAAAGACATAGCGCATTAAAGTCAGCACCAATCCATTAGTAACTCCCACAAGCAATCCAAACACAATTGCCACCGTTATCAACTGATACAACACCTTTGTAGTATCAAGAATGTAGCGTAAATCAAGAAGATACAACTGGTCAAGATCGATCCCAACGATCCAAGCCAATACACTAGCAGGCATTCGAACAAATCCATAGAATAAGATATCTAGTACAATTGTCACTGGTCGGATGAAGACGAATTGAACTAGCGAATACGCCAGCCAAAAGGGATACAATATCAGCAACATTATAGAATATCTTTTGTTTAGGTAATCGCGAAACTAAATAATAAAAACTAGGTAGCAAATTTTTTCACTTTCTACTTATTCTGTGTCTTTGTGTGCAATCAATTAGTAGACGTTCTAGTAGGAATGTCGACAGATTGAATGCAAGACAAAACACAATAAAACTCCCATTCTGCCTCATGTTCCCTTTCAATGGAATGATGGGTTCTACTTCGGGAGAAGATCAAGCTAGTTGTTGACTTTTTCGATTTGATACTTCGGCCAAGTCGAGAACTGGATCGTGTAACTTCAAATACCTGGGGCCATCTTCTAGTGGTTCTGGATTGCAGTTTCTACATTTGTAAATTGTACAAGTTATATTTTCAGTCTGCATATTCGGGCCTTAAATCCGATCTTCTAGGTTCCACCAGTGGATGTAATTGACTTAAATATGTTATAGCCCACATGAGGAACATCATTGCCAATGTCAATGAAACTGTACTTCTCCAGACGCTAATAATGTTAGTTTTGACAGCAAATACACTTACGTTTGATTCTCTTTTGGTGCAACTCTCCAGAACAGAGCCCCCACTGCTGCTGTGACAACTAACGTCAACAAAACTGTCCATCTATAAAGTGTTAGTGACATGTCTTCCTTATGAAGAGTGTAATACATACCCGCTCATTTTTGGGTCAATTTAGATCGTTATTGATTCCGTTTCTTTATCAATGGGGTTATATCAATATCTAATATCGTAAACTGGACTTTTTTATGCTGATTGTATAACTTTATATCGTATTGTGCGCTCTTGTTAGATATAATTTACAGCATATATTTTTCGAGCAACAAAAAATCAAACCGTCTCCTATTTAGTTATGCCGCAGTTACCTCCACAATTATTACAATGGTTGTATCGAGTGGTTCAACCTGAATATTCAAATCCAGTACTTGTTTATCAGGATGTATCGTTGATTTTGATGTGTTACCAGTTCCTTAAGGTCAAAACAGATATCCATGTGATTGACATGGGGAAGCCTGAACTCATGGTAAAAGTGTATGGAACAAGTCCAGAAGGCATTAGTTTTGAGATCTGGATTCCTCAAACATATCCCCGACTTTCTCCATTGATATATGTGAAACCGGATACGGAATCTCGTATAATGCCTAATAATTACATTGACACCAATGGTCGATTCTATCACCCCTTTTTAGGTGATTGGATCCAAATTTTTGCACAGGATGTATCCAATGAAGGAACTGCTCCGAAAAACAATCGATTATTGAAATCGGTTGAAATCTTCTTGGATTGTATCCAGAAATATCCACCAGTGGCTAAAATCAGCACTCCTCCAATTCCAAAACTTCCACCCAAACCGACATCACCAACTCCAATAGAAACTCCGAAACTCACACAAAACAAGATCAATTTGATGACTATGCCTTCAGAGAGATCACCTGTTACATCACAACCTCCTCCACTTCTTCCTCCAAATCCAAATAGAAACCAGATTATTTCCAATTTGAAGCTCCTGCTAAACGACCAAAAAACAAAGATTATCCAAGATTTCAATACGGAAACATTACAGGATCTAGTCACACTCCAAAATCAACTTATAAAGCTTACCGAATCGACGTTAAACGACAAAAATTACCTATCATACTTATCACAGCTCATCTCGAAACAGGATAAATTACTGGAATCCAAGATCGCAGAGGTTAGTCATCTCAACACCAACTTGAAATCCAATTATTCATCAACAATCACCAACTTCGATAAGTATCTTGCCGCCGAAACTCCTGTTTACAATCAATTATACAATTTGGTTGCAAAACTACAATCGTTAGAAGATCTCGTTTACAATCTAGACAAAATCAACGACGCAGGAAAATTGAAATTCGAAACATACCTGAAAACAGCACGACAAATAGCTCGAGAACAATGTCTTCTCAAATTGCATATCGATAAGCTCGCAACAATATGTGCTTTAGAATAGATAGAGGAAGACAGACTTTACACACCTCGCACCAAGTAATTGTTGGTTGTGTCCTGGGAAAAAAAAAAATTTGTCTGACAAAAAAAAAAAACTAGCTGTAATTTTGTATCAGATAAGAACAACAAACCCAACACAATCGAATTATAGATCGGATCTTTAGACATCCAATAGGTGGTGCTGAGGTATCTCGTATTATTACTTGTCGAACAATAGAAAGACAGGGGTTTAGACAGTTCCATTGGCTGTTTTAGGAACAATTATACAAGTCACACCATTTAGCCAGAAATGAAGCTGGCCAAGATGTTTGGTATGTCGTCGAGCAGAAGTGCTGGCGGATCCGACTCAATCTCACCTTGTGAGAGTTCAAATGCTTCATTAAGTTCCATTCCTTCTTCTCCCACTTTGCATGCTAAAACTCCCCTCGTGGAGGTTTCCCAGAAGGACTTCAAACTACACTCTAATTCTTCTTCTTCGTTAGCCAGTGCAAGTGCGAACGCTCGCAAGACCAAGAGCCCGCGTCAGATGGCCGCGGGCCTGAATTCTCAAGTTGCCCCCATTAATTTGAACTCTGTTGATAGTTCTCTTTCTAGGACCTCGTCCATTGCCTTCACTAGATTTGTTATGCATGAAGATGGATCGCATGAACACCATTTAAAAAACGCCAAGCGACAGGAGAAGCTAGGTCAAATGGTGAAAGATTGGCTGGGAGCCAAGAAATTAAGAAACTGCGCCGTGTCTGCAATTCCAAACATTTTATCTTCCACCAATCTGGCTGCTCTGGATAACGAGGCCAAGGCCAGGGTGGATGCTGGATCTGGAACCAGCAAGGAGCTTCCACCGACATTACTTTCTGGGCTTTTAAACCAGGTTAAACGTGGAGATATTACTCAATTCTCTGGTCCTGAAGGTTCAATCCAACAACCGACCAATGCTGTCAGCGTTTCTGACGAGGTTGATAATCGTCTGTTTGTGGAGAAATATGGTGAATGCCAGGAAGTTATTGGTCGTGGAGCTTTTGGATTAGTGCGCGTTGCACACAGAAAAATAGACGGAACCTCTGAACTGCTCTATGCAGTTAAGGAGTTTAGAAGAAAGCCAAACGAGAGCGATAAACGGTTTTCGAAACGAATGACTAGCGAGTTTTGCATTTCCTCTTCGCTTAAACATCTCAACATCATTGATACCTTAGATCTTTTGAAAGACGCCAAAAGCGATTACTGTGAGGTGATGGAGTTCTGTTCTGGTGGTGATTTATATTCCCTTATCATCACTGCTGGAAAGCTTGAATACGCGGAGGCAGACTGTTTCTTCAAACAGTTGTTGAGAGGGGTTCATTACATGCACAAGATGGGAGTTGCTCATCGAGATCTCAAGCCTGAGAATCTGCTTCTTACGTCGCAAGGAACGCTGAAAATTACCGATTTTGGCAATGCAGAGTGTTTCAAAATGGCCTGGGAAGATGACATTCAACTTAGTCATGGAATCTGTGGCTCCTCGCCATACATTGCTCCCGAAGAGTATACTCAGGAAGAATTCGACCCTAGACCGCTTGACATCTGGGCCTGTGGAGTAATCTACATGGCCATGCGTACAGGACGTCAATTGTGGAAGCTTGCCAACGCCGATGATGAGTTTTTCACACAGTATCTGGAAAAAAGGAAGGATGCCATTGGATACCAACCGATCGAAACTTTGAAAAGAGCAAGATGCCGCAATGTGATTTACTCGATATTGGACCCTGTTCCAAGCCGAAGAATCACTACAGCTCAGGTCCTCAACAGTGAATGGATTCGCAACATTCGCATGTGCAAAGCGGGTGATTGTACCAGACGATCGGAATGAGGGTCCTATTTTATAGAATTAATGACTTACGATGACGCGCGCAACCCTTAAAAGCATGGCTGTGCATATAATTGCAGGCTTAATTTTTTTGGCCTTAATTTTACAACTCTCCATTGGCATTTAGTGTGGATCCTTTCCATCTTTCGAAATGAAAGCGATCTTCAATCTTTGCCAGACTTGGCAGCGGCTGGTCCATGCAAAGTTTGTGGTTTGGATTCACTGGCTAAACACTATTCATCGAAGGAATATATGCTTTTTAATGAGACACCCTACAGCTTATATTCTATGGCCTTCTACGGTATTGTTTACGCTCAGTTATCCTTCACTTTACTCACTTTATGCTTCACCATCCAGTGTGTTTTCCGGAAGTCTTGGAGACCTCAACTATATCAAATCTGTGGAGATTGTTCCAATAACGGACATGCTGACGACACCTGATATGTACCTAAAGAGTGTTTGGATTCAGCCAAACCCCGAAGCTCCGAACGAAACTTTATTTGGACATGAATCTAACTTCCATGATGGCTGGGGAGCCCTTGAGAAGTCGTTTTTGATGGACGTTCTGACTCTTCATGAACAATTACTAGAGAATTTACCTAGAGATGAGGTTTTCATTTATTCCCCATTCGATTATTGGGAAAACCAACGGAAGCTGGTGGAGGAAGATCCGAATCTATTGAAGACTGTTCATTTGAAACAGACCCAAAAATCAAGTCGAGGAGTGCCATTGTCTCAATTCCGACTACTTTCCGGGATATTAAAATCAGACGGTCTGATTAGTAGCGCTCAAGCTCTTCAGATCTGTATCATGTATCCTGGATCTATGGAAGAAACATTCAATCAGATTTGGCATACAAATTTCGAAAATTCAAAGCAAATGAACACAAAGTTTACTCTTTTTGAGTCCGATTCAACCCAGAATTCGATTTACCAGATCACATACAAATCATGTACGATTTTCGAGAGAATCATGGTGACAGCTGCCCCGGTGATGATACTTATCTATCTACTTCTTTCGTTGTCCAATATTCATTCTGTCAAATCGAGAGCCGGTTTATTTTCGGCATATCTGGTCGAAATATCTTTGGCCATCTTTGCCAGTGCCACAATGACCTTATATTGGTATCGAAATATGGACCTGTCTCAATACCCAATTGCAATAACTTTGTCTCTAGTGCTACTGGTTAGCATTGAAAATATGTTCCGTTTAGTGGTTGCAACCTCCAAAACTTCCGAGGAACTTCCTATTGGAACGAGACTCTCCAAAGCAGCCCAATCCAGTTTCCCCATTTCCACTACCAATGTTCTTGCTAGCATTCTATTGATGATTTTAACGATTCCCTTTGTCAGTGAGTCTTCAAAGCAACATTGTGTATTTATGTCACTTACACTCATATTGGACCATCTTCTGCACATAACTTTCTTCACCACAGTGTTGGGAATCGACATACGCAGATTAGAGCTTGAAGATTTACTCCAACGCTCTAATCTCGATCAAAACCAAGGAAAACAAAAGACATTGACTACACTACGAAACGGCTCGTTTTTATCTTCTCTACTTCTAAACTCAGAAAAGGGATTGTTAACAATTGTTGCACAATATCTATTCAAATTCAAACTTCCGCTATTCAAAACTGTCCAATCAAGTCTTGCAGTTGCAGTTATTGTGCTTCTACTGAGTTTCCAATGGACAAATGGTGTTCTTCTGGATCTCCCTATCGAACTTGTTTCAATAGACTCATTGAAAGTTCTCAAAACTATGTCGCTTGATTTCTTTGTCAGCAAGAGGGTGTTGGCTTCAGAACTTGCAAACATGTATCAGATGATTCATCATACAAAAAACAACCATCTTTATGTTTCTGTTGCAAATCCAGTTGTTGCTCTTGGAACAGGATATTCGGAGATGCTAATGAAGGTTCCAGTTATTGGAATCGATTTGGGAACAACGTTCAACTTCGACATGCTGTACTTCCTTGAATTTCTTAGTGGATTGACATTCGTGGTATCCAGTATTCCATTGGCTTTGAAATTCACTCTGGATAAAAATAAAGGATTTAGTGGTACGGGAGAGGTATTTGGAGACCAAAATCCAGGAGAACAGGTCGCCAAGTTCAATTGTAGGGATTTGAATCGCGGTCATTTCCTTGACATTGTTCGTGTTGCTACGTCCTCTTGTCCATTCATAGTTTCTGTCGGATTGGATCATAAAGTTCTGGTTTGGTCTCCAATGACAATACCTATGCCTCTTCCAACTCAATTACCATTGTCCGGTAGATATCTGCCTGTGACTCAAGTGGTGATGTCAGAGTCTGGCTCGTTGATCACCGTGATGAGTAAATGTGGGATGGTTAAGTGTTGGTCACGGTTGATCATGTCTTGGGCTTGGAGTTATCAGTTTGAAGAGCTGTGCAACAGTTCGCCTTTAGAAGCCTTTTTCCGTGTCAGAACTAGTCCACATTCTGCTGCTTCCAAACATCCTAGAAATATGAGACCGCGCAATTCAAGTTTGCCTGCAGACTCGACGCAATTGACACGCGGTAGAATGCCAATCACTTCCCCATCACAGGTCCAATCTCGTGGATTGTCTACAGATTCCAATTTTGCAAGAGCCAAATCGTTGCAGATACAAGATAAGGAATTTGTGATGATCCTGAGAAACGGAGATATGGTGACTGTGGATTGTCGAGATGGATCAATGACCACAACAAATCTGACCCAGCTTCCTATTGCTGCCTGCAAGAAAATCAGCACTCCTAGAGTGAACGATCGGGTAGTTTGTCTACTTACTGATGGTTCGATGGTGGTTGCTACTGCTGTCAATAACCGTTGGAAACCACGCTCAATCAAAGTTCAAACAGAAAGTTATAACTCGGGTATGCGTCTTGCTACCCCTGCAGTTATTTCTAGGACCTCATCGTTGAATATGAAATCCTTAGAATCACTTCAACAATTACGGGATCTTCCAGAACAGGATTATTCCCAAGCAGTTATGGAGACCATTCCTTTTGTTGGGATGTATGTTCGTGCATGTGACCTGAAAGCTGAGTTGATTGATGTCACCACAGGAACCTTATTGAAAACCGTACAAATTGGACAATTCAAGCCTGCTTCATTCAAAGTGTTTCATCCAGAACCATCTCATTGTCGATTCTGTGGTTGTGCATCGATCAGTTCGTTTTCTTTGGCATACACCGATTTGGACTCCGATACGTTAATCATGCATACCTTTTCCATCGACAACAAGGCTAAGAATAGCATTTGTATGCGTGTTGAGCGTGATCCCAGAGAAACAAGATGTCTTGGTTTCTCGTCTGTCACCGAACATCAACATTGGCTTTCTAGCGTTGAAGGATGGTGTACTACAGATTTGAATCTCCTTATTGGAGTTAGATGCAAAGAAGTTCAAGAAGAAACTCAAACACTCAAAAACCGCAAATCAAAGACTGTCAAGAAACATAACAAGTTAAGTCAGCTCTGGGAAGGTTTCACTATGACTGCATCAGGTGAAGTGAAATATCATGAGATTCCAGATGGTTCAGAACCAGGTTTACTATTCAAACGACTAGGACCCGTCAACAGATTCGGTCACAAGTCCATAGTCGTTTCGTTTGGAAACGTGATGAAGATCCTGTATCTTGGAAACGACAACCTAATTGAAGAAGGAGAAAATGATAAAGAAGGACTCGTCCATGGGGCACAATCATCTCCAACATTGAGCTTCATCAATAGAAGACGCAAAATGAGATTGAAGAAGTACGATCTCACTCATTCCACCAACTTTAACGACATTGAAGAGGAATAAAAGGTCGTGCGCCATGACATAAAAAACCTATATATACGATTGCGAAAACATTTAATCTTATTTAATATGGCTCCTCATCGAAAAAGAGGACGGCCTCCTAATGCGTTCTATGAAAAGCGTGGGTTAACTCCTCCGTCGCGTCAATCGCATAATAAAGAAAATAACCACGTCAATCATGTCAATCATGTTGTTCAATCGGATCCTACACCTCCAGCAAACCTATTTGCACATCCTATCTATAACTTACCCATTCCTCCTCCGAATTCTGTCGAGGCACAAGCTTTGAATGATGAGGTTGATACACATTCAGTCAGACAGTCGATATTACACAAGTTCAAGTTGGAAAATGAACTTTTGGAGAACGTTGTAAGTAAATACGTGCCACTTCACAAGATCATTCCACCAGCTTCATTTCCAACATGCACAGTGAATGGAGCGACTGTTGATGATAAGAACCCCGTTACTGAAGAGACAGTTATGGAAAGGTTGGCGAAACCGAGTGCAGAGGACAATTTCTGTGGCAATTTAACAGTGATGCAGACTAAAATCAAATTTCAGGAACAACAACTTCAAAAATTGGAACAAGAGACCGAGCAGCCCGATGCCAAGGTCGAATACGAGACAGGGAAGGTGGATCGAATGCGTGAGATTTATCAGGAGTTTGATGTTAACAAGGTTGAAGAATATAAACAACTGGAAGAAACCATTACACAGGACCTTAAAGTCAAGTTCAACGTGGAGATACTAGAAGAAGACAAAATTAAACAACATCAGCTAAAATCACAACAGAGAGGTACCACTTTTGAAGAGTACATAAAGACCAAAGAACGAGTCATGGCTTTCCAGAAGGAGGAAGCAGAACGAAGATTGGCTGCAAAGCAAAAGGAAGAGGAAGAATCAAGAAGATTGCGCGAAGAAACTACCAAAAGAGCCAATGAGAATGCTGCTGCAGCGGCGGCGGCAGCAGCAGCATCAGCCACAAATAGCATCCCCCACCAACCTGGAATGCTGGACGAGACACATTTCGACGATCCTTTCGGCACAGGTGCTCAAAACGGAAACTTCGAGTTCGACAACAATTTGCTTTATGGAGCTTCTGAGGACCTCATGATGGGCGATGATGGGGCATTTGGAGCTTTGGATGACCATGTTTTCCTGGACAACCTTGATGGAAACTTGTGATGAAGTGTATTATAGTCTATAAATTTAATTGAACACTATGCTGTCAGTTCCCGTAAACCTGGTTCCATCTTTTGATAACTTTTCCTGTAGCAAATGCCAATGATATTATCGTCAATACAACGTTCATGGTGATAAGGATGATTCCATTCAGCATGAATCTTGGTGCAAATATCTTCCAAACCATTAGATGTCTTCTGAAGTGATTTGTCATGATCAACGTCGACAATGTCAGACAGAGCTGGTAAATTAGCAAGGTAGAGGAGTTCTCAACAATCTTGGAAATAAGAGAAGTTGCCTTTGTTGTTGGTGGAATCTTCCAAAGACACATCAGAGCAATACACAAGCTCACAATAATGAATGGCCCCAAAGTGTCTAACAAGATGGCGAGATGAGTAATTGGGAAAACGATTGACTCAGTCACAATAAAGCCTGTGTCCCAATGAATAGCCTGAAGTGTAGCTTGATGACCTGTAGTAAAGAAATGAAGATATGCCAATAAGCCCATGGTGACGACCGAGATTAGGTTTGTGCGGATATTCAAGATGTCAATGAGCTCCAAAAGAGTCAGAATTTGGTTCACCAATAGTACCAGCGATAAAATTCCCAATGGCTTGTTCACCAGAAGAACAGCACATAAGATGTTGATGACAAACAAAAAGTATGTCGATCCATAAACATTGCTGTATCCAATGATATTTGCAGTCATTAACACCTGTTGGTTTTCTTCTTCAGAGCGAAGATCGATCTTGACACAAAGCGGACCCAAAGACCATCCAAAATTGCTAGCAACCAACGAAATCCCCATAACAATCCGAGCAATTGTCAATCTGGTAGCTTTAAACACAGTGAACGGAATCTCGAATTGGGAGTTCAAATAGTCGTTGTTCTCCACATATTCCAATGTCCACATGACTCCAATCAGGAATAAGATCGTTCTCAATCCTTTGGAAATCCATAATTTGGCAGCTCCTTGGTAAGATTGACTCACATCAAAGAATTTCTCCACCATCTTTGGAAGAATAAGAGCAGAAACAAAAATCAAAGCCACAGACCACCATGTTGTCTGGAAATTGCTAACACATTTGGATCCTTGTTCTTCACGACAAAATCTGATTGTAGATGTTAATCTTGTCAATAAGATGAAAACCATCGAATGATATACTCCCAAAAAACGTTTATGATAATGATCTTGTTTGAAAGACTTGAAAAAGGTGCAAAATCCAAAGGTAATGAGCCAGAAAGCCACAATTTTGTCCTCCCAAATGATGAAAGAGTTCGAGGTGAAGATCAAAGAATGCATCACAACCAACAAGAGTGCAAAATAAGTCCATCCATTCTGTATCAAGTTCTCTTTAACTTGAGCGAATAACCAAGAAATAGAGTATCTATCAATAATTGGAGCCAAAATTCCATTGACAATACCAAGAGCAACACCTAGAAGAGTCGACCAAAGAACGTCCATTCCATCTGGCTTAAAGATAATCATAAACGATATGGTCAATGTTGTGTAGACTAGACTCATTGCAACGGAAGATATGATGAATTGTGGATTCAATTGAGTGACGACCACCAAAGGCACTAATTTCGCATAAATGATCAATAAACACAACGCGCTGGCAATAATAAAGATTCCAATGGTAATGCTGATGTTATCGAATGTGGCCCAGAGGGATTTGCATCTCTCTAAAGAAAGTGCTTGGTATTGGTAGCATTTCTCATTGAATTTGGCTAATTGTGTTTGATCTGGTTTCTTATGTTGTAGTTTATTCCATTCATTAGCCAATTCATGGAATTTGGTATTCACTTCATCGTCAGACGATAATTGATCAGAGACCTGTCTATAATTATGAATTTGTTCACTGGTCAAATAATTTAGTTTTGCAAGTTGTAATTGATCTCCTTTGGGTCCAATGAATGCCTCGGCAATAGGAGAACCAAGATTGTTGAATGGAATAGGAAGTCCCATCATTGCCGAAAGTGTTGGAACAAGATCAATCTGATTAACTTGTCTATAATTGGCTCCCAAATTCGAGGTATCGTACTCTTCAGCAGAAAGTCTTCCAAAATTGGCTCTTTTGGAATACATGAACAATGTCGATTCAAGTTCATCCTTGCTCTCTCCACCATGATTTCCTGTATAATCCATTCCATGATCACCGAAAACAATCAATAGAGTATCGTCATCTAGAGATTTTATAACGTCTTCAATAACATCATTCATCTGGTTCAATTTTTGTTTCATGGCATAATGATGTGGTCCATATCGATGTCCACAATGATCGACCCCCAAGAAATGTCCAATCAAGACATCCCATTCGTTTTTCCGCTGCATCATTGGATGTAAATGTTCAAGCACTCCATTATCGACAGTATGAAGATCCCAAACATTCAATGAAGGATACGGATAACTCATATTTGGATGCAAAAATGGCGAAAACAACGCAGTCCAAGTGTCATCTCCAACAAATGCAACGCTTTTGTTATGATAGTACAATTGAGAGACCCAATTATCTTCTTCTATGGTATCACCATCGAAATTCGATCCAGCATCCACAAAAGTCGGGAGAGAACCAGTCGTAAGTCCCTTGAGTCTTTGTAAAGTGGTTGTAGGAGGATCAGCAATAAATTTGAGCAATAACGAGTTGGCTGGCCGTTTGATCAATAAGTCGTGGAGAATAGGGAAATTGTTATGATAATATGGATCCGCCAACTGTTCCTCAACAGGAATGACAAAGTCAAATCGCAGAGCATCAACCAATAAAATGACACTCTTCTTATACGGCGAGAACTTCTCGCAATTGTTATCTTGACAAACGGCCTTATTAGGGAGCACTTGTCTGGATAAAAGGAAACCTTTGGTGAAGAAGGCTATGCCAATTATTTGTAGCACAGCAAACAATAACATCACCTTGACATATTGTCCATGTGCTGTACTGATCCTTCTGTTCCGATACTCGCTGCGCTCATCCATATATCGAAGGTATCGTTGTTGTTCATCTATTTGTGTGTCAGTGGAGAAAGAAAACTCCTCACTTTGCTCGGCAGCCTCGGAATTGTCCATTATGAATATAGGACTCTTAGTCTGCAAAACAAACCGGATTTTGAGCTGATATTGAGCCCAATCGCGAAAATATCTGTGATATCAATTGCTTATATAAATAAATTAAACTCGTCATGGGCCAATGCCAGGATCCGGAGTCTATCGACGCGTCGATATATTTACTCACCAATGCCGAGCTGTGGATACATGTTTGTCCATCACCAACAAGAATTTGCGCACATCTTGTCTGCTGATATTCTCCTGGACCATAAGTAGTTCCAACGAGTTCCTACCGTTCATGTATTTGAGCAGTTTGTAGAATAAATTCACCACTTCCAATGGTTGTCCTTCGACACATTTGGTAATCCATCTTCTTTCTTGAGCTGTTGCACTTTCTGGATCTAACAAAATAGTATCTTCTTCCTCTTCTTCTTCAAAATAGACAGTTCCTGGATTCATTGCCTCGGATCCTGCCGAGGTCGACATGGAAATTTGTACCTTTGTGTCGTCTTTTGATTTTGTAGTATTATCCATTGAAGCCACTTTATTATCCTCTTCCTCGGTATCATTATCATCAGATTGCTTATTTTTGCGTTCAGTTTCAAGTTCTTCTTCCACTTTGATTTTGATTTCTTTGGTAATTCGCAAATATAGGAAAGTTTGCATTTGAGTCAGATATCCGTGTCTGATGAGCCAAGAAACAGCATCCAGATATAAATCTCGATGATCTTTACTTGGAATGACAGTATTGATTGGACGTGGTTTGGGAGAAGATGTCGAGATCAATGATAGGAAACTTGATAAAGGTGGCAAGTTGGGGAATTGTTGTTTGAACAACGCCGAGTCCTTGTAAAGATTATAGAGAGGTGCCAATGGAGAAACAACATAAACATTTCTAGGACTCAATGGAAGGACAGCTTTTGCTCTTCGCCAATAAACCAAATGATTAGCAAAGAGTTTGACCTCGGAAATATCCAATCCACTGAGAGTAGCCAATCTGGAAAGACTTTCACTTGGCTTGATCATTCGAATGAAATTTGCAATTAATGAATGTTTCTCAGCTTGAATGTCTTTAATAATGGATTCTGGGTCGTCCAATAAGATCAAAGCGTAATGTATAATTGAATCGTCATCCAATTGGGCTTTATTTTGAAGATCAAGTCCCAACGACTTGAATGGCGAAATAGATGAAAGGGTGGTTCCTGGAATTAATTGGATATGTCTTGGAGGTAGTGAACTGAATTCTGTAATAACTGGGATTTGAAATGAACGCATCTTATTGTTAATTTCAATGTTAATGATTTCCGAGTTGGAAACTGCTTTATAAGTTTGTGCCATCATTTTTGCCAGCGATGATTGCTCAATGATTTGATTCCATTGATCGTTCAATGAAAGATTAGAATATTGCTCTTTGAGGTCCAAAATCAATTTGGATTGATTCCAAACATAATTGGACTTTTGTTGCTCATATCTTAATAATAGAGCTATCCGACTCACAATATAATGAAACATCTCATCAATTCGATAATTGTATTCCACCACTGGAGGATTCATCACAAAGACCAGATGAAACATGTACATGAAACTCTCATCTTTAGTACTTGGCATATCATCATCGGATTCGGACATTTCTGAATCTGAAGAGGTCTTCTTCTTTCTGCTGACCTTTTTAGGTTTGGTTCTTCTATGATTCATCACTCTCCAATTACCATCATCATTAATATGAATAGGTAGACCCAAAAATGCCATATCGTCTACCGAAAGTTCAAATCTTGAATTGCACAATTGTTTTGGAGGCGTCACCAATTCGCTCACAAAATCGACATCAAATCCAAACAACTTATCTATCTTGTTACTTGTTTGGTCTCCTTCGGTTGCACTTCCATTTTGAACAGAAACTCCAGCACTTTTATTGCTGGAACTAGTATCTGCCTGTGGAGCTTGTTCACCCATAATAATATTTTGCATCAGATTTCGACGCTTAGTCTCCTTCTTCTTACGTTTGCGATCCTGATCATCTAACACACCCAACATGGTTTTCCCTGCAAGATTGTTGGAAGACCCTGCCAACAAATTAACCGTACTGCCATTACTATCAAGACTCATACTTCCCCGACTGCTTCCTTCAACCGAGACACTATTATCATCATCATCTTCATCCTCGTTTTGATTGTACATGCCCACATCCATTAATTCGTCGTCTAGTTCGTCATTGGAAGAGCTGGAATAGTCATCGTCTTCGGTATTAAGCATCTGGGATCCTAACGGAGTGGGACGATATCCATATTCATTTGGTTGAGGTGGATAATGAAATACCAATTGATTACCATCATGAGTCGAAATCGAAAGAACTATGCCCAAAAGACACGGATTCGGAAGATATAACGAACTCATTTATTTTAACAAATACATTTAAATTTCTCCAGCTTGTTTTTGGTTTTTTTCTGCGGCTGTGCACGAGAATTTAGTGAAGGCAGAATTCATGGCAGATCGGAGATAACTTAATAATTTGACAATCTCTATCTTACGACCGCTCAATGTCATTAAACGCTTACCAACTTCAACACTTGGAATGTGCCAAATGTAAGAGCAAACGAAGGGTTTATATAACGGATGAGGATCCGTCCACTTTGTCCAAATACAAGACATGCGATGCTTGCAGACGCAAGAACAAGATCTACAAGAAGAACCAGAAGCTCAAGGTTCTTCATAAGTTAAAGTCCATGAGTCAATCACAACGGCAACCAACAACGAGTCCGATGGATTCTAAGCCAGTTGTGGAATTCAGATCCAATGTTATAAGCCACATGGACGCTGCTACTACATTTACGAGCTTTTTGGGGCAGGTAGCATTCAACAAACATAGGGATGTACAGTCCTTGAAATTTAGTTGTGTTGTTCCCGAATATATTATTGGACGTTATGATCCTGGTCAGATGTTGGATAGTCGGCCTGATTATGCCAGTGTATCTAGTGTTGAGCAGAAGACTGCAGATTATAGGGAGGAGGTGAAAAGACGGCTTAAGTTGCATTATTTGGCTAGACTTCATGACGTTCTAAACCAGGTTGGATATGTTTTCAAAACGAGATCTACAAATTGGAAAAATGGCAAATACTATGCGCAGATGCTTTGTCATGACGATGTGGGGAATAAAAGGAAAGACTTATCGCTGTTAGTCGAAGAGGAAGAAGATGAGGGGGAAGAAGATGAAGAGGCCGAGGAAGATGGAGAAGAGGAAGAACAGGAATCGGGATCGGATGAAGATCGAAATCGAATTCGGTCGAAATATGAAGTGGCTCATCCAAGAAACATTCTTTTGTATCCATGTCAGTCGAGATTGAATTACTCTTTCGATTCCATTAATGGTCAATTCACCTTGGAATTCTGTCATTTGAGTCATCAAGGATTACCAGCAACCAATCCAAATGACCCCAGATCCATTGTTCATCCTCAAAATTCCGCTTCTAATATTGCTTCTCAATGGGTTAAGCAAATGGCTACCAAAACAACTGGCGACCATCCAGATAATGCTTCGAGGATGAAATTGCTGGTGAACCCAGATCAACAACCAGAGGAGATGTCGTCACTCGCGAACGCCCTAAATTTCCTTCACAAAAGTTTATCCGATAAGGATTCTACAGCAATTAAACGTTAGCTCCGGGTATATATTTCTCAGCCTAAGAGTATTTGAAAAAAATCATAAAGTCCATGGAAAAGTATTAATAGGTGTTGCCCATTTGCGCAAAATTGATGTCTGGCGTGTTGAAAGGACTCATGGTCCTGAAAGTCTGTTCTTGGGTCTCTGCAACGGGGAATTTAACTGGCGGTTGCATCCGTTGGTGAAAAGCAATGCGGCTGGACATGCCGTTTTGAGGAGTGTTTTTCATCAAGAGGTTCTCTTTCTCGTTTCTTTGCTCCGGGGTGATGATATCGAACTCGCAGCTCTTGAAGTTCTGGGAAATCACGTCGATTTTCTGGTTTTTCAAGAAAACCTTTAAACTTTCCAGCATTTGAGTGAATTCTTCGGTCTGACCAACTTCCAAAAGAGTATCTTCATCAAGTCTTTCACCACGTAAAGATTTGATTCCAAAAGCCTCAGGATAAAAGTTGATGATGATCGAGTCGGTTGTCTTGTTACTTTTAAACAACAATTCTGCATTGTACAACAATTTGAAAGGAACAAGCACAGAATTCAAAAACTCTTGTTGAATAGACTTGATTTGACGAGTTAACATGTTTTTGATGTTCTTATCAGTAGACATGAGATCTTTGAAGATACTAGATTTCAAAATCTTCAGCTCATACTCATAAGGTAACAATTTGATCAATTCTGCACAACATGTCTTTGAATTGTTGTCAATACCATAAATTTCAAGACTGATGACATCATGATCCCCATCTTGGTCCAATTTAGGGTATTTGATATAAGTGTTTGTGGTTTTTTCAAGTTCGGTGACAAAATTGCAAGGTTTAACTCGATTGATGTTCAACTTACCATTCAATTGAGAAGAGGTCAATAATCTCCATTGAGGCTTGTTCAATTTGACAATTGAGCATGAATAATTGGTGTTCATCACTTTGCCAACGAGTTTCTCCAATTCCATCTTGGCCAAAGGAACTTGCGACTTGTTTTTGGCCGGACATTTGATAATCACATTGTTCTTTCTAATGAAAGATTGTTGATAATTGGATGCTCTTGGACTGATAGGATCAGAGGCAGATCTATCATTGAGTTCGAAAGAGTTGGAAAACTTGATAAACACATTGAATTTACGCATTATTGTTTGAACTGTTTGGCCTCCAACTCCAATAATTTGACGATGGAAAGATTCCGGAACATTGAAGATTAAAACAGTTGGAAGTTCATCTTCAAATAATCCCAATCCCAAAACCGAATCCATCAAATCAGTAGACGAGATCTCAACAATGAAATTGTGATCGGTGAATGGTAATAATTTGATTGAAACGGAAGACATGTTCATAATCTTGATAATTTTACCATTCTTCTTACCAGCAATGAACTCTTTCTCCTTATTTGACAATTCAATCTGATAGACAACAGAATGGCTCACCAAATTTGTGTCAAGATAATTGGAGAATTGAGAAAGTGGACTGGTTGCATTTCTTAAACCTTCGGAACGTCCAATCAATTGGAAAACATAATCGTTGTTCAATTTGGCCAATGATAAGATAGAATTGGTGACAAATGATAATGAATCATTGAAACTCAGAAGTTTACTCACATCTGACATTGAAGATCCAGAAGTTTTGAACTTGTACTTTGCGCTGTAAAAGCTCGAAATCAAGCTCATGAATTTATCCATTGCGTTCTCGACTTCCTCGATCGAATTTCCTTGGAAACTGACAATGTCACCAGAACCATCGAAATTGGAGAAACCTAAAGAAGGAATGGTGATAAAACATCCTGTTTCAAACATGATGTTTTTCAAGAATTCTGGGTCTTCCATGAAAAGAATAAGACTCTCTCTTTTGATTGGCATGATGGAAAGTTGTTTAATGAAAGGAGTCTTTGCGATCTTGTCAATAATCTCTGAAAGCATGAATTTTGCTAACCAAACAAGAGATTTGAGACCTGTGATGAAGATAGTTGGTTTTGCAGTCTCTGTGTCTAAAGAATTATTGTAATACATCTCTGGAATCAGATTAGGCAGATAGATGTGACAATGAGTTCTTTTGACAATGTTTTTGAAATTGGAGAATTCCGTGCCACCAATCAATGGAAGCAATGATAGAAACTCGATTTCGATCGAATCACAATAAGAAAGAGGATTCAAGTTGTCAATGAATAATCTGATCTTGTTTTCGGCGACACTGGATCGATCTTGACCTCCGAGAATGACAATATCAAATTTAGAGTTACTCTCTTTGGATCCAACAATATAGATGGAACATTTGTTGAACATGGAAACTTCATCAATGAAAAGAGTCAACTCCTCTTTGATCTTTCCAATTGATGTGAAACAATAATTGTTTTTGGTGAAATCGATGGTTATTTTGCGCTTGGTAACTTCCGAATAATGACGGAAGATTTGGAGTCGAATCTCATTCATTTCTCTTTGAGAAGCATAATCTCCAATAATAGAGGTTGTCAGTTTCATCTCTGCACCACGATAATCATTTAAAATGGTCATGATACCTGAACCAGCAAAGGTTTCATTAACATGATTAACAACTCTTCTTAGATTGTCCAAGTTATCACAAACCATTGTATCACTTGGAAGATTCTGGAAGAAGGGATAAGAAGCAACTTGATCATTTCTAATAAGACGCCAATCTTTAGAAATCAAAGACTCGTGCAAAACAGTTTCCGGCTTCACAAAATAAGTGTAGTTGAATGGAATGGTGACAATAAGCTTGTCACCAAGCTGCTGAGAAGGCTGTTGGAAGTCCAAATTCGAATATAATGCCATTGAATTAGAAAATCCGGAGCATAAATGAAAAGAACAGAGCGAAGATACGGCGGTGGGAAAGCTTGGGAATCTTTTATCTAATTATCCTGTAATTAGCTATTGATGTTTTACCGCATTTGGCAAATTATCAACAGCAGTAGAATTTATTTGGATTCGGCGTTTGTTTTAAAGAAAAAATCGTCGCGTCGATCAGGGCTTATTTTGTCCAAAATTAACATACTTAAGGCAATGGAAAGACCAAGATTTACGAGGAAATTATCCTCTTCTTCTGGACATAGGAGACGTTCTGGATCCAGAAAACATCGTCAAAGACGTTCTTCATCTTCTCATTCTATAGGTAGACCATATTCTGCGGATTTTTCCCCGATCGATATTGAAAATGAGCCCGAGTTTCATGAAAGTAAGGCGACTCTTGATAACACTTTGCCGCTAGATTATTTTAAACAAGATATCATTGCTGTTGTCCAGAACCTTCGAATACCTAAATGGCGCAAAATCCCGCTTTGTGAATCTTCGCTACAGAATCTTGAACTTCAAAGAATCAGTGGTGCTCTTACCAATTGTGTCTACAAAGTCACCTATAAGAATTACTATCCTTTACTTTTGAGACTTTATGGTGCCAATGTGGGTGATATTATTGATCGAAAGACCGAGTTGAACACTTTACAACGGTTATCACAAAGAAATATTGGACCTAAATTGTTGGGTTGTTTTTCTAATGGAAGATTTGAGGAGTTTCTCAATAATTCAATCACTTTGAACAAGGGACAGATTCGTGAACCTAAAGTGAGTCGAATGATTGCAAGAAGAATGAAAGAATTACATTTTGGAGTTCCATTGGAATCTCATGAGCGATTGGCAGGACCTAAAGTTTGGATCTTGATCAATAAATGGATCCAATTGATTGATTCCTTAATTCAAGATTCGTCTTTGGATGATCAAGTTGGAGTTTTTATGACTTCTTGGAAGAATTTCAAAGTGATTATAGCCAAATATCGAGAATGGTTATATCATAAATATGGTGGAAGAATTCATATTGATGAAAAGTTGCGTTTTTGTCATAATGATACTCAATATGGAAATCTACTTTTCTATAACAAAAACGATCAACCATCATTGGAAGAAGATGACTCAGATGTTGAATCTATGGCTTTAGATGAAACTCTTGCCAAGAAAACATCCACTTTATCAATTTCAACTTCCGAAACTGTTCCCTTAGTGACTGATTTGGATTACAGAAATGATAATAAATTGGTGGTGATTGATTTCGAATATTCAGGTCCTAATTTACCTGCTTATGATATAACCAATCATTTTTGTGAATGGATGGCCAATTATCATGCTACTGATAGTTACAAATTGAAAGTCAACATGTATCCAAGTCGAGAAGAACGCATCAATTTCCTCAATACTTATGTGAATTATGTTCCTGGATCACAAACACCTAAACTTGGTCCTCAATCGAGTTCTTCAAATGTTCCTTTCCTCAGTCAAAGATCTTCTTCGGTAGTCAATTTGCGTGAGAGCGAACTTCCAGCAAGAGTGACTGAATTATACAATGAAACAATTGTTTGGAGAGCTGCAAATTCCATTTTTTGGGCTCTATGGGGAGTCATTACCAAAGGAACAGTGGCAAAAAGTCCAGTCACCAATATGAAAGATGTTTATGAGACTGGACCAAATGGAGAGATTTATAAAGTGACTATTGAAGAGGATTTGGACCTGGACGATTCAGTTGCTGTTGAAGAGATTACAGATGACAATGATGACAATTTTGATTATCTAAAGTATTCTTTGGAAAAGTCTGCCATCGTTATGGCTGACATGATTCAATTCAACATCATTAAGAAAGACGAATTGGATCCAAGAATGTTGGACCATCTTAAATTCTTGGATGCAGATTTATTACATGTTGGAAACGCTTAAATATCATTATTCGAAAAACTCGTCCTCGGAAACCTGTTCTTGCTCCGGAACAGCGTTCGATTGTTTGGTATCCCAATCAATCACTTCCTTGTTTATAGTTTTAATACCATCTTTGATCGAAATCTCAAGCTTTCCTTCGTCCAAAAGCTCTGCGAATTTCTTACGATATTCGGTTCTAATAGCTTCTGTTTTTTGCAACCCCCGTCGAGCCTTTTCAGGCAATTCTTCTGGATTCTCAACAGAAGCATAAAGAGCAATATACTTTTCGGTTTTAGGAAAGTTGAGGACGTAAGCGAGATCCACTTCACAATGCTTTAAAATCTTCTTATGTTTCTTGATTTGTTTCTTCAACTCCTTTGGATCGATGTTTTTAGTTGCTTCTAAAGTCTTCATTTGATTCACAGCCTGTTTGTATCTTCTGACAGCCTTTTTGCGCTCGAAAAACCGCACCTTATGATACCGCTGGGACATTTTCTTTTCTTTCAAGTTGATTTGGACCGAGTCGAGCTCGGCTTGAAGAGCTTTCAAAGCCCTTTCATTTTCGATTCGCACACTAGAACTGAGATTCTCACGTTTCAAAAGACGTGTTATGTCTCTAATCTTCTTCTTGATCTTGGAACTTCCTTGTCCAATGACACCTGAGATATCAACACCTGCCATAACTTGTCTTTTTTTTTTCTCATAAATATTTTCTACAAAATTTTAGAGCCAGCAAGCCGTCGAGCCGCAAGCTCGTGGTGCGAAAACATCAGATAGTTATTTAACAATTATGAAAGCGTTTGTTGTTCGATTTCGGTCAACCGAGCCGATTTCTTGAGTTGGACCTTTCCATCAACAATCTCAACTTGGTATCCTGCCTGTTCCAAGACTTGTTGGTTTTTCGAGTCAATTTGCGTGCCTTTAGCTTCTAATTGGCTCACAAACTCTTGATTGCGTGGATTGTCTAGTAGTAGATACTTGATGCACAAGATTGCACGTTCTTTGATGAATGGTTCATTAGTATCCAGATTGCAATTATTAAGAATCAGTTCCAGACCATGTAATTCGCGCACCAGTTCCTGATTGGTAAAGTTATCAAATACCATTGAAGTGATGATTTCAATGATAATCAATTTGACTTGAGGAAATTCTTTCATATGAGCAGCGGGTGTTTCATCTTTGAGTTTCCGTTTGAATGTGTTTTGTTCCACCACTGCGAACAATGCAATCAATTCAGGCAGAAACTTATAATAATTTAGCATTTCTCGAACGTCATCGAATTTGCAAAGACCAGAGATACTATCTAGCACACAAATAAGATTTGAATGTAGAGTAGCTAGTTCTTGTTTCTCAGAGTTATTCAAAACATTTTTTTGTAACAATTCAACAGCTTTTTTGGATGAGAATCTGTAATAATCCAGTAACCAAGAAGTAATGTTAACCAGTTCTGATTTTTGCCATCCTTCTTCTTTACTGGTTAGGATTGTTTGAAAAGGTTTAAGAAACCCATAAGCAGATTCATCAGGTAGTTGTATCAAAAATGAACCCAAACTTTCATGAGATAGCATTTTCATGTAAATGCTTAAATATATGACTTCCAATTCATCACGGATATCATCCGCGAAATTTGGAGCTTCACGAATAAAAGTCAACACTTTGCTGAGATATTTCGATACAAAAGCCTCCATTTCTAATGGATGTTGTTTGAATACCTTGCTTAACAATTCTTCCTCTCCAAAAAGATTTTTGTAGTAGATAAAGGTGGAGACTAGAAATTCCGGGGTAACTAGATCCAAATGACGAGAAGTTTCCCAATAATGAGGAATTTCCGTGAGATAATCGAGAAAGGCGTCCATTTTGTAATCAAAAGTGATATTTTTCTTGAATTCTGGTTCAATACTAGTAACATTGCTCAAATATTGAAAACATGCTTCCATAGCGTTAATATAAACCATTAAGAGTGTTCTTTCATTGGTGATATTGGTTCGATCTAAGATTTCCATGAATCGAACACATAAAGGAACCATATTCTCGCTATGATTAACATAAAGAGATTGCATTAACATTTCTCCAGAAACGTCTCTAGTGAATTCGGATCCTGTTTCCGATTGTAATAAAGAATTTAGACCAACCACCAAATTTCTTGCTAAAAGAATGACTCCTCGAATGATTCGTGTACTATACCAAACCAATTGTTGATCTTGTTGATCGACAGCCAAATAAACTTGAATTATCTCATTAATTTTGGTCCAAATAGATAACGAATTAGCAAGCATTTCACGTTGTTTAGGTTCATTAGATGTCAAAGTTAAAAGCATTGAAAGTTGGGATAAAATCTCTTCAAAATGGGGTTTTAGTCGATCGATCGATTCCTTTGATTTGATCAACTCGAAGATTTCTGACAATAATGCCAGACTGCGTTCTCGAGTCATTTTTATCTTTAGATGAGAGTCAATTATAATTTTTTTTTCATAGCAAGCGACTTATTATCCAGCCAGGGGCCAGACATTGAAATAATTATATATCATCTTCACTATCAGAGCCGTCGAAATTTAATGCCAACTCTTTCTGTTGACCCGGTCCAAACCATTCTTCTTCTGATTCTTGATCTTCCTCTTCCTCATCCATCTCAATGTCGGAATCCTTGGCCTGCTCAGGATAGCCGCTACGCTTCTCCTGTAGAAAGTCATAAATATGTTCCGATTTCAGACCAGAGCTCAAAACATCCTTGGCAACTCTACCAAGGAATCTTTGAACCATTCGCAACGAACTGGCAAATTGCTGTTTGTTTTTCGTCATATACTTTCCATGACTTTGTAGAATGGTTCTTAACCAAACCAGATTGAACTCGAAATGTTGATTATCCATCAAAATCGACCCAATAAACGAAACAAGTTTCGAAACATAAACCAATGGTAAGTCTCGCACAACCAATGGAATATCTCCAAGTTTGATGGTCTCGTAAACTTTATGAATCAAATAAGTTTCATTCAATCGGAAAGCCATCACCAAAGCAGTCATATATTCTCCATCTTTCAACACTGCCAGAGTCGCTTCTGGAGTCACGTCCACATCCAAATCAAATGGATCGAACACCAAACTTTCGTCCACGCTATAGATCAACAAACCTTCGGTCGAAGCACATGCAAACGCATTGGCTGTAGGTGAAAATTGAACACTAGTGACCCGAACTTGTGGACGAGTAGACCGAGCAGCAAGATCTCCTCTTGCAGACCCAGGAAGCGTACTATCATCGCGACGACGATCTTCCAAGTCCGATAATTCACCGTCTTGGTCAATCAAATCCATGGCTCCTGCATCGGTCATATTTTTGGAGTTCAAAAACTGTAATGTTCCATTCAATTGCATGTTTTGAGACACTGTAAACCTCTTCAATAACACCTCATTCGAAAGATCATAAAGACAAATAGAATTGTTGTTTCCAGCAGCAACCATCGACAATCCGTCGAAACTGTAAGCGATAGTAGAGAAATATCTACCTCTTGCCGAGTTTTGAGCAACAAACCGGTCTTCAACATGTCTTCCCACTAAAATATGACTTTTTCCATCGATATGGCGAGTCTGTTTTCCAGATTCGATATCCCAGAAAGTAATTTGACCGTCCAAAGTAGCTGCAGCAACTTCTTTGGAATCTGGTCTCATTGTCAAAGAAAGACATTCATGTAAAACATCAAATGGTTCACTGGTTTGAGTTCTTGAAAAAATGTCCCAGATCCGAATGGTTTTGTCCCAGGATGCACTTGCAAGTCGTGGAGAGCCCTCCGAACCAAAACTTAAACACGATATTGGTCCTTCATGTCCAGAAAGTTGATCTAATAATTGGGAAGTTTGAACAGACCAAACTTGAATACTAAAATCATCTAATGATCCAGCACAAACAATCTCACCACTTGGATCCACTGCCAAACAACTGAATTGAACTCGATTGGTAGAAGTGAAAACTCTAAAGTTTCTGTAACGAATCAAATCCCAAGCACGAACAGTTCCATCCAATGATGAAGAAAACATCACTTGACCTTTCTTTGCAAAAGCAACTTGAGTAACAGCAGAAGTATGTTCTTCAAAAGTAGCCAAACAGAACCCAGAAACCAGATCCCAAATCTTGATCTTACCATCATCCGAAGCAGTAACCACCCGACTTCCATCAGGAGAATATGCAAGACAATTCATGGAATCAAAATGTCCTTGTTGCTTCAAAATGTATGATTCCGATTGCCATTCATAAACCAACAATTGTCCTAATTTCTTCGATCCAAAAGCAATCCATTCACCTGTAGAATTCACAGCAATCGTATTAACAGCATTGAAACCCATGGATAATTGCTGAACCATTGTGAAACTTGGCAAGTCATATAATCTAAATTCTCCATTGGAAAATCCAACTATCAAAAGATTGGAAGCAGCATGAAAAGTAGCACATTTGACTTTATGTTCGGAAAAGAAAAAGTTCTTGGAAATGATTCTCCAACTCATAGTCTTATCCTCATCTTTCAACTCTTCTTGTCCAGGTCTTTCAGTGTATTCCCAACGGAATAAAGCTCCATCTTTAGAAACTGTATAAATGATCTCCTGATCCTTGTTGAAAAATGCCTTCAAAACATAATCGCGATGTCCAGCAAGAGTCATCTTGACGTCTTTGTCTTCACTGTGTAGGGAAAAGATCCTGCTGGTCAGATCTTTACTGCTTGTAAGAATATATTTGGAGTCTCCAGACCAAGAAATGGATGTGATATCGGAATAATGACCCGCGTAAACTCTATGGCGCACAAATGGTGCAAATTGACGATCTTCTGCAACATCCGGGGTCTTCCACACCTGCACAAACCGTCCTGCTGCCAATGCAAAATGCGTTCCGTCGGGAGAAAACTGGAGATCGCGCACTTTCTCCTTGAAATTAAAGTGATGCAACACTGTACGGGCTTTGAAATTCACAAGAATTGCTCTTCCATCCTCATCCACCGATAAAAGTAGAGTTTCATGCTTATTAAGAGCAATACAAGCGATATTCTTGCGATGCTCATAATCTAAAGTATAAGACTTATTTTGAACCAAATCAAAAACAGAAACACGATTTCCAACGGGAGATAAAAGCAGTGTACCTGCTTCATTATAGACAAGGTTCCCCTGTCGATAAACAGTTCCCAGAAGATTGGAGAAACGGAAATCAGACTTCATGACGGTTTAATTGTTCTCTAAAATTTTTTTTTCACAGCACCGCCCCAAAAAAATATCTGGTGAAAAAAAATTTATCAATACTCCATTCCATCATGTCGTTATCTTCGAGGGTTAAGAACATGAAATTCATGCGAATGGTCGATGAACCTGAAAAAGTTGAAGAAGAGCCTTTGAAAAATACCAAATATAAAGACATTAGCGAATGGAAGCTTCCAATGGCCGATCGTATACGAGAGAAAGCGAAATCACGTAGAAATAAGGTGCGAATTGTTGGCTATACACAAGTCTATCAAATGGTCGATCCTAAAGGAATTAATGGCCGAAGAAACGTGGAATTACCGAAGGAAGAGTCTCCCGAACCAGAAAAGAAGCCCGAGACAGGATTGGCTGCTCTGCGCGCCAATAGCAGCTTCTTAAACAAGGAAGACGATTTCCCAGTGAAACGAAGAAAGACATAAACTATTTCTTCTTCTTCTTCTTTCCCTCCGCCGTCACAAACCCGCCTTTAACTATCGCATCTCTCGCACTGGCATTAATATGTTTGAATCTGTCTGGACCAATATGAACTCCACCAAACCAGCGCGAAACAACCACCATCACGTTCCAAACGTCCATAATAGACAGAAGATGCAACAATCGACTTCCAGCTGCTGCTTCACCGTCATCATCACAATCCTGATACTGTGCTGAGGTTTCTGGGTTCTTGATTCTCCAAGCGGTCATATTATGATTGGCTTTCATGATTTTACGGTCCTGTTTCAATAAGTCCAGAAACTCGTGTGCTTCTTCGACAGAATCGACTTTCCGAGCAAAAGCAACAAACGTAGACTTTCGGTCGGCAATAGCCTCGGAAATAGACCAACCAGCCAAAGGATTCACAGACGTTTTTGTCTGGACTTGTTTTCTCTGTTTGGCTCGCATCTTCTCCTTTTCTTCGTCATATGTATAATCTAATGGATCTTCTGGTGAAACGTCCACGTCCTGTGATGCTTCCTCCTCTGAAACTTCCCCCTCTGGCGAGTCATCAATCTCTTCTGATTGAAACCGACTGAGTTCCACTAATGGCTCTTCTGTCTCTTCCGTCTCTTCTTCTCCAGTGTATAGAATAGAATCACATTCGGTGAAGAAATCAAACATACAAACCATTCCTCGAGAAAAGATCGAGTCCAGAACTTCCTGCAGCAGTTCAGCAACATGTTTCTCATCAAAATGTCGCCGATCGCACTTCACATCCAGAATCTTGGGGATTTCTTCTGGATACTCCGAGGAAAACCTAATTTTGATGCTAATATATTCATATTGGGGGATTCGGAACCGATATACCAATGGACTGATATAATCGTAACAACCGGGATAAATTGCATCAAGAGCTCCCAACTCGTCTTCCAATTCCTGTGAAATCATCAATGAAAAATGTTTAAATAATTTTAATTTATTATGTCTGTTGAGGTTTTGAAAGAGCAAGGCAATCGAGCTTTTAAATCCGGCAATTTCAAAGAAGCAGCACGTATTTACAATGAAGCCATTTTGATTGACCCATCAAATGCTGTTTTATATTCAAATAAAGCTATGGCATATCTAAAAGCCAATGATTATATGGGAGCTTTAGCAACATGTAATCAGGCTTTAAATCAAACAAAATGCGATCTAAAGACAAACATTAAACTACTTTGGAGGAAATCACAATCTCTAATTGAATTGAATCGACTTTCTGAAGCAAAAGAAACCCTTCAATTAGCATTAAATCAAGACCCATCTAATGAAACTATAATCAAAGATTTACAATCATTAGAGTCCAAAATGTCTACTGAATCTTCACGCTTCATCAATGTTCCTGTCGAATATGTTGATGTTCTCCCACCTGAATTCCTTCCCGAAAGAAAAATATTCAAACTTAAAGATACAGATCTGCCTCCAATGCAACAACCAGAACGATTTCCATCTTCTCCAACAGCATTGTTTCTCTCCAGTTTGTCCAGACAACCAACCAATGAGAAAAAAGATTACTACAAATACGTCCTAAGTCTCAACGAATCCATTTACTCAGACTTGTTCTCTACTTCAGGCTTAGATTCGGATTTCTTAGCTTTCTACATCGAAGCTGCCGTCAATTACTTGGAATCCTCAGAATCACAGCTTTTAAACAACATCATCACTCATCTACAAACATTCGTGAAAACACCACGATTTTCCATTGCATCACTGTTCATCTCGTCCTCATTGGTGGACAAAATGTTCCAACAGTTGAAACTGAAAACAGGACAAGATTTAAAGTCAATCTGGACTTAAATTAAACGGAAATATCAACTGTGCTTCTTAGGAGCAACATAGTTTTGCAAGCCTTTCCTCTTGTTGACAACTCTCTCCGGCTGTAAAAGAATAGTAAGAAGCTCAGGCAAATAGTCGTCGAAATCAAACCCATAGACTCTGGCTAATACTATCGGGCTGGCAAACAACACGACAAAAGAAACCAAGATGGAGACCAATAGCAAAAAGTACGCCACCGTGATTCTGGTTCTGGCCTTCCGCTTTCCAGGAGAGAAAACAGGTCTGCGGATCTGGTTGCGAGGCTTCAACCATAGCAAAAGATATGAATGGCAGCTGTCAATGTAAGGCACAAATAAAAATGGGAATAAGCACACCAGGATGAAATGTGAAGTGACTAAGTCGCACGCAAACACAGACATCTCAATCACTTTGCAAATGAACTCTCTTCCAGGCTGTGTTAATGTGTGACATCCTAATCCCGAGGTGAGCCACTTTCCGGACCACCACGATCTGTTCGATTTGTCATGTTTGAATTCTCTGCTCAAAAACACAATAGTCAGAAGCTTGAAAAACACACTCTGAAGCAGGAATGAAGCACAAATTCCTAGGATGGAAATCGAAACATCCCAACTTTGGCAAAGAAGCATGAACTCAAAGAATATAAAATGGTTCAAGCATCCCAAAATGTGTGCAATATTGGACATGAAGTCTGGGAAACCACGGAAGATATGAGTCAACAAAGGCCCTAAAACCACAGAAACTGGGAATAGTGCAAGCAGGATTCCAGCATTGACAGCTATAGGACCTCCAGTGATGAATGCCAATCTCAAGATCGAGTTTCCTGGCGAAGCTCCTCTATTCTCATTCTGAGAATTGGCAAAAAGATAGGCAATCACAACTATCAAGGCCGCAACAAGTCTCGATCCGACTTGGGTAACAAGAGCTGCCAAGAATGAAGGTCTTTTAAAATCGGACTCCAAATTGTCACCAGCTTTACCCAACCTCTTTCTCTTTGCTCCAGTAAGTTGCATTCTGGCGGTCCGCACGTGAGTGACCCAAGAGTCTTTCTTTTGCTCGGCGTTTCCTCTTGTCAACCATCTCAAGAAAGTTTTGTAATCCACAAAGAATTCGGTGAATTGGAACTGGTTAGGATTGAACAAGAATGGAGAAAGGAACAGTGCCATCACAGTGCACCAGAAGTAAAGAAGTGCAACGTTCCACATGACCAGCGAGCAGTATAACAGCATCAAGAACATCGTGGAAGCAAAATAGAGACTCTCGAAACAGAAACGACTATAGAGCACCGAAAATGAAACTCTCGTGGTGGAGAATCCTCTTCCAGTAGCAATATATTTGGCTCCACCAATTGCAAGATCATTGACCAAAGATTGTGCATAGATTCTGCAAACAAAGACTTCAAACAAAGGGGACATGGATGCAAAGTGACGAGATAACCGAGTGAAACATTTCCAGATTCCTCTTTCTGTCAGTTCCTGCACACAAAGTGGGATAAATGAGATAGAGAACACAATGAAAATGGACAAGATACATCTTTGAACCCAGGAGATAACTGGGATTAAATTCACACATCCAGCAGGCAATCTGAGGTCAGTAATTGGTCTGTCTTTATCATATTCACAGATGATCGAATCATTGGATAATGCCGCTAAATTGATACAGAATAACATGAACATCTTCAATGATAGAAGAATAAACACATTATTCAGATGAAATCCTGGATGTGCGTAGTAGAAAGAGAGGAATCTATCAAGAGGAAGTTGCGTTCCAAGATAGAAGTATTCACGAGAAAGCATCTGCTCACCCATTCCTGCACCGATCTTGGTTGTGAAGTTCAAGATGGAGCCAAATCCAAGATCTCTTCCTTTTCCACATTGGAAGTATTCACAGTGCTTGATTCTACCTCCTCTCAATAGCGCATTCATACCTGCATAGATATCTTCATTCAGATGCAATCCTTTTTGGGATTTCGAGACACCTCCTCTGGTAGTCATAAAGATAGAGTTCAAGAAATCAGGATGTCCATAATGAAGCTTACCACCAACATATGCCAAAGTACGTGCAAACAAGGTACCGAAAGTTTGCTCTTTACCAGCTGCAACATCACCCAAAACTCCAATATTCTCAGAGAAGATGTATTCCCTAGTTCCAATGATAGCAACTGGGTTTTTTGGATGTGGCATGTATCCATTGGTATTATCAGCTGGTTCCAAGTAAGGATCTGCAGGAGCTGCCATCTCTTCAAACTCAGACAGAATGCTTCTAATCTTGATACATTCCTCAAGATAGTTGTCCTGATTGGCATCGATCAACTGAACATATTCTCCTCTGCAAAAGATCAGACAATGGTTTTGGTTGTCAGCTTTTCCATCCCCAAGAATTGGGTTACCAGAAAGACGGATTCTGTATTTGGGCTTTCTGGAACCATTCTCCATGATATCACAACTTCCGTCAATCAGTGAGGAGTAGTAATTGATCTCATTGGTTTCAGGATCAACCTCATAATCAATATAGGCAATTTGCAGCTCTGGATATGTTCTCAATAGGAATTCTTTACATTCATCTTGCTCGGCATTGAAATCTTTAAGCTTTTGCAAAGAGACCACAATTCTAAACTTTCTTTGAGCAACAACACTTGCTTCCTCCATTTTCTGTTCTTCAGTAGTCTCATCAAGGGTTTCAGCAGCATACAATAACTTGAGAGCACGCGAATAGTTCATGAATCCAGAAACTGTACGGTACAAAGTCTGAGATCTTAACGAAGCCCAGACTCTTGTTCTCAAAATGTACTCTGGAGTAGCTGCTTTGAAGCCAACCGAGTAGAATGCCAAATCGTTGATTGCATCAGCCGATGCATTACCAGCCGTCATTTCAGATTCTTTGGCAAGAAGCTTTGTATCTCTCACGAAATTATGCCACTCCAATGGGTAGAGCTGTTTCAGGTATTCCAAAAGAGTCACGTTGGAATATTCGTCTTCTTTCTTGATGATCTCTTGCAAGGATAAGGTGATCTTTTCTGAGTGATGAGGGATCAACACCGAGAAGGTTGGCATCTGTTCAATAGGAACTGGTTTTGGAATTGGCGTGGATAAAGAATGCGCAAAAAAGGTCAATCTTCTGCTTGCTTCAGAGTTTGTGTCCAAGACTTCCTCTTTCTTGTGAGGGCTCTCTCCATCTTCTTGTTCCATAAAGAACCTAGGTTCTGTCAAGGAAATATTTCCATCAGAGGTACAAGCTTGTTGGTAGATCAGATTTTGAAGATGATCAATCGATAACAAATGCTCTCTGTACATTGAGACAACAATAGAGTTCCAAATTTGACAGACCATGGCTTTTCTCCTTGGAACATTACTAAAAGAAATGCTCTGTTGTGACAAAATTTTGGTTGCAATTCTTTTTGGTAGCCGGATAAACATATTTCTCCATGGAGTCCAAATAGAGACTCCACAGTAAAATGAGCGACACACAGAAAAGGCAACATTCCAGACAATATACCAAAGATAAGTGTCCAAGAAGAAAAGTAGCAAATCGGTAAGAATCATCAATGCAAGAATTATGGTAGCCTGTTTCTCGCACAAAAATGAGCCGAAATATGCTTCACCAACACATCTGTTTAATTTCATGACACTCAATTCACGAACAGGATCTCTTAAACTCAGCGTTAAGAAGAAATAGGACTCGATGAATTTGGAAATGAAAACACCTGCCCAGAGTCCATACGAAGCCAGAAGATTCTTGCCTTTCAGTTCGTGGAATGAGTCGGTGAAATATTTGGCCGGTAAGAACTTGCGCCTTTTCTCTGATCTCGGGTTTCCAGACAAGGAAGATAGGGGAACCACAGATTGATAGATGACAACAAAGATCGAAAAGATGAATTGACAAATTGATACCATCAAGCTGATTGGATCGTCGGTTGAAAGACCACTCATGAAAAAGATATAGTATGAGGGTGCCAAATTGATTGTCATAAACATGATGGTGAGGACAAGCCTCGAGAAAATTGATTGAGCTCCAACCCATGTTCTAGGAACAAAAATGGCCTCGCCAAATATGGAAATCAAGTTAATCAATGACACAATACATCCTGCTAAAGATAGCGCTGATAAAGTGGCAGAGACACTAGGTTGATTATCCCTTGCAATATTATAATCCTCAGTGTAGAAAGTATAAGAATTGAAACAGGTGTAATACCAGAAGACACCAATATGAATGTTCCAGATTCTGTTGAAGTTGACCAAAATATGGACCCATGTTCTACGTTCTTGATAGGTCTTCTGGAATGCACTTTTCCAGACCACCCTATTCAAGTATAGAAATCTTTCGCAGGGTAGATAGTCCATCAGGCGCTCTTTAGTATCAAGGTGTATTCTCTCCAAACCTTTGCGATACCAGAACAATTGATTGATATCATCATAACCAATGATTTTGGCATGATCCTTATCGCGCTGGACCCATTTATCTCCCATTTTTTCATAAAGTTGATCCCGATAATAATTGTAAAGAGGAGTGATTGCATGGTCTAAGAAGCTTGTTGTAATTGGTTGTATCTCCTTGGTGAACTCCAATGAGTAGAAGATATCGGCACAACATTTGAAGATAAAGCAGAGACATTCTGGCATAAATCTTATGTTATTAGCCTCACCCCAACAAAGCAAGTATAAAGCCAATTGAATGATACAGTCTTCTGGAAGGAAAGAGTTCATTGTTTGGGACCATCTTTGTTGGGATTCCTCTAGTGAATAGTTGATATTTTTTGATTTTTGATTTGCAAACCCAATTGTATCATCGATATCCATTTGGGAAGCAAAATACCATTTTCGATAGTTTGCGTTGATTCCACCAATATAATCTGCATGAAGAGTTCTAAGCGCGGTGGTAGGACCCATTCTGGAAGCTCTTGAGTCTAACAGTCTCATCAAATAGTCATACATGTTTTTGGTATTGTCATGTTGGAAGCCAAAGATTCTAGACAAATGGATGAAGATGGACTCGATACGCTGTTTGGAAATTGGAACATTATTGTCTGCAACCCAAGAAGGATATGGATCGTAATAGGTTTCGTACAGATCTGCAATGCCTCTCTCTGCCAAAGTCTCTCCAGGATTCTCCGCATTTGCAAAGCTTTTGACACCAAAGACATCACCTAAACGGTCAATGTTGTTCCATCTACTTGTGTTGATATAAGGTGTTCTAAAGGCGCTGAATTGCTGAGTAGTTTTTTCGCTCAATGGAGAGTTCAAAATTGGTGATTCGGACCCTGATGATGGTAATCTCTTATTTGGCGCTATGGAGATATCTGTTAGTACCGAGCTTCAAATGACAAAACAATGAACGAACTTACATATATCGGTACTGAGGTCATCTTCAGAGTTACCTGCCGAAAGATTGGCGGTTGATCTGAAGGCTCTGACCGCTCCATAATGATAATTCAAGTCGTCGTCTTCTTCAGAGGACCCATCAGAAATTAGGTTCAACTGCCTATTGTAGGACATAATGACTAGTTAATAGCAAATGCTACTGATGGTCACTTGGTGTCCTTGCGAAGGTGTAGAATCGACTTAATTCGCTTTTTTTGGAATTAAAGGAAACAAAAGAAGGAACAAAAAATGCCACCTAGGAAAACAAAAAGAAGGGATCCGGTGCGAGGAGTGCCCAAAACATTTAAGTTTTTCGTTAACAAAAAGATGAACACGTCCGATTAAAAACATGCCTTTTGACGTTTCACTTTATTCGATTCAAGCGGCTATCATTCTGGATACCGAGGGAAAGCGTCTTTTTGCTAAATACTACCACCCACCTCATGAGGAAACCACTGACGAATTGGTTTTGAGCGAAAAGAAACAGGCCAGTTTCGAGGCCGCATTATTAACCAAGACATACAAGCTCAATTCCGATATTATACTGTTTGAGAACAGGATTGTTGTTTATAGGGAGTTTGCGGATGTGATAATTTATTTGGTTGGAGGACTTAACGAGAATGAAGGTCTATTGTATAATGTTCTTCAAGGTTTGGTGGGGGCATTAGAGATCATTCTTAGAAATCAATTAGACAAGAAGTCCATGCAAGAGAACTATGATATGGTGATTTTGGCTGTTGATGAGACGATCGATGATGGAATCATTTTGGAAACTGACGCTAGCGTCATTGCATCTAGAGTTTCCAAGGCGCCAACCGAAGATGTTGCCAATATCAAGATCGATCTTTCTGAGAAAGGTTTACTTAGTGCGTTCAATTTTGCAAGAAAGAACTTTTCCGAGCGTTTACAACAGGGCTTTTAGATGTATAATGAAATGAAACCAAAACTATCTACTTTTTACCCTTTTTCTGGCTTTTTTCTGTTCCTGCCAGCTTCATCTTGGAGGCTGTGATATTGAGCAGACTGTCTTGTTGATTCAACAATTCCGCCATGTTTTTTGGTGCTGGTTGTGCTTGTAGAACACGAAGTGCTTCCGAGAGTGCTTTTCCTTTTTTAAGAGGACCTGCTTGCACTTTGACTTTATTGGAATATTTGGATAATGAGTTGTATGGCGCAAACATCAGAATACAGTTTGTGATTGTATCTGTTTCTTTTGGAGCAGGAATCAATCCTGTGACGAGTTCATGATACGAATGTTCGTTTGGATTCTGAGACTCTTCTAATTCTGCAACCAATTTTCGTAGCAATCTACTGTCCTGTTGTTTTTTGCGCATCTGTTTGTCGGGCACCACAGGTGTTTCAGCTTCAGTTTCTTGTTGCTGTTGTTGATGTTTCAAAGTCCCCAAAGCTTCCATTTTCAGCTTTCTTTCCTCTTCATCTTGATCTCTATATTTCTGTTTGATTTTCTTAAGTTTGCTCTTCTTTCCACGCGGAGCAGAAACAGGAACTGCATTAACCATCGGCTCTGGCTCTTTGATAGATTCTTGTTGTTCTTGTTGTTCTTGTTGTTCCGATTGGTCCTCCTTTGGCTCATCCCCAAGTTTCTCCAATATCTGTCGTAATTCTTCCACCTTAAGGTCGATACTATCATCTGGTGGAGCCAATTCCAAGCCAATCTCTTCAATTCTTTTCCATGCTGCATCCCGATACTCCTTGGTGGTCACTTCATCTCCAATCCATAAGACCCCAAAACCCATCACCAATTGACATGGTGGAAGATATGTCTTTTCGGAGTTGATTTTGAGCATTCCAGGAGGAAGCACTGTACCATCAAAGTCTTTCTTAGAAATATCAGGCCCTTTCACCATCCAAGGACTCACCACATTCTTATTTTCCCAGGCTTTAGTCACAGAAAGAGAGAAAATACCAGCTTGAAGAAGTGTCGAAGGAGGCATATCTTTGTTCTTAAATGGATTCTTCACCACCACTTTTAATCCATCTAAATCATTCGAGACCAGAACATCATTCTTCTTGTCGAAATGCCGATAATAAATCAGATCGATCTGAGTATCATCTCTTCCAGCAATACATAAATGATTGTCACTGGAAATGAACCACCAGAACTTTTCAAACCAGAATTTAGGCCGAATCTGTTTTAAACCAGCAGGCTCCTTGGCTTGTTTCTCATATTTCTTCATGTCTTGCATAATTGTACGTTCGGTATTTTTAATAGCCATGGAAGCACTGCTTTGAGTCTTGGCATGTTTGTCTTGAGCAGCACGCATGGAATCGAAATAGCGTGTTGCATTGGCATAAGCAGATAATGAGAGATCAATAGAGACTGTCACAGGCGAGGCTTCTTCTTCGGCATCAGAATCATCACTTTGTGGATCATCATTAAGAGTCACCGAAATTGAGTTCTGGGCCAAATTCAAAGGTAATTTGATCATCTGAGCAACAGGATTCCTTCTTTTCTGTTCTTTGGCAATCAATTTCTCAATATTAGTCCAATCCATTTGTTGATCCAATAATGCTTGAACACTGCGTTTACATTCTTCAATCATATCTCCATGTAAAACAATCAACTCTCCTTTACGATAATTTTCCAATTGTTGCTCTTCAAGTTTCTGAATACGATTCATATGTTCATCTTTCACAGTTTGAAGTCGTTTTGCAGCATTAGCCTGTTGTTGTTGTACTTTCAAAACGGATTTCGATGATTCTAAGGTACTGAAAAACTTATCCAGAGTTTTATTATACCCCTTGACTTGTTCAATAGTAACGCCCTCCTTGACTTTATGTTCTGGATTGTATGGATGGAATTCATCGTAGATGAAATCAAGATTGTCGAAATTGATCTCTTTTTCTGGGTCGAAGAATTGGTTTTTCTTACCAATGATGTATCCTGTAATTTCTCCAACTGGAAGCTCCAACAGTCCGTTCAGGATCGATTCACATTCATTCAAGGATTCTGCAACTGTTTGTGCCAATTTGGGATCTTCCACAAGTTTCAAACAACTAGAAGAACCGGCTATTCCATTTCTTGCAAGAACAATTTGAATTAGATCTGATGATAAGTAAGCAGCTTTCAAAAACGCCAATTTGGCAATTGATGGAACCTTGGTAGCTTTATCAGAAATCTCCTCGACCCAATGAACAATTTCCTCAACAGTAAAGGTATGAGGTTCTGATTCTTGTTCTGATTCTTGTTCTTCAAATAAAGATTCATCAAACATTCCATACGTCACTCCAACAGCATAACGATCATTATTCTCATGTTCCTCCACCAATCTAAACAAAGACAAGATTTTGCGATCGGAGTCCAAAAGAATGATATTTCCGGCACTAAAGAACTCCAGAACCAGATAATTCATACCATCTCCAAACTCCAATACCACAACTCTATCGGTTCCCACCTGTTTGATATTTGAAAGTCTTTTGGATTTGATATGTTTTCTAAGCTTGGTGACAAAGTTTGAAGGTTCTGGAGCTGTTGGACGTTGGAAGTCGGTCAAATATACCTTGAATCCACTCTCAATGACCAAATTGGCCTTTGATTCCGGCGTACTAAACTTCAACAAGAACGATCTTGGATTTGACACCAAATTGTACACATTCTGAAGTCGTTGGCCCTGAATCACATGTTCAATCTCCTTGACCAGGATTCTCAAGTCCAATGCACTGACTCTCTGCTTCATTGAAAAATTATTGGCAAAATAAAAAATTACCTAATCTAACTTGTTACAGATCTGAATTATGGACAACAAGATAAAGAAACTTGCTGATTTGCTCAAGAAAGACAAAACCAACGTGACATTCTTTGTTGGAGCTGGAATATCAACCAGTTGTGGGATTCCAGACTTTCGATCTCCCAAAACCGGTCTTTATTCCAATTTAAAACGGTTAAATCTTCCTTATCCAGAGGCGGTCTTTGATATTGACTATTTCCGGAAAAATCCAAAGGCTTTCTATACTCTTGCTGAAGAGTTGTATCCAGGGAAGTTTGTTCCTAGTAAATTCCATTATTTCATTAGATTATGTCAAGATAAGAAGAAGCTGAAACGCTGCTACACTCAAAATATTGACACATTAGAGAGAATAGCTGGAGTTAAGGAAGAATTTGTTGTGGAAGCTCATGGATCATTTGTGAAAAACCATTGTATTGATTGTAATGAGGAGATGGATACTAAAGAATTGAAACTTCAAATGAAGTCTCAAATTCCAACTTGTGCCAAATGTAAAGGTTATGTGAAGCCAGACATTGTGTTCTTTGGTGAGGCCCTTCCTACCAAGTTTTTTGATTTATGGGACGAAGATTCGAGTTCCGACATGGATTTGGCAATAGTTGCTGGTACTTCGCTTGCAGTTTATCCTTTTGCTGGTCTTCCAGCAGAGACTAACAAAAAATGTACCAGAGTATTGATCAATAGAGAAAAATGTGGAGATTTCGAGCAAAATCCTAGAAAATCCGATGTCATCCTCTTAGAAAGCTGTGACGCGATTGTCGAGAAGCTTGTTAAACTATTGGGATGGGAAGATGAATTGACTTCTCTTATTGAAGAAGGAGAAAAGGCTCTTACGGAGAACAAATTGTACGTGCATCCAACAGAGAAAGACGTTGAGAAATTGTCAGAAGAAGTTTCGGAAGCAATTGCCAAGGTTGAGAAGGAAGAAGAAGAAGAAAAGGAAGAGAAGGAGATCGACGAACTTACTGAGAATTTGAAAAACGTCAAAGTGGATTAATATACATTTATTCAATGGTCAATTAGCTTTTTCATGCACAATTCGTATGCCATTCTTCTTCGGAGATTTTTCATATCACTCTGTGCAAACATCAATGGACGTTCCCGCGCAATGTAGTCAACAAAAGTGCAGACAAATACTCCGCAATCAAATCCATTCTCTTGTTTTGGAGTCTTCATCGAGTCGAAATGGTCATATTGCGAGAAATCTAGTCCATTCATCGAATCACCATACAATTTCTTGGTCTCATTCACCATGTAATCTTCTAAATTGTATAAGATATCATCTCCACTTCCAAATAACGAATCATAATACTGAAACGATTTTTCCTTGTTATTGATCACTCCTAAAGCCCAATGCGACTGGTTCAAGTTGATTGGCACAAAAATATAGTCCAATTTAGTCACATCGATCTTGGCTCGTTTGGTCCATCTTTTAACAGATTGATATCCTCTGCTAGAGAGATTGGAATAGAAATGGGTCGAAAAGGCATGAATTTGCGCGAATCTTGAAGGATCCTGTTTAGACCTATCACAGATCAAATTCAAATAAAAATCAATCACATTGTCATTCAACCATTTGCGATCACACAGAGTTTTGAGGTCTCGTGTATAAATGTCAATATTGAATGCACTAGAAACCAAAATTTGAGGATTAGGATTCTTCCAGAACTTTTCCACAACAGCTAGTTGTTCTGGCGTCAAGGCCTTAACTTTTGTAACCTCTCTAGCTCTAGTCAATTTGATCAGCTCTCGCATCTTCGATCTCTCCTTCATGATCTTCTGATACTCCTTGAAAAGATCAGTGGACTCAAGGTTCTCCACATAGTCGATATTATCCTGTTTGAGCCATTCCAAGTCCTTGAATCTTAACGTGCTACGGGAATGTTTTTCTGCTATTGGGAACAGTTTCTTGATCGAACTCGTCATCTGGGCCGCTTTTTCCTTCAATTCTGCACTAGGATCAAAAGGTTTGTGATCGACAAACGGTTGTGAATCTTTCAAGTTGGATTTCAGAAACATTGCTTCAATATCCAAGTTAGAACGGACATTTTTAGGTTTGTAGAAAAAAGTTCCATAATCCTCCTTCTTTGCAGAGTTCAATTTGTTGGCCAATTGACTGATCTTAGTATTCTTCCTCATAACCAAACTGTTGTCTACTTCATTCAAAACGTTCCCTTCCAAAGGAGTCGATATACTGGCTGGTACCAGTTTATTGAAAAGTCCTGCTATTCCATCAAAATCGGACTTCTTTGGCGTACTTTCCACAGTGTTGGTATCCATTGGTTTTGGATTTGGAATCTGATCAATTAACTTCCTCAAGTTCTTACCACCAATAGTCAGCAAGAACATGGTCCAAAGCCATAATTTCTTTCCCAATTGGAACAGAACTATCGCCAAACATTTGAGGAAGTCCAAAACATCTGGTTCAGAAACGTTGGGCTTTGGTGTAACGTTATTGTGTAGTTTCCTTGGATCAACAGTTGGTAGAGGACGTTCATTGTTCGAATCTTCACGTGAACTTGTATTATAGTTCCCATTCAACATAGACTCGCGTGGCACAAAGGGTAAATATCCATTATTTGACGTGCTAGAAGGCTGACGAGTCTCATATAATGAATTGGCATTCTTGAAGCTGGGAAGATTGTTATATGAAAACGAAGGTGCAGAAGAAGGAAGTCTCGAAAACATCGAAAAATCTCTATGAAGCTCATCACTGAAGCTTCTAACCCCACGGATTCTATTATTATTCAAATCAGGCATGTTGTTTACAGGCCAATTAACAGTCTCTTATAGTGTTTGGGTTTGACATATCACTTATGATATATCACTTGAATTATTTTTCTTGTATCTTTTGTCGGTGTAAGGAGTTCCAAAATTACAAGTTTTAGTTTGTTCTTTTCGATTATTATGACTGTGGAGACAGACCATTATAATGTGGTGCGAAGGATCATCGGATCTGTTTCCAGCGACTTTTCAGTGGAACAATTGAATTCCGAGCTTTTGGAGTTGTCTTTTTCGAAAAAAGACACCTCGGAGCTTGTACAGTTGTTCACTGAGGGACCGGTGGACGAAATACATGTGATGGCATTTCTACAGATTTATTCCAATGCTAAGGATCTAGAAACCTATTTCCAGGTTTGGGTTGGTCATGTGAACAGATTTCCTTGTTCCACGAACATTGTGGGCTGGAATTGTTTGCATAAGATTCTTGATTCTCTTGTTATAACAAATTTCAAGACTGTCACTAGTGAAGAGCAACTGAATTCTGTTTTTTCGCAATTAACAGGCTCAAAGCCACTGTCAGCATTTGGACAGATGATCAAATACATTCTGGCCTTCAAGATCTTAGGAGTTTCGAAGAATTTAGAGTCTTCGTTTGAAAGTACAATCAATGCATTGCTGGCAAAATTCGATTTTCCAAACGCCACAACAATGAATCCAGAAATCAGCGTTATCTTCGAGGCAAGCATACTTATTCAGCAAAAGTTTGGTGCCAATATCGCTGTGCGCCAGCTTATCGATCAAGGATTACGCAAATCGTATCAAAATATTCCAATTATGAAGCTTTGGTGCATATGGTCAATTCATAATGATGACATTTCCACGCTTGTTGCAGCATATAAAGTCTTTATGAGTTATGATCATGAAAGAAAAGTTCAAAATTCCGACGAATGGGTCGATGTTATAGAAACTATAGACGTTTCTGGTATGGTACTAGAATATTTGGTGTCCAAGAAATTGAAACGGATTTTGTACGATGAGGTCCTATTATGGTATGATTCACTTATGGAAGTGGTGACTAAGAGTCTGGATAAGATTTTGGGAGAGGGACCTTACACTTCAGTGCTCTATACCAAATTGACCTCTATTTGGTATCAATTGGGAAGAATCTCATTGAGATTATGTTATATTCATACAACTACTCCAGAAATCTTACAAGCACGGTTGACCAATGCACACGAGTACTTGAAGCGTGCCGTTGAGTTCTCCAGTCTGGATGGAAGTGACAATCAAGCAGCCAGTCTGTACTTTGATTACTCTTTTAGTCTGATCAAATTAGGTAAGTTGAAAGAGGCGGTGAAAAGTCTCAAAATGGCCATCAAACTAGATGCAGATAATATCAAATATCTCAACATGATCACGTTGGTGTATTCGGCTATTGACGAGAACTTGGGGAAGCCGCTTAAAATAAGTTCAGAGGTGATTATGAATATCAAGACAAATCTTGCAAACATGAATCCTATACAAGATTTGAGTATTGGACAGAAAAGAGACATTATCCAGATGTTTATGACGTACATTTCCTTGGTTGATGCAGCTCAGGACACATTTGAGGCGGTCGAATGTATGCCTATGTTCTTTGAGGTTGTGTATCAATTGTTTGGCTCTGATGCCAGTTCCAGCGAGCCTGGAACCATGGGAACTACAGAGAAGCATGAGAACGGGAAAAAGACTATTCTAAAAAAGATCAAGAGTGGACGGAGTAAGAAAACAGACACCCAGACGCGAGTGGCCAAGAACTTAGGTCCTGAGGAAAGCCAGCTGGTGCAAGAGATTTGGCTTTGGACTTCGAAACTGTTTGAAAAGCAAGGAATGACAGAAGATGCAGAACGTTGTGTGGCAGAGGCCAGAAGCTGTTATATCGATAATAACTTGACGCACGCAAGAAGCGGTCAATTGTTAATTAATACGAACAATAAGGTTGCCTTGCAGGAATTGGAAGCATCTCTGGACCTGAAGGAAGATGCAAATCTAGAAGGTATACTTGGATTTGCCAATCTGGTACTGTTCTCTAGTGGCAACTCGGCCTTTATCAATGATCTGGACAAAATGGCTGCTATTTCCAGATGCAAGAACTATCTCGAAAGTCTGGTTTGCAACTTCCGATTTTTCCAGATCAGCGAAATTTACTATGATCTGGCCCAGATATACGAGATAACAGGCGAACGGGCCAGACTCGAGCAGAATTTGGTGGATTGTGTCAGATTGGAAGAATTCTGCGGCGTTCGTGTATTTGACGAAATCTTGTAAATGCTAAAAATAAAAAAATAGCTGGGCGGTGCACAGATCTTCAAACGCATCCTAAACGAAAAGAATGTTTATAGGCTTATAAAAGGGATAAAGAATTAGCTTTCGCGTTTTTTAATGTCCAGTCTCAAGTTTGGCACTCTCAAGCCTGAGGATATCACATTTGGTGATCTTTCTGAGGATCATGACTACCGGGACTTTGGATTTTGGACTTTGATTAGCTATGCTTCCATGTATATTGAGATCGGCTTAAGTGCTGGCTTTTTGGCCTCCGATATTTATACCCTGATTCAAATATACGCTTTGAATAACTGGGACAGTTACCATGCCATCAGTTATGTGCCTATCCTGGCTTATCGGATCACTTTCACTACGTGTATTGGTCTTTCCATGACGTATCTGATTGCCAGTTGGTGGTATGGAGTCCATGTTTCTCAAACCAACAGCATTGTTCGTTCGCATTTGAATGAGAATGCACGTCAAGTTCAGTCGCTTAAATCCTATGAACGCTTTTGCATCTATGAACGTTCGTCTGCCAAGTCCTTTTTTGACTGGTGTGCACTCACTATTTACCGTTCCTATTATTTTTCCATCTACGCCTGGCTCCTAGCAGATACCCCCAGACAATTATTGAATGGAGCCACGATCGCTTATACGATCTCGAGATCGTTTACTTCCAGTGATGTTGCCGAAATCATAGTGGAGATTGCTGACACGAACAAACGGGAGGCCGTTCTTCTTTCGTTCATGTCATTCTCTTTTATCGTCTGGATCATATTTACCGTCAAATACATCTTGGTGATATTCAGTTCCATGGTGGTGGTTAAGAAGATTCACGAGAACCATCAAACCACTTTCAAGGAATATTGTCACCGTTTGGTGGCAGATAATGTCATTCGTCTTTATGAAGAGCAAGAAAAACAACACCGGAACAGAACTCTACGTTCAGATTTGGTGGAGAAACAAGACTTGGACATTTATGTTAGACCACCACAAAGAGCACAGAAAATTAACGAGAAGCTCTATATGGAGTCTGAATCGCGTTCTGTTGAATCTCTGACCAGTTCTGTCGATCCTTTTAAGGAGACCGAATCCAATCGCATCCCATACCCTCAAGAGTTGGTTCTTAACCATGATTCCGAGTCGTCTACGAATTCTTCTCGGAAACCAAGTGCTACATCGCTGGAGCGCAACATTTACAATTCTGCCTCGATGGACACGAATTTAAAGAGATATATCCTGTAATGTTAATTACCAACCTCTAACCGATAACTTTTCAGACTCATTGAGTCCAGAAACTTGGACACCAAACATTGGTTTTCCCAGATCGAAGCTGGCCTCCAGGACCTTTTGTGGCTCATCAAACGAATTGACTGCGTCGACAATGGCCTTGGCCAATTTCGCAGGATTCTCGCTTTTGAAGATTCCAGACCCAACAAAAACTCCATCGCATCCCAATTTCATACATAGAGCAGCATCTGCAGGAGTAGCAACACCTCCAGCAGCGAAGTTGACGACTGGAAGCTTACCATTATTGGCAATCACTTGCTCAACAGTTTCAGGCTTGACTCTGAATTCAATAGCGAAATCGGCAGCAGAACGTTTGGAAGCCATCACCATCTTGATCTGATCAGTGATCTGTCTCATATGGAACACTGCCTCACTAACATCTCCAGTTCCAGCCTCTCCTTTAGTTCTAATCATAGCTGCTCCTTCCTCAATACGTCTCAAGGCCTCTCCAAGATCTTTGGCTCCACAGACAAAAGGAGCATTGAAAGCATGCTTTTCAATATGGTATCGACGATCAGCAACAGTCAACACCTCCGATTCGTCGATAAAATCGACTCCCAAAGCGTCTAAAAGTTCAGCTTCGACAAAATGACCAATTCTAACTTTAGCCATGACCGGGATAGAAACAGCATTCATGATCTCCTTTATCATATGTGGATCAGACATTCTAGCAACACCTCCTTCTCTACGGATATCAGAGGGGACTCTTTCAAGAGCCATAACAGCAACAGCTCCTGCCTTCTCAGCGATTAGAGCTTCTTCAACATTGGTGACGTCCATAATGACACCGTTCTTGAGCATTTGGGCCAGACCAGCCTTGTGTTGGAAAGTAGCGTTGGTCATTGTATTGATGAGTTTGCGGTAATTACTCGCCGTATTTATAGCAAATGTACGTTGCAACCAAATATTGGATAGTCGAGGTTTGCAACTGCCATTTCCGATATTGGCGGAAAAAAAATCAGATTGGAAGGTGACGGTTGCAAATAAAAGGAAACGATCCGCAAAGAACAATCCATGACTAATTCATTAGACAAGTCGACCATAGTTGTTGGTGTGCTTTCATTACAGGGTTCATTCAGAGAACATTTGGATCATCTCGATAGATTGTTTCAAGACCTTAATTGTGCTCCCAATTACTCCAATTATCGTTTTGAATCCAAGAAAGTCAGAACTCCGAATGATTTGGAACAAATTAATGGAATTATTCTTGTTGGAGGGGAGTCAACAACAATGTCGTTGCTACTTCAAAGAACAGGATTATTGGAACCTCTATCGAAACTGATTCAATCAGGTGAAATAGCCGTTTGGGGTACCTGTGCAGGATTGATTTTGATTGCTAACCATGTTACAAATACCAAAGTCAAGCTTGGAGATCTTGATTACAAAATTCTAGGAGGATTGGATGTTACTATTGAACGAAACTCATTTGGCAGACAAGTCGATTCTTTTGATGAGAAATTGAGTCTACCTGGGACGGAAATTGAGGATTTTCGATGCGTTTTCATTAGAGCTCCAGTTGTAACCGAAATCTTGAATGGAGAGCTCCCAAAACCTTCGGAATCGTCTGTGGTGGCAACCAGTTATTATAAGAATAGTTCTCCGGTAGAGATTCTTGCTACGGTGAAGAAGAATGAGAAATCACTAATTGTGGCAGTGAAACAGGGTCATATTCTTGGAACCTCGTTTCATCCCGAATTGGAACCCGATTATCGTGTCCATAAATGGTTTATTGATAGCTTTGTTCTGTAGGACGATCGACGCAAATAGACTTGGAAAATTGGACGAAATTCAAACTTTTTCGAAGAAGCTTGAATATATTTTAATCATGGCAGAAGTGACTGATCCTCAAGAACAATTTGAGTGGATTACCAAGAACCTTCAAGAGGTCTTGAACCCTCAGATTATTAAGAATGTTTTGGAAGTCGAGAAACGTCCTTTGAAAGTTTACTGGGGTACTGCTCCAACTGGTAAGCCTCATTGTGGTTACTTTGTTCCAATGACTAAATTGGCACATTTCCTGAAAGCCGGCTGCGAAGTGACTGTCCTACTTGCCGATTTGCACGCTTTTCTTGACAACATGAAAGCTCCTTTGGAAGTTGTCAATCACAGAGCTAAATATTACGAACTCGTCGTGAAAAGTATTCTCAGATCCATCAATGTTCCAATCGAGAAGCTTAAATTTGTGGTGGGCTCAGAGTACCAACTCAAGGCCGATTATACCCTGGATATATTCAGAATGGCCAACATTGTCTCACAAAACGATGCCAAGAGAGCAGGAGCTGATGTGGTGAAGCAAGTTGCCAACCCTCTTTTGTCTGGTTTAATGTATCCATTAATGCAAGCTTTGGATGAAGAGCATCTTCATGTTGATGCCCAATTTGGAGGTGTTGACCAAAGAAAGATCTTTGTTCTTGCTGAGGAAAACCTCACCTCGTTGGGTTACAAAAAGAGAGCACATTTGATGAACCCAATGGTTCCCGGTCTTGCTCAAGGTGGAAAGATGTCTGCTTCTGATCCAAACTCCAAGATCGATATTTTGGAAGAGCCTAAGGTTGTGAAGAAGAAGATTGCTACTGCTTTCTGTGCTCCTGGTAACGTTGAAGAAAACGGTCTTTTATCGTTTATCGAATACGTTATTGCTCCAATCTATGAGCTAAAGCACGGTAAAGATAAGTTTGAGTTCTTCATCCAAAGACCAGAGAAATACGGAGGAAACATCACATACACCAGTTTTGCCGAGTTGAAGGAATCTTTCAGAACAGAACAATTGAGTCCTGTGGATTTGAAAGCAGGTGTTTCTGATGCTATTAACGAACTGCTTGCCCCAATCATCAAGGAATTCAAAGAGTCTCCAGAATTCCAAGAAGCACAAGCCAAGGGCTATCCTGCCCCGGTCGAGGAGAAAAAGAAAGTCAAGAAGGTCAAAGATAGAGGATCCAAATACCCTGGCTCTAAAGACGCTAGTGTTGCCCAGGTGACTGACAATCTCGCCCAGACCGAACTTAAATAAACAGGGCTGTGTAGACAGAAAAATCTTTATCATGAAGCCTGAGTCAGACGAACAATCAGGTAAGGTAAAACGGTCCAACATTGCATGTGAGCGGTGTCGTAAGCGACACATCAAATGTGATGGTTCTGGTCCTCCGTGTGCACGCTGTTCTTCTGCAAATGCTTCTTGTGAGTACAAGGAAGGAGAGGCCAAGATTGTTATCTCGATGAAATATCTCAGCAGATTACAGGATGAGATCTCGAAATTGAAGGTGGAGAATGCCAACTTGCGTAACAAGGTAAAATCCCAAGATTTCCCCAAGGACGGTTCCAAGGAGAATGAATCTTCAAAAAGTACTTCTTCTATGAGTCATCTAATCAACGAGACTAAGAACGAGAAGCAAACAGGCGAGGTGATCCCTCCATTTTTGGATCGAGTTGGACGTATGATCCATTCAAGAACTGGAGATGGATTTTATATTGGAAATTCATCAATGACACTTTTCGGGTTGGAAATCAACAGACTATTGGCTCCAATGATCAATAATTATCAATCTACAACCAATTCTCCAGGAGAGACTTTTACTCGAGATACCATTATGGAACGAGAAGGAAATGCTTATAGAATTCTATTAGGTCAAACTCCTTCTCGACCCGGAGTCAATGTGAATTTTGCACTTCCCAGCTATAGCTATGCCATGTTATTAGTTGATACATTTATTTCCTACAATGATGGATGTTTCTATTTCTTCAATGAAGGATTGGTCAAAGAAAACTTGAGACGTATCTTTAATGATGGAGTTAGTTTCAAGCCTGATTTTGGAAGTGATTTGAATACAAACAGTGACAAAGAACAAGTTTTGAAAACAATCTGGTTCTGTAAAGTGTTATTAATCTTTGCAGTTGGAGAAATGTATTTAGGTACAGCAAATGATTTGAATGGATACAAAATCAGCGATAAATCCAAACGTCAAAAGACCAAAAGTACCCGACTTCCAGGATCTGGATTCTTCAATCAGGCAAGTGATCTTTTCACAGGATTATTTTCCAGTGGAGCTATTGATAATTGTGCCAAAGAGGGCGGTGTTGAGGTGCTTTTACTATATGCTTTCTATCTTCAAGTGGCAGATTGTACTATTGCATCATATTTCTATTTTGGAATTGCTTTGAAAGCTTCTTTGATTCTTGGATTTCATGTCGATATTGCCAAAGAATCGTTGAATAGATATGAATTGGAACATCGACGCAGATTATGGTGGACAGTGTACATTTTCGAGAGGATGGTTGCATCAAAAGCAGGATTACCACTTTCTTTAACTGATGATGATATTTCCACAGAACTTCCGGATGATTTCGACATGTCTGAACCTCCTATTGGTTGTGAAAACTATATTTTTCCGGAAGCAGAATTCATTCGCAATTGTGTGAAAATTACCCAGATCAATGCGAATATTCTAAGGAAGTTGTATACTCGACAACCGGTTGGTAATATTCTTCCTGTTGTGCATGAATTGGTGGTGGATTTGCTAAAATGGAAGAGATCATTACCAGATTATATCAATTGCGATTATAGCCAACCAGAAATTAATGTGAGCAGATTGGTGGTTAACATGATGACTGAATACTTTCAAGGAATCAATCTAGCAGTTCGACCATTATTGTTCCATTTTGTTCTGGAAAATCTACGCTCACACAGTCCAAATCAACACACTTTTCTCGATCTGACCAAATACTCTCCAACAATATTGACGCTTCTCAATTCCTCGTTTCAAGCATCCATCAATACTATTAGATCATTATGGGCGCTAGTTCCTGAAAACATGCTGGCATTTTTCGGTTATATGGATAGAGAATATCTGTTTACTTCGGCAGCTACCTTGGTTTTGTTCAGTTCCACCTTTGGAACTCATGATAGTACCAGTGAACATGTGGGTCATGCTCTGAGTATGTTTACCAAGATGCGCAATCTTGGAAATCATCCTGCTACTTTGAGACGAGAACAACTCATGAAACTACTGACTCTATTAAACTTCAACGATTGCAACACCGAGTTGATCGCTAAACACAATGATAATATCGATGCTCCAGCTTCCGATCTGAATAATCAAACAACACCTACTTGGAGTGGTGACATTGCAATAAAGAACAATCTTACCATATTCAAGAAATCTGTCAATCCAGTTGCAATGGATTCATCGCCTACATCCAACTTCTCCCCATCTTTACTGCCTTCGCTAGCAAATCTAGAAGACGTTCCAGATTTAGACGCTATGGGCTTCGATTATAGTGATATCGAACTTTGGAAAGACGTCACAGACAAAGCAGTCTGGCTGGCAGGAGACGTCGAGTCCGAATTCAACATTTTGGGAAATTTGTAACAGTCTTCCATAATTGTATCATATAAACAAATAAAACGGTCACTCAAGCAGTATAAAATATATATAAATATATACACCTGCTAGCAAATGCAAAGAGTACCTATGGATTATATTTAGGCACTAGCTTCTTTGCTCTTGTACTCCTCGTAAGCAGACAAAGCCTCATCGAATTGACTGTTGAACAGATCTCTGTCCTCCAACAAAGCCAAGATTTGCTGGTTGTCCATCTCCAACATCATACCAGTAATCTTTCCGGCAGCCTCAGGGTCCTGAGCCTTACCAGTGGCAACAATAAGTGGGTATAGCTCCTCTCCGAGCATTCTCTTTTGTTGCTCTGGAGGGAATTGAGGCAGAACTTGAGCCAAAGATGGAGCAGCAGCAGCTGGGGCACCATCCTCCTCACGCTTTCCTCTACCTTGTTGACCAACTTGTTGAGGTCTTCCACCTTGGTAGTATCTCTGTTGAGGCATTCTTCCGTTTTGAGGATATTCGTTGAACACAGGTTGCATGTACATTGGCATGGCTTGGCCGTTAGGACCAACTCTGAATTGACCTGGGTTAACTGGAACACCTTGACCTGGTCTTGGCATACCTTGTTGCATCATCATTTGCTGACCTGGAGCACCAAATGGAGCACCTCTAGCTCCTGGAGGCAAGAAACCTGGGTTTTGTCCGTAGAACATTGGGGCAACAAATTGTCCCATACCACCTTGAGCAGCAGCTTGTTGCATTCTCATTTGGTTTCTGGCTTGGATCTGTTGAGACAATTGGGATCTTCTGACCTCCTTTCTTTGGGCAAGAGCAACATACAATGGCTTACCAGCGACCATTCTCTGGTGCATCTCAGTGATGGCCTTAGTAGCCTCCTCTGGAGAGCTGAAGCAAACGAAACCGAATCCCTTGGACTTTCCGGCCTCATCAAGCATCACCTTGGCGGAAGTAATGGTACCGTATGGCTTGAACTCCTCCTCCAATTTGACATCGTCAATGGTATCATCCAAGTTCTTGACGAACAAGTTGTAACCTTGGTACTTGTTGAGTTGCTCTTGTCTAGCAGCCTCGTATTGGTGTTTCAAAGACTCGAGTCTCTCGCTCTTCTTCTGCGCTCTACCAACGTAAAGCTTTTGACCATCAATCTCCTTGTCGTTCAACTCTTCAACAGCCTTGGCAGCATCTTGGTGGTTCTCGTAGTTGACGAAACCGAAACCTCTAGATTTTCCAGCCTCATCCTTGTTGAGGAAGATAGAACTGATTGGACCGTATTGGGCAAAAAGCTCCTTCAACTTGGCCTCGTCCCATTCCAAATTGATGTTCTTGACGTAAACGTTGGTGAAGTTAGCAATCAACTCTCTCATCTTGGATTGTCTGTCCTTCTTGGCAAGGTGAGGACCAACAAAGACCTCGTGGTCGTTCAAAAGCATACCGTTGACGTTTTCAATAGCAGCTTGAGCGGACTCGGCTTCATCGTAGTGAACGAAACCGAAACCCTTGGAGTTTCCGTGCTCATCGGTAGCGATCTTACAAGACAAAATCTTTCCGAAAGCAGAGAAAGTATCGTGCAAAGTCTTGTTGTCGATGGCCGGGTGCAAGTTCTTGATGAAAATGTTACCGGAACCGTTCTTTCTGAGCGAAGGGTCTCTTTGAGACCACATGATTCTGCAGGCCTTGCCCTTGATTGGGGTGTAGTTCAACTCTTCCATGGCTTTTTCACCGTCCTCGTGACTTTGGAAGTTCACGTAACCGTAACCAAGGGATTGCTTAGAAACAGCATCTCTGCAAACTCTGATAGTAGAGACTTGTCCGAGAGGGGAGAAGACCTCGAAAAGGTCCGATTCAGTAACAGAAGGGTCCAGCTCTCCCACATAAAGGGAAGCCAAGGTCTCAGAGTTTTGAGTGGATTCAGCGGTAGATGATTCCTCAGCGGTAGTGGCTGGGGTTTCAGCAGTAGCTGGCTCAGCAACAGACAGTTTGTCAGTTTGCTCAGTAAGTTGGTTAATTTCTGCCGACGACATGATATTTGAAGTTGTAAATCAGACAAAAATTGAACACTGGGGAAAAGGTTCAAATAGTGATTTGATTTTTTAAGTTTTTCAACGTTTTTTTGACTTTTTTGTACTTTTTTTGGTAGTAAGCGGTAAATTATACTCCGAGTTTAACTTTGGATAAAGTAAACTTGGCGATGGACGTATAATTTATTTGTTTAAAGGCCAAAAGACTGATGGTTAATAAAGAACAAGATCCTAAAAACCTACACTTTAATTTCGAATGCTATTGTATTTTTTTTTGCTGAAAATTTTTTTTTAAACTCAACGCTATGTCTGAAAGGGGAAATCCAGTGACCGCGTTGATTCTGGCAGATACGTGCGGCTCAGCGGCACCAAAGACCAGATACAGTTTGGAATCTCAACGGGTAAAAGATTCTGCAATCTGTTAAGATTTGCTAGAGTTTCCTTGAAGGTGTTGGTGTATGAGGGTGAATAAGGTAACGATCAGATGTATCTCCAGAAATTCTGCATTATATCTTCTCCACCTTGATGGATGAAATATCATGTATTATGGCTACCATTTGTATAAATAAGACTTTACCAGACCATGATTCAAGAAATTGCCTTGAAAATCATGCTTTCGACATTGTTACTTCTAACAACGGCTCTTGGAGCCTCAATTCCGTTAAAAAGCTGGAATGAAACTAATATTGTGAAACCTACAATTAATTCTACTTCTGAATTATATGATCCATTTAATGCCACAGTCAACTTTGGATTCTTTCATAAGGAACTGTTTACTGATTCGGATCAAATCCCATTCCTTTTCAAACTTAATAACAACGATCTGTATGATGAATTGTATGAAGGTATTCAATATTGTCAGATTTCTTACTGCTACAATTCCTTCCAATTGACTACTGGAGAGCTGGAGGACGCATGTCCAATTCCATCTTGTAGTGCACTTGGAAATGCTGAGATTGTTGATATGTTTGATGGAGCGATTCATGGATATACTGTGGTGAATCATGATTCGAAGGAATTGGTGGTTGTTTTCAAAGGATCTATTGATCCTCTTGAATGGGCAATTGATTTCACATTTGTTCCTCTCGAATATACTCCTTACGTTGTGGAGAAAGGACTCAACACTATGGATTATGAGTGTAAGGATTGCGACGTCCATGCCGGATTCTACAAATCTATGAAAACTTTCATGGAAAAAGGATACGATAGTGTCATCAAATATCATAAGAAATATCCAAAGTACAATGTCAAGGTGGTTGGTCATTCTTTGGGTGGTGCTTTAGCTACTTTGGGAGGTATCGAGCTCAAATTGGCAGGACTGAATCCAAAAGTTATCACATATGCATCTCCTAAAGTTGGAAATCAAGAATTTACAACCTGGATGGATGAGGAGTTCCAAAGCGCCAAATATCTCAAACAATTGCATTACAAACAATTGACCACCTTCCCTCAAAACACACTCACTAGAGTCGTTCATCATGGAGACATTGTTCCTATTGTTCCACTTGAAATTATGGATTATGCTCATTGCGGAGTGGAAATCTATATCAAGAAGAAGAGTCTTCCACAACCAATGAACACATTAGTTGTTCGTGGTCTGTGGAGTCCTCAAAGAGAAGAAGAGATGCTCACTCAGGATGGTAAGTATTACCTCCGCAGCATCAAGTTCTTCAAATTATTGTACACTATCTATCTCGTTGCAGAGGCACATATGAGTTACCTTGTCTTCACTAACTTGTGTATGTTTGTTTAACAGTGATTCGATTCTTTTTCCTATTTATTCTGCCCCACCTTCTTAACGTACATTTTCTTGATCAGCTCGGCATTCACACCAGCATTAGGCCATGACTTTTGAGCCAGAGACCATAGCTCTGAGTTCAGCTTTGCGTCATTCTTCGAGATGGCCTCGATATGGTTCCCGATGTTGATTAGCGACGTCTTCAACTTGGCTCCCCATTCGGTCTTATCGAGTCCCTTACCTTTACTTTCCCAGATCTTTAGGTCCTTGTCGACCGGCTTGAGGTGTTCAACCTCGCTCTTCCCACTTGAAACTGGCTTCTTCTTGTGTTTCTGAGCTTCCGGTGACGTACTCTTGGCGTTCTTCATGGCCTGATATAGCGTTGGTTGTGACGAAGGGGCCGGAGACGAGGTCACAGATGCAGCTGGTTTCGGAGTGCTGGTTTTGGATTCCACATCAGGAGTACTAGACTTCTTGACTTTCTTCGCCCGACTAGCTTTCTTTGGCTCCTTGGTCTCGGAACTGGCACTCGAAGGAGCACCCTGGAATTCTTTGAGGAATCCTAGTAAATAATCCGTCCGTCTCACCAAATGGATTGACGCAGGAATCCGTTTACTCATCTTCTCCTTCTCTTCTTTTGAAGCACCAGCAGGAGGAGTCTCCAAGAACATCATGTTCTGCAGATTCAAAATTGGATCGTCTCTGATTTGAGTCCAAGCTCCATATCCAAACTTGTACACTCCAATAAGAAGCATAGTATCCTGTTTGGAAGTCCACTTACAAGACCATCCATTCACTGGCTTAGGTTCCTTTCCAAGCTTGAATCTCATTGGATCGTCCTGCGGTATCACGCTTCTCAAGAATTTGAGCTCACCAGGCCGGTTCATCACCACTTCTGCGTTCATATTCTTGACACCCTTGTAGTCGAACAAGATGGCTTTCTTATCACGTTTCCGAGCACTGTACAATTGCATTGCTGGTGTAGGATGAGGCTGGCCGTCGGCACGAGGTTCTAATTTGGCTAGCTGTTCCTTCTCCTCCATTGCTTTGGCCTCTAACTCCTTCAACTCCTCTTCTCTCTTGGATTCATATTCAGCCACCAATTTGGCACTGGTTTCGACAATTTCGCGCTGACATTGGTCCAGAATCTCGATCTTCTTGTTTGGTAGAGTTCCGTCCGCAACAAGCTCTTCTAAACGGTTGCTGATATCACCGAACCGAAGAATAGCCTTATAAACGTTTCTGATCTGGGATTCGGTCAGATTGTTCATATCTAACTTCTTCTGTCTCTTAGTTGGTGTTTCTAATTCGTCCAACTCGTCATAATCCGGCTTCTTAACTGCAGCCTGTCTTCTTCTTGAAGCCATCTCGATCTGTTCCTGCAAAAAGGCCTCCTCCTTACGCTTTTCCTCATCCTCTTTAATCTTTTTCAACTCATCTTCAGGAATGATATCGTCCCAGTCAACATCTGCTTTATAATCAGTGACTTCAAACTGCCTTAAGAACTCTTCTCCACCCAAGTTTGACTCGCCAAGATCCGGAGTTGTCACGTGGTCTTCAGCATGATTCAAAACATCTTCCAAATCCAGATTTTCCAGCTTCTTTTGGTTATCGTTGGACTTGAACATGTTACTAGCTCCAAACTTCAGAATCTCGCTCAACTCTCCAGATGTAGGCTCTGTCTTGGTTTTGGACTTGGTATTATCGGTGATTCCCAAGGATATAATGGCATACTCCAGAATCATCTTCCGTCTTGCACGCTCCAAAACTTGTTCTTCAACAGTATCCTTGGAAACAAATCGATACACCATAACGTGGTTTTTCTGTCCAATACGATGAGCTCTGGCCATGGCCTGCAAATCGGCTTGAGGATTCCAATCAGAATCGAAAATAATGACAGTATCGGCAGTCATCAAGTTGATACCCAATCCACCAGCTCTGGTGGACAATAAGAACACGAAATCCTTAGATCCATCAGCATTAAAATGATCGATAGCCAATCTTCTTTTGTGCGAGTTGATTGTACCATCAAGTCTTTGGAAAGCATGACCTTTCAATTGCAAATAGTCTCCAATAATATCCAATATTCTCACCATTTGAGAGAAAATCAACACTCTATGTCCATCTCTGTTCAATTTATTCAACAGTTGATCCAACAACACCATCTTACCAGAGGACATGATCAATCCTTTCAAAATGGTCTCTCTAGAATGAGATCCAACTTTACTAAGAACCTGTTCCTCCACACCATCGAACAAGTAAGGGTGATTAGAAGCCTTCTTCAGCTCAGCCATGATATTAAGCAGCGAAATTGGCGAGCCTTTGTATCCTTGGTTCAATGCACCATAGTTCTTGGTCAAAATGTTTTTGTAGTATTCTGTCTGAATATCCGAAAGTTCGACACGTAAGATTCTCTCTGTTTTTCCTGGAAGCGAAGTCTCGACGTCTTTCTTCAATCTCCGAAGAATAAAAGGTTTAATCTCCGTTTGCAAAGTCTTGATATATCCTTCAGCCTCGCTGTTTGGAGTGTCAAAATCAATCTCTTGATCAATTTGGAACTTTCCAGGCATCAAAAAGTTGCACAAAGCAGCCAATTCCTTCAAATTGTTTTGTAATGGAGTACCGGTAATCAACAATCTGTTGGCAACTTTGAAATCATTCAAACTTTCATACAATGAACTCTCAGCATTTTTCAATCTATGGGCCTCATCAACAGCAAGATATTGCCATTTAAAACTGCCGAGTTCAGACCGATCTTTCAAAATGTACTCATATGTGGTCAAAAGCACATTGAACTTGACTTTTTTCCGGTTTCCACCAACAAAGAACTCGTAGTCTCTGATGGCTTTTCTAGATTTGGTGTTACCCATGTAATAAATCACATTGAGATCGGGAGACCATTTCTCGAACGTTTCTTGCCAAGCAGGAACAGTCGATAGCGGAACAACAACTAAATGAGGACCGTTTTGTCTTCTGGCATAAATGAGCCACGAAAGGAACGAAACCGTTTGAACAGTCTTTCCCAAACCCATTTCATCGGCCAAGATTCCATTCTCGTTTCTGGACCATAAAAAGGCCATCCAATTCAAACCTGTCAATTGGAAATCTCTAAGTTCTCCATTTTTAATGAACAGTGGTTGAGAGGTGAGTTTCTCGAATCTCGGTCTGTTAGAACCATAAGAAGCAGAATATCCAGGAAGAATCTTGGAATTTTGACGATTCTGGAACTTTGTCACCTCCTGAGGAGCCAAAGGAGCAATTTCACTTGCAGATTCCCAAGTGCACTCGTCATAGTTGAGTCTCTTCCATTTCACAAAATATTTGAGACTGGACTCGCCATTATCAAGAACAATTCTTTCACTATCCACGATCCGCTCCACCTTCTTGTAATCTAACAGATTTTCTCTTCTGGTCTCATTTTCAAGATCCATCTGTTCTATATCTTCTCTAGTCACAAACGGATCCTTTCTGATCTCTCTATCATTAATAATGTACAGGTTGATGTAGTTGTCCACCTTTTTGATTCCCTTGAGGTTGCGGCTCTTGAGACTCTCGTAAGAATCCCATGTATTGTGCAGATGCGACGTGTTGGTCCATTTGATCATATACTCGAAATCTGTCTTTGGATCGCCATTTGCAAGAACCTCTTGAGTGGCAGACTTTGACTCATCCTCTTCAGATCCTTCATCATCTTCGCCGATGACCCGGTGATCCAGAACTTGGTCAATACCGACTTCCTCTATCACTTCTTCCGGCTCTTGATAATAGTATTGTCCGTATCCTTCTTCACCCATATCTTCATCTCCGGACTCCAAGAACTCGTCCTCATCAACATCCAACGCGTAGTTCACCGCTTTGTTGTTTCTGTTGGAGAGTCGTAATTCGGTGAATCCAAGGAACTCGTCAGAAGTTTTGTAGTTAGATTGTTTCTTCTTCTTGGGCCGACCCGGTTTCCGTTTGCCACCATATTCAGAATCATCCGAATCCATCATATCGTAGTCCGCAGCAGCCTCATCGTCAGAAGTGGACATCTTCTTGCGTCCTCTCTTCTTTCCTGGCTGCATCTCATCCTCATCGTCAGAAAAATCCGCTGCCATCGTAGGCTTTGCTCTTGCGCGTCCAGAGCGACGGAGCCCGTAAAGTTCGGGGTTGCTCTCAATTTCAGACCTTATATCGGTAGACATGCCGTTGTTTTTAGGTCTAAATCAAAATTGTCGATGCGTGTTTAATTCTTGAAATAAAACGTGCCAAAATTCGTAAAAGCGATAGCCCAATAATCTTCCCTATGTGTATTAGGCACAGACACTGGTTGTAAGTCGAAAAGCGCGCTAACAATAACTTTGAAGCCCAGCTGATAACGTTCAGCAGTACAAAAACTTGGCCTTAGTGGAAAAAAATTTACGTTAATTTCCGAAATCAACAGGGAGGGTAATCGACTTGAACGTGACGATAGGGTGTTACGAGGGTTTTGGGCATCTGATGGGATTAAAATGATCGCTACAAAGTGCCAAGAGAACGTGGAAGAAGGTAGGTTTAAAAATCCAAGATCTGAGGGCCCCAAAAGCCAAGAAACGGACATAATCCGAAGAAAAAGGGGTCGGGGAGATCCAAGAGGGAACAAATAGAGCCATAAAGTGACTGTGTGTGAGGAATAAGAAAAACAGGGGTATTTCAATGACTGGAAGATAATGAACTGAATGATTTTCATAGATTCTTTGAAGAAAGCCATAGGAAAAGGGATATAATGACAATTCAAATGAGCTAATAGAGGGTCCAATCGTTCCGTTAGTATCGAGAACTCGTCCAAGATTCTGGTTGTGAGAGAACTCGATATTTTGAAGGAATTAAATCCATATTCATGAAATTAAACCCTTATTTTGACTTTTATGCAGGAATCTTTGAACTATTAGCAAATATGACATCACTAGACAGTAGAGGAACTAGAAATCCAAACGATCAAGATCCTATAGTAGCCCAGAGCGTGTCTAAATGTCGGTAGATCTCAGAAAACCATCAAAAACAGTCGAAATGATCAAAATAGTCCATTTTTGCCCATAACCAAGGCACAAATGTCCATATCTTGGATCTGCCCATTCAAACCTGTTATTATATCCTTTTTCCCATCGTCTCTTCAAATCCTAAAAGAAAGATGTAAAAACTTTATTCAACAAGTTTTTCCCAACGATTTTCCGATTTCCCACATCGATTACCCGGTCTGGGGTATAAAATCGACGCGTCGCAAATCATTCTTATCTGTCAAACTAGGGTCGGGTGATAGATTATATTAAATCATTAAATAAGAGCGGGAGGCATATCCTACAAGGGCAACTTTCGTCAAATTAGCAAATTTTAGAGTAATCTGCTCAATAGACATGCCTTCAAGTGAAAGGCCTCAAGAGTTGGAAAGTTTCGAGCGTGCACACCCTCAAGGAAGCGAGGTTCTGGACCAATTAAATCAGCAGTTCAGCTCTTTTAGGGTACGGATTCCATTAGCTGCAAACCGCCGGTCTCGCAGCAGTTTGATGGAATCGATGTTAGAACAAGAGAAGAACGACTCTTATGAGTCTGAGGAGCTACATGATCATATCAGATGGTCTGAAGATGATAATTTGAATATCATTCCAAGAGTACTATCTCACGATCCTTCAAACATGGTGACTTCAACGTTTTTCAAAACACATCCGGAACACTGTTTGGATGATGATGCGTGCGAGAGTATTCGTGAATATGGTCTTATGGGGCTCATGAACAAGAATTTAGCAGACAAGAAAGCAGAGATAGCACGGCCTAAGCCTATTTCTGGGAAGCGGCGTTTTTCGCAAAGGGATGCGAATCCAAATATCTTGGGAGCACAGAAGTCCAGTTTTGTTCAACCGGGTATGACTTACACTATCAATAATGATGATGGCGTTGCTACCGAGATCAGATTTACGGAACAATTCAAGGACGATCTAAAAGTTCAGGGACGGATCGAGACAGGTCAAGTGGGAGTGGAATTTGTGGGGCAGATTGTGGATTTCATAGACAGTGATTTGCGATGTAATGAAGGCACTAAAATGGGCATTGAGGGCTCGGTGTTTAGCAATTTACTCCGCAACAGTCTTTGTTTCGACAAGGATTTCCGCAAATTCATCGGAAGACACAAACGAATGAACAACGATGATCCTAATTGGAAGCCATTCTATTTGGATAAGTTTGGATATTTGAAAAGCAATGGTCCTCGATCCAGCATTTTGTCTAAAGGCAAAGAGATGAAGTTCCCGAACTCGTCCATTTTCCATAAAGTGACTAATATGTGTGGCAATAAGGGATCTACTTACAAATGTCTGGCCAAATGGTTTGACTTGCCACCTTTTAACGAGTTTGTCAAGACACCATCACCACCAACGCCTCCTGGTGGTAGACGGAAGAGCACTAACAATCCAGAAAACCTTTTGGTTTGTTCTAAATGTCAAGATCTCATACTGGAGAACTTCATTTTAATGAAAGTGGAGGTGGATATTGAGGATTTGTTGAAAGATCCCAAATCCAGACTTTTGGATTTAAAGATCCGTAACGATATGAGATACAAGCGCAGACGCAGACTGAAACCGTTGACATCGTATTCTGGACCAACCAGTCCATCTGTGGAGCCAGATGCGCCAGCTCGGCCTGGAATGTCTGTTCCTATGAATCATACGAGCAGACAACAGTATTTCAACCACGATCAGACCAGAGGTTTCACTTTTGGTGCTGGCCATCATTATTCGATGGTTAATATGAGACAACGTGATGAGAATCGATCAAGGAGAATCAGATTGCTCGATTATTTGGTCTCCAGACAACAATGGAGGTACGATCCAGATCTTCCACAGCAATTACATTCTCGACAGCAAGCTAATAATGATGGATATTCCACAGATTCGGATTTCAGTGACGACGAGATCGAGCGCAACTTTATTATGGAAAGTCTTGATGACCAAGACGAGGAGCGTGGATTTGAAGATGATGAGGAAGAAGAGAATGAAGATGATTTTGATGTTGATGAGTTATATGATGTGGAATTGTCCAGTGGACGGTCTCGAAGGATTGAGAACTTGCTATTCGAGAGAAATCTCAACAGAGAGCAGCAGAATCACCGTCGAGGTCACGTTTTGGCCAAGAAACTATACAAAAATACCAATAGCAGCAAATTTAAGCTGCAGCTTTATCTGTCAATCAACAGATTGACTGGAGAGCTATTTATGACACCTGGGAATATGGATAGGAACAATTGGAGCTCCGAGGAGAACGATGGAGAATTATTCGAGGATTATCAAACTTTCGTCAAAGTTTACAGGTTGTTTAACAACTGCGATGTGAAGGAGAACTGTTCGAAACAATACCAAGAATTTAAGACGTATGTTGAAGAGAACAAGCCAGAAGAACGCAAACGGGTGCAGAAACTTCTACTTTTGAACCTGATCACCAATCCAAATCTGTACATGTTTAAAGAAAAGAGTGAGCCAGCGCCATATGATGTCTCGACTCCTCTTCCTGTGGTGATGACACCAAACATTTTACCTTCTATTGGCTCCTCGTTTGGTCGACGCAAGAACAAACGTCATGAGGAGGACGAAGAAGAAGTAAAGGATACATTTGTCAACTATTTCAACGAAAACGAGAATTTCAATTACGACAGTCAGAAAGTGTTGAAGTTTAGTCCTAATTACTCCAATCGACTCAACTTCTTTGGCTCCTTTTATTCCTTCAGCTATACGTGATATATATATATACATTTTTTTACCATGAGCCTTGATCTTTTCTGCGTTCAATCATCCATTCCTTTTTGCATTCGCGGTAAGCTTTGAAATACTCGTAGCAAACTTCCTTGTAATCTTCGTCGTGATTTTCCATGCAACGGATGGCCATTTGGGACGATTTGGCGCACGGATCGTAGAATTTGGATGGCACTTTGGTCAAAAAGGCGTCCTTATGAACCCGTTCAGTAGGTGAATCGGGGTAAAATTTGACCTTGACATCAGCTCCAGACTGTTCGACAAACGATGCCCGGTCCTCTTGCATGGCCTGCTTCTTCCGCAATTCCTTATTGGTTACCGGTTGCTCAGACATGATGATATTAATTGTAATTTATTTTGCACAGCCATTAAAAATTTTTAGATCAATAAACTATGGAATGTTGTTTAGAGCATCAGTGCAATCGGTGTAAAACCGAGCGATGTTTGGTTGTTTCCCGGAAGGACCATTTTTGTGATGGATGTTTCCGTCGATTTTTGTGCACAAAGCAACGGAAACAGATGCAAGATGAGAAGTTTAAGGTGAAGTTTGCCAACATCACGATGGAGGCACCACGGGTTCTTCTTGGACTTTCTTTTGGCCAGTCATCGATGGCCTTATTAGACATGGTTCTTACACATTTGTATGAACAATGTCAGAACCAAAGAGCAAGTCAAGGATACGTTTTGGTGGTGTTATATGTTGGTGATAATGCCACTAAATTGGAACAAGTTCGTGAACATTATGGTGAAATGCTAGAAAAACTTGATGTTACATTTGTTCAGGTGGATAGTTCTCAATTTGTGTCGAATCTAGGCAAACTTTCAATCACTAGCGATTATCGTGCTTCGGTAGCAGATTTTGAAGGCAATATGGATTTGGAAGAGTTATTACAACAATTTGGCAACCGAACGTCTCAACAGGATTTCCGGAACATGGTGATTCATGAGATGATTATGAGAACTGCATCAGAACAGAATTGTTCGGTCGTTTTGTATGGACATTCAATGACAAGACTTGCAGATGAGATTCTGGCTCTTACAGTGAAAGGTAGAGGTTCTGAGATTGCCAAGACATTAACAGATGGCGAAACTGATCATCTCCATTTTATCCATCCTTTACGCGATGTATTGCTCACGGAGATCAAACAATATATCAAATTCTCGGGACTGGAAAGTTTGACCGAGTCTGCCACCATTGTCAAGCATAAGTCTGCAAAGAACAAAACGATCAACGAATTGGTGCGCGAATATTTCGAGACTGTCGAAACCGAGTATCCAGAGGTGATTTCTACAGTGGTGAAGATTGGAACCAAATTGGACAATCCTGCGGGAGCAGCTGTTGCTTGTATATTATGTCACGAGCCAGTGTACCATGACCCGAAAACATGGCTAGAACAGATGTCTGAGAGCGCTAATACAGACATCAAGTCCGACGTCCCACTTTGTTATGGTTGTTTGGTCAATGTTGGTGTTTTGAACGAGGCGGTTTGGCCAATGAGAGCTTCTAAGGAGGAAATTTTGGCAGAGTATATATTGGAATAAAAAAATATTTATATACAATGAGTGGAGATGAACCGTTAGAGAAAGTGCTCAGTTCGCTAGCTGATTGCGAGTCGAAAATGGACGAGGTGGAAAAGGAGGTGGAGAAGTTTAGATTTTCTCGGACCAAGCCTGTTTATGAGACCAGACGTCGTCTTTTGGCCCAGATCCCTAGCTTTTGGTATATTGTTCTTGCCGAGCACGAGGACTTCCAGGAATACGTGCAAACCGAAGATATGAAGTATCTGGAGTTTATTAAAGAGATTTATGTTGAGTATTTGGTGGAAGATGATGTGATGAAGTTCGAGATCACGTTCAAGTTCGAATCTCCAAAGAATGAGATCCCAACACAAACAGTGATTAAACGGTTTGAGAAAACAAATGATCCAGAAACTGGAGAAGAACAGCTTGTTTCTGAGTCTGTTGAAGTTCAATGGCCTGCAGAATTTAAGAAAATCAATCCGCAATTGCTCAAGAAACAATCTCAAATGAACGCCAATGACAAGAAAAATTACCGCGCAGGAATGAAGTCGTTCTTTGCATTTTTCAGCTGGACGGGACGCAAACCAGGCAAGGAATACCGCCATGGTGAGGACCTGGCTCTGTTGATTGTGGAAGATCTATTTCCTCATGCTACAAAATATTATGCAGAAGCTGCTCCTGGAATTGGACAAGAAGACGACGATGACGAACTCATTTCCAGTAGTGAGGAGCTGGATCTTGAAGACGAGCCTTCGCCTAAAAGATCCAAACTGAACTGAGCTTATTCAACAAATTCCTCGTCGTCAGAAACAGTTAATGGATCTGATTCCTCAGCAATTACCACTGTTCTGTTGTTGCGTCTGATGAGCGAACGAACCTTTAGAACTGCACTCCGTACCACTTGTGATGCCACGGCCACGCTTTTGATAAGCGAGTCGCCCACATAAGCTCGCCATTGCACCCAGACATTATCGTTGGTCTCCACAAAGCTGAATCCTTCCTCGTCGAGACGAATCTCACCATGACGTTTCTCGTACCATTGGTAGGCGAATCTCACACTATATCCAACCACGCATGCCACCACTGCCCAAACAAAGAAAGTCTTGACCATTCCCCATCTTGGATGCAGTTTGTTGAACGAGTCTTCCTTGCCTTTACAAGGCACAGGTTCAGTTTTATCGAATTCCAGACCCCCCTCACATGTCGATAATGGCACTTTTCGATATCCTGTGGCCGGGAAGTACTCAACCGGTGAATTGTCTCCAAAACAAATATCCTCATGACTTGGAGGACTGTATCCTTTGACTAGTCGACAGATACCGTCCTGATCTTGATGGTAATTAAAGTCACATTCATAATCTTGACGTGTGCACTTGCAATTTCTCAAGATCTTGGCTTGATCCAACTGTCTGGTACCAATCTGACACAACCGACCTGGAATCTTACGAGTATATTCCATCTCATGACCAAATAGACAATTGTCGGCTTGGAATGGATGTTTAGGCACCCAAGTCTCGAAATCTGAATCTGAACACTTGTTGTGCAACAGCTGACTGAAATCAATGCGGAAAACACGTGTTTTCTCACCTCTTGAGAGTGGAACTCTTGTAAACAATAGGAAAACCAACGAGTTATCTCCAGGAACAGTCGAGATGTCTTGCACCGTAATGGCCTCATCTGTAAACTTATAATCGCTCCAAGTATCTCCTTCATCAACAGAATAACTCAAAGTATTCGTGCTATCTTTTCCATTGACCATGACAATCACAGAGCCTTGATCTCCATATTCCCACATGTAAACTCCTTTCTTGATCTCTTTCCAGGAAATACCTCCATCTTTGGTAAGATAGGTATTACCATCATAATAATTCTCTAGCTTCTCGCCAACATTTCCAACACCAATCATCATTCCAACAGCACTTGAGGATGAGAGTGTGTCTCTGTAATCAGCCTGTTCGGTATATCCATGTAAATGCAACGAACATTTTTCCAAAGCCTGACCACTGCAATACCTTTGATTGTCCACGTCGGCCACAGGAGGTTGGATCAATGACCATTGTGCACCGTCGTTATGAGTAATCACAGACTTGATCTTTTTTCTGGCACCAGATTTGGCTTCATCTGCATTCGAAACAGTATTAGCAACAATCAATCCTTCCAATCCAGAAACCTTCTCAAAGTCTGCAAATCCGTTTTCATCCCTATTGGCGTATTCTAAAGACATCACATAAGAAGTTCCATTGCTATTGGACTTCAGAATTGAGCCAAATTCTGTGTTGGCATGCGGATTCGTAGTCACGTGCAAGAAAATGCTTTTGGAAGCACCCGATAAAACTGAGTATGCTTGACCCTTGTTAACTCTCATATTTGCAGGAAATTGTGCTTTTGCCCAGTTAATACCGTCCAAAGAGGCATGCGCTTGCAATTCTCCATGTGCAAGCTCTGTAGCAGCAACCCAGTAATCATCCATATGAATGAAATCAACCAGGTTTTCCAGTAGGACATCTTTTGAACTGAACAAGTCTTTGGAAACGACCAAGTCAGATTTGTACTCGGTAGCTTCGTTTGCATTTTTGTGGCACAAAATCCAGTCTCCAGAGGAGAATACACATTTGTGGACATTATCTTGAATCTTTCTCCAACGTCTTCCATCAGAAACAGTGTGGTATGCGGCAGTACGACAATCTTCAGAGAATGCGTTGTCACATCCAACTTGACCCATAAAGATAAGTCTCTTGTCATTATCTGGATGGAAATGCAATGCTGCTATGCCTGGAATAGCCTTTGAAGGCGTCCGGAACGATTTCCAATTGTCTGCTCTATCTTTAGAATAAACAATCTTGTCATTTGTAGCAAGCAAGTAAACGTTAGAAGAATGATATGGATCAAGATAAATATCCAAAAACTCTTCTTCAGGAGCAACTTCTTCCCAGACAAGGCCTTGGTTATGAGTAACAAACACCTCGTTCTGGTCAGTCAACACCAAAACTGTCTCATCAGTCGACGAGTCTCCAGGACGTTTGTCTAGATAGACGTATTTGCGGACTTTTCCACGGAACGTGAATAATGCAACCTGAACTTTGCCGTCATTGAATCCATCCTCAGACTTTTCTGGAGCTCCTTCTTGCTCATCAGGATTATCTTCATCATCTTTCACCAAAGCGTTACATTTGGTAACACTGGCAGTAGCCTCGTTGTACAGCTTATCAACAGAGCACTGAGATGATTGTTTACGTCTCTGGAATGTCAATTGGGATTCACCAACACATCCAACAGACCAATCTTCGAAATCTCCAGAAGAACAAATATTTGGATAGACACCCGAGAAATCCACAGCAATAATGGTTTGTTTATCTGCCACGATGAAACGTGAAGAAGTTGAGTCAAATGTGGTTTCAAGAAGTTTTGTATCCATGGTAGTTCCAAGGTCCATGGATTTCCAACTTGTTCCATAGTCCAGAGAGTATTTTAGTTGATAAGTGTTTTCGCCAATTGCAACAATTAGTGCACCAGAATCTCCAACTTCCGTCATATAGGCACCATCTAATGTCTTTTTCCATGTACGACCACCATTCAAAGAGATGTAGGTGTTTTTTTGACTAGAAGAGTCGTGGCTACCAATTGCTAAAAGAATACCTGGAACAGCACTAGAAACTGACCGATCCAAATTCAAATTCAATTGGCAATCTGCGCATCCACTTATTTCTGGATATATCCATGAATACCCATTATCGAATGAAATCTGGGTGCGATCAGTTGTAGCCAAAATGACTCCTCCCAATCCTTGAACATATTCGTAATTTTTCAGATTTTTCAATTTGAGCCGCATTTCAGCCGCATCCTGAACATATAAAGAATTGGAGATTTCTAAATTCACTGTACCAGGAGCAGCTTTTAACAACTTCACTTGGCCATCTGCAGTTTCAGGAAGCTTGTAGGAGTTCCATTTCTTGCCATCGGTGCTAATATAGACGAATTTGGAGTTTTTGGTGATGAAATTGTCTGCCAGAGCCACCAAAACCTCATTTCCTTGACCCAATGCTTTAGGCCCAGTAATCATGCCACCCGCGTCAGATACCACGAAATTGGTCGATTTGAAGAAATCAGAAGACTGAGTGAGTACGACTCCATCTTTGCTATCCACTGCACAAACAATGGAGTTTTTATCAGAATTAACAAACAAACATGAGTATGCTTGAGTCAGCTGCGCGAAAGTCTGCATATTATCAGTTGAATAGTAAAATTGACGGCTGCAAACATCTGTGCTGGCATCAACACAATTACCAGCAAACAGGATAAGATCTGGATCGTGTGCATTGAATATCAACGCGGACGAAGTGTCCAAATCAGAAGGTAACAATTCATCTGCGGGATTCTCGGTCGTAGAGAAAATCTGCCAAACGTCTCCAGATTGGAGAACTCTGAAATGGCTCTTTTCAGAGGTCAACACATAAGCTCTAGTGGGATCATATGGATGCCGCACCAATTCCTTAATTTGTAGGCCTTTGGTGTCGACCGGGTCCCAATTATTTCCGTCGTCACTGGACCGATACAGCTTGTTTTGGTGCTGATATATCACATGAGAAGAATCCTCGAAGTACAGCACCGAATCTGGTGGACCATCGATCTGAGAAGTGGTTAACTTGGGCTCGAAGGCCAAGCAACCAATCACGAGACTCAAAAAGAAAACTAATTGCATGCTCGTTTTCGCAGACCTTTTAGACCCTTATTTATATAATCTGCCCAAATCTGCATGTCATTTGCCGAAATCACCGCAGACGCGCACGAAAAAAAAAATATATATTAAAGTCCGTCCATGAGAGAGGAGACCGTGCTCTGCATCTCGCTTGGATAATAGCAGCTTTTGATACTGTCAATTGCTTTAAGAGCGTCCAGAATTTCGTCGTAGTATGGTGGAGTTGTTTGATCTATTCCATATTGCCGTCCCTCAGTAGCACCGAGCAGATCTGTTATACCCGAGAGTTGCAACCGTTCATATAACTTTGCACTTTTGAAAACTCTGGAAAAGAACACTTTTATTCCACGACGTTGGTACAATGCAACGATCTGATAGAGCATTTGCACCGCAGATGAGTCGACCGAGGTCATTCCATTGAGATCAAACACCATATGTTTGATAGGCAGACTACTTTTGGTGGCAGCAGGATGGACCTTGACCGATCCACAAAGCTCCACACGGCGCAATCTTGCTTTCAGGTCATTGGTATTAGTAAATGTAAGCGGCTCTGGGATTCTCACTATAAGACAATCTTGCTTGTCATCAGAGGCAGGATATGTTCGTCTGTACTCCAAATATCCGGGAACTATCAGATCTTGTGAGAAATCAGCAGAATCAACTGGCACCAGAACGTCTCCTTCTTGTGCAAGAATCTGGATTCTTGATTTGGTAGAATGTTTGATGACTCTAATGACCGAATAAAAACATCCAATTGCAACTCCAACTTCCACTGATGAGAAAAGAGATGCTGTCAAGGTCACCACAAAGGTGATGAGTTCATTATATCCTTTTGTCCGCATGTGGAACTTGATCTCTTTAGGAGCTTCCTCCACTAATGATAAACCAACGACGGCAATCACCGCGTTCAGAACACATAGAGGGAGATAATACAGATATTGTATCAAATAGGATGCAACCAACCATGTGCAAATTCCCATAGTGAGTCCAGCAATAGGAGTTTTTGCTCCATTAAGAGCATTAAGTTTTGAGCGCGCATAGCCTCCAAATGCTGGGAGACATCCAAAGAAACTGAGTGAAAGTCCAACACTGCCCAAAGCAACCAGTTCTCTATTTGAGGAGACAGGCATTTCGAGACCTGAGCCAAGACTTTTTCCTGCAGATGAGCTTTCAAAGAACCCCAAAATGGCACACATGAACGCTGTGGTGAAAAGTTTTGGATACCATTGCTTCAAATCACCAGAAAAAGGCACTGTGAAATGGAACATATCAACGTCAACTTTGCCGAGAACTTTGATACCCAGCTGGTCAAATCGAAACACAGCCGATAGGATGGTTGAGATCACCACCACGAGAAGGATCTCCGGGAAAAAGGATGCTGACTTGAATTTATGACGGACCAAGACTTTTTTCGTTCTTCTGGCTGCCAGAAGAACAATGAATGCCAAATATCCAGTAACAAGCGTGGAGAAATGGGACTTTTTGACATGAAGAACTATGAAACATGCCTTTTCATATGCAGAGTGGACGTGTTCGTCAGGCGGGAGCAGATTCAATATCGTGTCGAGACCTAAAATGGATATGATCGAGTTTATAATCATTGTAATGCCGATCGCAGTGATAAATCCCTTCAACAATGTGCCACAAAGAACATTATCAATGTATCCGAATCGAAGCAGACCAAAAACAAACAATATTGCGCCCGAACAAGAAGTGATCACCACCAAAATATCCACAGCGCTGACACCATCATTATGTTTCACAATCCTCTCGATGGCCTGGCCCACAATCATTGAGACAGCCGCCTCGGGCCCGACAATCATCTGTGGCACAGTACCCATCATGGTGTACACAATAGGTGCAATCGCCAACGAGTACAATCCACAGATTGCTGGAACGTGTGCTACAGCAGTAGCAAACGACATACTGAGCGGGATCTGGTATGATGCAAGTGACAACCCGGCCACAATATCATGGAACAAGAACTGGCGCTCATAACTGGGGAGCCATGAAAAACATGGAAGATAGTAGGGGATCTTTTGCATAAGCCTAGGAGATTCGAGTTCAGAGGCCGGGTGAGGGAGCATAGACATGGAAGTCGATGAACCAGATACAATAGGAGTATCTGGATGGTCATTAATTGATCCATAGTTTGATCCTTGTCCTATATTCAACGCTGCCAAGCCCGCCTCTCGAATCTCTTTTTCTCTGGACATAATATATATTTATATTTGAGATTTATATTTGATAATTATTAATTAGGTGGATAAATTAGTTGAATTGTAAATAAGTGATCAAAGTGTTTGAAAAGAGGATCCTTGTAAAACTAACAATCTTCAGGACTATGAGATTACTATCTGTTGAATTTGGTGATATATCAAACTTTTCGATATGTGAAATCTTGATTGCCTGTTAACTACACATCAAAGAGAACTCAATTCGACTTTCTACCATCATCAAACTCTCACTGAAATCACTACCTCCCATCATCACATCGTTATTCCCACTCAGAACTCTACTTAAATCCATCTCATCTCAATTAAATGCTATCTATTGTTCCCCACGTTTGGTGTACGGATGTTCGCTCCAGGTTTCGCCTTGAAACATAAAATTCGTGTTTGATGCGCAATCATTATCGTTTGATTTTGGTCTTCCACTTTGTTCACGCCGAATCTTTTCAGTTCTCGTGTGTTGAAGATTTCCTCTTACTAGATCGCTAACGAGTTCTCGGTGCTAGGATATACCCAACTCCTTGCACTTCGTTTGCAGTACATCAGGAACAATGTCTGCCAGCAGGAAAGTGCTGGTTTCTCTCGGGGCCAAAGACCATGGACCATCAGACGACTACATGGAATCATCATTTGGTGCCCGATCTACTGATCCAATCCGAAAACGTTCCCAGACAACGACCTTCACTCAGCCTCCGGCAAATCCCGCACAGGTCACTCGTATCAAGAAGCGGTCGAAATCTGCTCCAAATGTCGACGTGCTCGATAAAATGGACGTTCTGACCTTCCTAGAGCCCGACCCAGTGTTTCCTCCACCCTACACAACGTTGGCTCCGGGAAAGCCGAAGCCAGTTTATCCTAATGCTCAGGAGGGGAAGGAGACCCTTCCGGAATACGTTCCGACGGTTTACAAGGTTACTGCTTTATCGCGGAAACTAGAATGGGTTTCTCCTTACGAGCTTTCACCGCAACGTCAGTGGAAGTCTGTTGTGGCTGAGTTGAACTCCACACAGCTTAATTTCTACACTCGAGACGTACCTGCAAAACCCATTCGGGGATTGAAAAACTATCCTAGAAATGTGTACAGCAGTTTATTAACGACTGCTGCGGACCTCGCTGAGCAAAGCTACTATCTTCAAGCGGGCACCTTGAGTTCCAACAACCTGATACGCTCATACTCGCTTCAATATGCCAAGATTGGTATAGCCATTGATTATAAGAAAAAACAGCACATTCTGCGGATCCGGGCCGAGACAGAGCAGTTCTTGCTAGAATTCCCCACAGTCGAGCTAATGATCGAGTGGTACTGTTGTCTGAATCTCGGGATCGACAATTCGTTGGATCTTAATAGACGTGAAATGCCCAGGTATAGAACTGTGCCTCGTCGGCGCCGTCGTCATCGGCCTGCTCCTCGCGAATCGCTTCTGATCCGTCGCCGCAAGTCGTCGATCGATATGCTGCGTCGCTCGGCGCCAGCGACAGGTGTCTCATCTTTTGTCTCAAAATGGAAACGCAAGTTTTCGCACAAATCGACATCAGAACAAGAGCCTCTAGATCAAATAGAACAATTGGATGTATCGTTGGCACAGCTCGAACTCGAGCAGCCAATGGTATTTCATGACGAGAGCGAACATAGTGAACACGAACATGAAGATGTGGAGGACATTGAAGAGCAAGATGAAATCGAGGAGCCTGAGGAGTCCGGAGACCCCGAGGAAAATGATAACGATTCGGTGGTAGCATCCTTACTTTCGCAACAATTCGAGTACGACGATACAACTTTATTGCCAGTCGAGCCGACATTATCGCCTTCTACATCATCTCATGGATTTAGCAGCTCGCCTACACTGCCTCAACAAGCTACTCCTTCAACATCTGTTTCGAGCGCAAGTCTGCATCAGATGCCATACGAAATGAAATGGCAGCCAGACCTCAAAGCCCCGTCCCGTCGCAAGTTATTGCGCGACTCCATCCGCTGCATGACTACATTGACAACCAATGAGCGCTGGTCAGGCCGCTTCCTTGTCCGCGACGCCGTCTCTATGGAGCTCATTCGCCAATCCGGAGGAGCTGCCTATTATTCCTCCACCTATACTATACCGCACAACCAGGTGTCACAATGTTTCAGCAGTAACATTACTACATCCAAACCATCTTTGGCATATACACGGTTGCTGCAAGAGTACGTTGTTAGCCCTTGCGGCCTCATCCCTCGGATTAATGAGGGACCTATTCAATAAAGATGCATTATTTAAGTCCACCTCGCACCGTCACCCCAGGCCGTATTTACCCGGGAAGTGGCAGCCAATAACGGGCCCCAGAAAAATATATTATTTCTATAACCCATCTTATTCCCCATCATGGTCTTGCGGTCTTTCATTCTGCTGACCAAACGCAATGGAGCCACCCAGGCTTCATTCCGTCGTGCGTCGTCATCGACGGCTTCGCATCCCTTTTTCCGTCCTTCATACGCAAACCCGAATGATCTACTTGTTATTGACGAGGTGGCGAGAAATCAGAACAGGAAGGGCTTCAACTTTGTTCTCCAGAACGTGATCGTGCCTTCATCAAGTCTACTGCACAACTATCTAGTGTTTGATCCTCGCTTGTATAATCAGGATAACGATACTCAGCAAGATCGGGTATTCTTGGTGAGTCATGGCAAACGCAGCAGGAACCGCGTGTTTAGTCTGGTTAGCACTAAAAGTGGTCAAAAGTTGACTCCTCTCAGACGTTCGCATTCAAGTCTGTTAGGCAAATTCCAAAGGTCTCTCAAAGTTCAAAAGAGAGGTTACTCAACCTTGAAAGAGGTGAGGAAACATGAACAGTTGTTGGAAGAACAGCTAAAGGAGGATCTGGATAGTACGGATCCAATTAGATTCCATTTCAACATGATCAAGAACCTTCTAGAGGCAGATAAACCAAACGAGGTGTTGGCAGTTTATTATCATATTCGTGAGAACCCGGAAGTGCCTGTGGCTCTATACAATATGGTGCTCAGATCTATTCCGAAAAGAGTCGGTACACAAGAATCAATAGAAGAGAAGTTAACACATCTGTTGAACGTTTATTCGGATATGCTAGCAAGCGGTGTCAAGCCATCGGTTGAGACTTATGAGTTGGTGATTGGTCCTCTTTTAGAAGGAAGTGCACAAAGCTACGAGAACGCCCAATTCAATCAAGGATGTGACTTTATGAAGATTGCAATGGAGTTGTTTGTCATTAGTCACAACACTAATGCTTTGATTAGATTCGACCAATCGCTTTACCTCAATTTGATTGAATGTCTCAACAAATACCAAATGGTGAATGCTATTGACGCTGCCTTGTTGTGCGACATTTGCAAGGAGAAGGTCGATATGACTACCAATGTTGCTGTTTACTTGCAACTGATCAAATATGCCAGCTATTCCAAGAACATCAAGCTTGTGAACTTGCTTTATGACGACATGAGTAATAATGTGAGTGCTAAGATCTTGGAATTGCAGCAGTCTGATATTTATTCGGTGATGTTAGAAGCTTTGCTCTATTGCGGTCAGGATTCGCATGCAGAAACATACCTGAACACAGTTATTGAACAGATGGACAAGTCCCAAGATCAGGCTCTTTCGCAAATGTTGTCGAGCTTCGTGTCCGCTCAAGCCGTGACGAGTCCACAAAAAGCATTCGAATCGTACCTGAAATTCAATGCAGTCGACTGGCTACCAGAAGTGTCTGTTTCTAGTCTCATGATGGTCTTCAAGAAGTTTTTGCACATTAACGACGTTCAATCGGCATTCAAAGTCTGGAACATGATGGTGCCTAGAAAAGATTTCGATGCTTCGGTGCAACAGTTCAAGAAACTTGACAACTATGAGTTTTTGTCTACTTTCCTTGATGATTTGACAGCTACCCTACTTAACAATATGGATAGATCCAACATCATTCGGATCACGAGAGAAACGATCTTGAAGGAAAGTCTGGTGTTATCTGACCAATCTTTAGTTGGATTGGTGTCATATTTGAACGCCATGGAATCCCAGCAGGAATTAGCTGTCACTTTGATCATCAATCAAGGCTACAAGAGACATTCATTGGAGCAAGTGAGTCTGAACAACTACTTATCATTGATGGTGGACTTCCTGACCCCTGAACAATGCAAGACACTTTTTGACTCTAATTTGTTCAAATCTGCTGTGGAGCAGTACAGATTGATGAGCGATAACATCTACGGGGTAATCAAGATTTTTGATTACATAAGAGGCCTGAAAAACCAGGCTGGAGAACAATTGAAACTCAAGATGGACTATTGCGTGAAAGTCCTAAATTTTGAGTTCCAAGACGCATCCAACCACTACGTTCAACTGCCTGACGAGTTGGTCCAATTTAGAGATACATTGGCCCATCTGGCAGACAAATAATGATATCATGGATAGATAAACAATATACTAACTTTTGAGATGTTGAAGTCACGTGAGAGTGTTTACACCTCAGACCACAGTAACACATTTTCTCCCGTACGCAAAAATTTTCGACGCTCGCGAGGTTTCTCACGGGGGCTCCCCAGTCGGGCACGCTGGCGGTGTGACGCGGGAACTTTTTTTTGTTGAAAATTATTACCAAAGTTTTACTTACCTTCATAGACATCGAAATGGGTATGTACAAAGACAAACCATAATAGATCGACATCTATTATGGACACCATCACCTTACTAACATTCAGTTAACGTTCCAAAGACCAGAAAGACCTACTGCAAGGGCAAGAGCTGCAGAAAGCACACTCAACACAGAGTCACTCAATACAAGGCCGGAAAAGCCTCGCTTTACGCCCAAGGTAAGAGAAGATACGACCGTAAGCAATCCGGTTACGGTGGTCAAACCAAGCAAGTTTTCCACAAGAAGGCTAAGACTACCAAGAAGGTTGTCCTCAGATTGGAGTGTGTTTCCTGTAAGACCAAGATGCAATTGCCATTGAAGAGATGTAAGCATTTCGAACTTGGTGGTGACAAGAAACAAAAGGGTCAAGCTTTGCAATTCTAAGTGTGCATATATGGATCTGCAGACCTACTGGGTCAACGTGTTGATTTGTTGGTTCTGATGCTATGTAATGTTAAAACACACTTAATAAGGTAAAAAAACGAAAACATCTCTACACCGAAACCAGTGAAACGTTTCCGGGTTCCCTAAAAAGAAGGTTAGATCGTGTTTTGTTTTCATTAGTGGTATTTAGTGTAACAGAGCAGGATTTCCTTTAGCCGTCTGTTTGAGCCATGTATTCGCATCCTGAAGGGGGTATGAACTACCAGCAGAACATGTATAACGTGTATCAACAACAGCAACCACAGCAGCAGCAACAACAACAACAGCAATATAGACCCCTTAGCGGTCAGAATTTTACTCCCCAGAATGGGTCCCCTCATCCTCAGCAGGCACCAATCTTTGGATCAGCTATCCCGAACATGCAGCATCCATCGCAGCAGCAAGCACAGCAGTACCCAAACATTTATGGGTCTTCGCCAACGCGGTCATCTCAATTCAACGAGTTCTACGCTCAACCACCCTCTAGTCCGTCACGAAGTATACGTTCGGCTAATTTGGCGCCAATCTCATCGAATTCCTCGTTGACTTCGCCGCAGAAGAAGGTTGTCAAGCAGCCTGAGTTTCCATATTCGAATCCTGCTGCAAATAATAGCAATTCAAATCTCTCATTCAAGCAGAACGCACAACCTCCTCAATCAGCCGACTTTGTATACTTTGACCGTCATCCGGAATGGTTTTCGAAGTCGTCACAGGACAGAGCTGCGGCAATCAAATTGAAACTTGAGCACTATTATAAAACGTCGATCGAACTTGCCATTGAAAGAAACCAAAGACGGGTCACGTTTGAACAGAAATTGGGCACAGAAAGCTCTGGAGAACGTCGAAACAGAGAGCTGCAGGTCTTTGGTAGAAATGAATCCCAGTTCTTAAGACTGCGCAGAACAAGATTAAGTCTGGAAGACTTCCATACGGTCAAGGTGATCGGTAAGGGTGCATTTGGAGAAGTGAGACTGGTTCAGAAGCGCGATACAGGAAAGATCTATGCAATGAAGACATTGTTGAAGAGTGAAATGTACAAGAAGGAGCAGCTTGCACACGTCAAAGCTGAACGTGATGTTTTAGCTGATGCAAACTCCCCATGGGTGGTTTCGTTATATTATTCATTCCAAGACCCGATGTATCTGTATCTGATCATGGAGTTCCTCCCTGGTGGAGACTTGATGACGATGCTGATCAAATGGCAAATCTTCACTGAGGATGTCACGAGATTCTACATTGCCGAGTGTGTGTTGGCCATTGAGGCCATCCACAAACTGGGCTTCATTCACAGAGATATCAAACCTGATAACATCTTGATCGATATGCGTGGACATATCAAGCTTTCGGATTTTGGTTTGTCTACCGGTTTCCATAAGACTCATGACTCCAATTACTATCGGAAATTACTTGATCAAGATAACACTAACGGAGTCGGAAATACAAACACAGTCAGAAATTCTGTGGTTGATCCAATCAATTTGACAATGTCCAATCGTCAACAAATGCAGACCTGGCGGAAGTCCAGAAGGCTTATGGCATATTCCACTGTTGGTACACCAGACTATATTGCTCCAGAGATATTCGTTAACCAAGGTTACGGCCAAGCATGTGATTGGTGGTCATTGGGAGCAATTATGTTTGAGTGTCTTGTGGGATGGCCTCCTTTCTGTTCTGAGACCCCGAAGGAAACGTATTGCAAGATTCTCAACTGGAGAGAAACGTTACAGTTCCCTGAGGACATACATCTCAGTCCAGAAGCTGAAGATCTCATTTTAAGACTTTTGACTGACGCGGAGTATCGTTTGGGCCGCAATGGTGGTGCAGCAGAGATCAAAACGCATCCATTCTTCCGTGGAGTCAATTGGGATGAAATCCGGAATGTCGAGGCACCATTTATTCCAAAACTGCGCTCCATTACCGACACTAGATTCTTCCCTACAGACGAGCTTGAGAATGTTCCAGACTCGCCAGCCTTAGCCCAGGCGGCCAAGGAAAGAGAACGCATGAAGGGTAATGTCGTTGGGGGCTCTGACACCAAGGAAGACCTTCCATTTATCGGCTACACATTCAGTCGATTTGAATATTTGACTAGAAAAAACGCTTTATAGTGTACAATAATGATTCATAAATAGAATAGAGGTGGTGTTCGTTGTCATGACAACGAATTTCAAGTTCATGTACCAAAATGTTTCAATATGGGCACTGGATTGTATGTGTCCGCCATTGATAAGATTTAACGATTCCAAACGACTATCAGAAGCCCTTATGGCCAAGTTGGTAAGGCGCCACACTAGTAATGTGGAGATCCTCAGTTCAAATCTGAGTGAGGGCAGTTTTCTTTTTTTTTGAATAGCGTAATCTCTCGACCTGAAGAAAGGCCTGGCGTTGGCCCGCATCTTCCGTGAGTCATTGTACCACTTTCCAGCTCAGTAGCTGGTCTGTTACTGTGTTTTAATCAGCTGTAGCTCCCAATTTTGAAACACTCTTTTTCGCTCATAACCACCTTGAAAATAGATATTGTTTATCAAATTAGATCAAACTTTGTTTTCTATATGTCTGGTAAGTACATCTTTTAGATGTCTAACGTTTCAGTTTCAGAAGGAACATTGAAGCAGCCTCTCACGACCGACGAGAAGCGGCTCTATAGCCAAATTTTCAAAACATTGGATCCCAAACACACCGGAGGCGTTTCCGGGTTGGCAGCCAAACCGTTGTTGGAGGCGTCCAATCTGAGCGGCCCAGTGTTGGGGGAAATCTGGAACATTGCCGATCCCAATAACAAGGGCTCTCTGGATCAATTTGGTTTCTGTGTTGCAATGCGGCTTATCGGACATGTGCAAGCTGGTGCCAAATTGGATCCGGAACTGGCCCATCAAATCCCAGTTCAACCTGCCAAATTCAACACCATTCCGATCGCCTCTACCGGTGGAAGTCTTCCGGTGAACAACACGGGTTCTCGGATCTCCTCGACTTCATCCACGGACTCTCAATTGGTGGTGCCTATTCTTTCCCCCCAACAAGCGGCTACTTTCGGAGCCATGTTTGATCGGTCAGCTCCCAACGGAGTACTTCCTGGATTGCAAGCCAGAGACATTTTTCTCAAGGCTAGACTACCCACTCCAATTTTGGAGAAAATATGGAACCTGGTCGATCAGAGTCAATCTGGTCAGCTCAATAAGACACAGTTTGTCGTTGCTATGCACCTTATCCAGAGTTTCCTCAGTAAGTCTATGACAATTGTTCCAACAGTCATCCCTGAACCAATTTGGGCAGCTGCTAGTAGCTCGTCTCTGCCACAGTCACCAATTCCGCAGCAAATTTCTGGGGGCTCCACGGGGTCCGGATCTATGCAGCCCAACACATGGATCATGTCATTGCAACAGAAACAACAATATGGAGCAGTGTTTGACAATTTGGACAAAGCCAAGTCGGGAAGAATCTCGGGAGACGAAGTGGCCAAATTCCTGATGACTTCCAAGCTTCCAAATGAATATTTGGCCACGATTTGGGAATTGGCCAATCTCGACGGATCTGACTCGTTCAATAAGCAAGAATTCTCTATCGCAATGTTTTTGGTTCAAAAGAAGTTGTCAGGCTCAGAACTCCCGGAGGAAACTCCTGCTCCTCTTATCCAGAGCAGCGCAGTTTCAGAAGCCAGTCCTCGGCAGCCTGTCCAGTCGATTCCTCCTCCATTACCAGCTGCTCCACCTAACAAGTCGACGTCGCATATGGACGATCTCCTAGGAGTTTTCGGCATATCAGATGCCTCCAAATCAGCACCACCGGTCCCTGCAGCCAGAATGTCTCACTTGGATTCTGCTCCTCCAGCTCAACGTGCTGCGTATGTTCCTACTTCGAGCTTTGGCCGTCAATTGCAAGAACAGAACCGTGAAGCCGAATCGTCGTCTGATGATGAAGGACCAGAAGATTTGGAGAACAAGACTGCAAGATTCGCTCCACCTGTGGTACCAGGACGTGCTCAGAAACCACACTTTGACGAAGCAGAAAGCCATCCTACTCCTCTTCCTCGGAGCTCAACCGTTCCAAATTATGATGCGTTGAAAGCTGTCGGCAGCCAAACTCCAGAGTCTCTGGACTCGACTCCATCTCCTGCTCCTGCACCTTCCACTCAGCAAAACACGGGATTTGCTGATTCCGGGTTCAGCAACCAACCTGTTACTGGGTTCAGTAATCAGCCTACTGGGTCTGGATCTCTGGAACGTGAAGTGAGCAACCAATTGTCGCAAGCTACTGTCGATATTGCCAATTTCTCCAACCAAATCAACTCTCTTACGGTACAGACCACTAATGTGAATGCCAAGAGAGACAAGGCGCAAAAGGAGCTCTCTAGAATTATGAAGGTCAAGGAAGGAATCGAATCCAAGCTTGTCCAGCTCAAGACTTTGTATGAACGAGAAGTGCAGCAGGTGCATGAGGTGGAAAATGTGTTAATCACGTCTCGCAACGAGATGGAGACGCTTAAACAGGAATTGGCGTTGGTTGAGGCCAATTACCATTCTGAACAAGTCAAGCTCCAAAAGCTACAATTGGAAGTCGAGGAGACACAGAAGGACAACCAAGCGATGAAGGAAAGATTGGGCACTTTGAATGCAGAAACGATCGACCTGAACCAACAGCTTGAGTCGTTGACCCAAAGACAGAAACAGGCGCATAATATGCATGCTGTCACTTCGAGACAAGTTGCTGCACAAGAAGAGGAAAATAACGATTTAAGAGCTAAGATTGAGGCTGTGACCAAATCCATCAGTGAGATTGAACTGAAACATTCACAACTCTTAACAAGATCCAACCAATTGGAAGACGAGAACTATGAACTCCATGAGAAACATGGTGATTACAGTGCTCAGTTTGCGGAAAAGAATCTGAATTTCAGTACTGTCCTCGCCTCGGGCGCAGCTATTTTGGGTACTGGAGCCGCAATGGCTGCCACTGATTCTGACGATTCTGATAACGAAGAAGATAGAACAGCAAATCAAGATGTTGAAGTTCCTACGTCGTCTCTGGACGATTTTGAAGACAACAACTTTGCTCTCGAAAGAGGAACTGGTGCTACCGAGTCTGCTACAGACACTACTGCCTTTGATTCCTCCACAAAATCTCTGTCTGAACAAGGAACTTCTCAAACTTCAGAATTGGATGATGGAGCTCAAACTCAACAACAGCAATTCTCTCTTCCGTTTGGTATTCCTCATTCGGAGACCTCATCGATCCAGAACAATCCTTCCCAGTCTGTCAGAGGCGACTTTGACGTTCCAGATTCTCCAACGTCTACGATTGAGGAAGAATCTGCTCCTCCAGTTCTAAGCTCTCAGATCTTACCGGAAGGAGCTGAAGAAGAGAATCCTGAACCGATCTCATCCAATGAAAATGGAGAGTCGTTTGAAATGGTCAATCATGATGATGTCAAGGATCCTCAGCCTAGCTACACGATGCCAGGAAGTATGCCTGGTGAATATGACCAGCTAGTCGAATCCACTGACGTTGATTCTAAAGATGCTACGGAAACGACAGAGACAAAGAACTCAAAGGATCTCGATGAAGCAGCAGATGATGATTTGTATACACCAGCTACACATTTGCAAGAAGCGGTGCAACAGGCTCCCCAAACCACGACTGTCGAAGAGCCTGCCCAGCAGGAATCGTTTGATGATCTCGAACCTGCGGCTGAAACTTCTAGTGATGAGGAGTTTCACGATAGTATCTCTAGTCCAACACAGGAAAAAGAGCCTCAGAGCGCAAACAAGTCGTTCAATCCATTTTCTGCAGCCAAGGCTGAAAACATGTTTGACGACTTGGGATTGGAAGAGGCCCATGCTGAAGACTCGTTCAACACTTCGCAGTTCGATAACTTTACAAGTTTCGATGCTGGTGCAGTGCCTGGCTTCTCTTTCTCTGATCCTACTCCAGGTGCTGCTGCTTCCACTGAAAATGATGACTGGGAGCAGGTGTTTGCCGGATTTGGAAACGATCCGGGTTTACAGCAAGCCACAGAGACTTTCGATAGTCCTCCAACCTATGAGGCAAGCGCAGGATTCACGCAACCTGAAACACAAAAGACCGTCGAGGAGGTTTCTTCTTCATATAATCAAAGTCAACAGATGGCCATTGACGAATTGAAGGGAATGGGATTTGATGAAGAAATGGTGGTGGATGCCCTGCAGAAGAACAATTGGGAATTAGACTTGGCCACGAATTTCCTTCTTGATTCTGCCTAATGACATTTATTACAGTCCTCCGACACGTTCCTCGTATAGCCTATGCAATTTCTCCAATTTAAGGTAATATTCTTGACGTTCTGTAGTGTATGAGTTGATGAATGTAGCCAATTGGGTCTCGTCCACCTCTGCAGGCGAGCTTAAGATCTGGTCCACCAATGATTTGGAGATATGATCTTGTGTAGCGAGATTCGACTCCACTGCTTTAATGATCGAAGGTTTGGAGTATTTGTGTGCAAGATCGTACATTTCCAGTTGCAATTGGTCAAAAGCTTTTAGTTTATCGTGGAATTCTTTGAGCTGTTCGTTGATAGTGGAAATTTGTGGGGTCAAGTCAGATTCAAATTGATTGAGTAATCCATTAGTATATTCAATCTGCTTGTTGAGCGAGTCCACTATTTGGTGAGTGAATGCATCGAAATCGGTACGGTTGTATAGAAAGCTTTGTAAAATATCGGGAGACTTCGTCAACTCTTGAAGTTTAGAGGTGCTTAGTTCATTGAAGTATTGCGGAAGTTCAGACTCAAATTCAAGCTCATTAGTAATATCTGGAGGGATCAATGGATATTCGAGCTTGTCATGTTCTAGAACTTGTTCATTTGAAGGTTTTGGAGGCAAATTCGGAAGCATCGTAATTTAGAAAATCTCAAATTAATTATGTTGCGAAATTAAATTATTTCACAAATGTTGAGAGCATTGACAGTGTCGGTTCCAAAACCGACTGCCGTGATGATCATGATGCATGGATTGGGCGACTCTGGTGAAGGATGGAAATTCCTTAGCGACATCTTCCACCAGCAAGATGAATTCAAACATATCAAGTTTGTGTTCCCAAATGCACCAATACAACCAGTCACTTGTAATGGTGGAATGCCTATGCCTTCTTGGTTTGATATTGTGGATTTCAACGATTTGAATGCTCATAGAGACGAGACAGGGTTTTGGAAAAGTGCAGATCAGATCAAGCAATTGATTCAAAAGGAGATAGATGCAGGCATTCCTTCGAATCGGATTCTCGTGGGTGGATTTTCTCAAGGTGGGGCATTGAGTTATGCCATTGGCACTAGTTTCGACCAAAAGCTTGCAGGAGTGATGTGTTTGTCTGCCTTCTGTCCTGTTGAATCCTCAATGAAAGTCGCTGAGGTGAACAAACATACCCCATTTTTCCAGGGCCAAGGAGATATAGATCCTGTTGTTCCGATCCACTTGGCAGAACAGGTCTATGAGGCATTCAAGAAACGGGGATTTGATCAAATAACATTCAAAGAATATGCTGGAATGGGCCATTCGACATGCCCTGAAGAATTGCAAGATATCATTTCGTTTGTGAAGTCGACTCTGGGGTAATCGGTTTTCTGAGCTCCATTAGTTGCTTCTCAACATCGGCAGCCCATAATGCAGCTCCAGTTTGAGAAGTGAACGCAAAATAGATATTGAGTATGGGTATTTGTTCCAAACAGAGAGTAATGAGACCATAAGTGAAATATAGATGTCTGTTCTTGCGCCATAGAAAATTTGCTTGTGCATTGGAATATCCTTTCAGTTGGAAGTATCGATGGTGACGTGCAAAACCTGCTCTGGAAGCTCTCAGCAATATCACAATAATTGGGCCCAAAATTGGTATCAAGCTTAAAAATAAATAGAATCCTTCTCTCATAACAAAGCGTAAAGGCCCTAAAGCTCTTTTGCAATTGCGATAACACCTGCCAATCTTAGTCTCTCCTGCATATCCATTTAAACTATTATCGAGCATCCCCCGATACAGATGATTGTAACCCAATCCCAGTTCTTGATTCATGACGTAATCAAAGGTATGTCTTAGAGGTTTGGGAAGAAGGAACAAACAATTGATCAGATTGATGATAAAGGTCATCAATTGGAACGTGGTAGGTCCAATGAATGATATCATTCCTCCTGTGAAGAACAAAGACGTAAAATAGAACACAAACATGGATCCATATACAAAGACTGTGACAAGAACAAGGGAGACAATGTTCATTTTCAGATATCTCCAACATTCCAAATGAAATGTGAAATAGTAGATCCCCTTGAGATTAGTACATTCAACTAGATATACTCACTCTAAATGGATATTGTAAGGTAACCCACACAGACATTGATAGCGCGGTCGAAAGAAGGATATATTTGTTTTGGTTCCTACATCCGTGCACCGCAAAAATATTGTCTTTTATCTAAGTACATATTCATCTTTTAGGCATGTCAACCTCTCAATTGAAAGGAGGCGGGTTCCTCAGGTCAATGTCACCATTACCTTTGTTATATGGGAAGAAGGCCGAAACACAAGAAGGATATAAACAATTGGGTCCAAAGGAAAAGAAATACGTATCCAATGTTGAGAAAGCTTTAACGGTATTTGATTCCGTTGAGGAATGGGCCGATTACATCTCGTATTTGAGTAAGTTGCAACGTGCCTTGAAATCCAATCCGGATCCGGAAACATGCCATTGGGTGCCTAATGGGTTTGAAGTCTCCCGAACTTTATCCAGATGTCTCTCTTCTAAGCTCCCCAGTGGAGTCCATAGGAAAGCTCTTGAAGTGTACACACATATCTTCGAGATAATGGGACGTGAAGAAATGAGTACCAATATCACCACTTGGTTGCCTGGGTTGTTGCCATTGATGTCCTATGCGAGTATCAGTGTCAAGCCTCAAATGGTTGAGTTGTACAAAACTTACATACTCCAGATTGAGCCTTCGGTTTTGAGAGTGATATTCAAGGCAATCTTGCTCAGTTTGCTTCCTGCTCTTGATGACACCACTTCGGAATCGTTCGATTCTATTCTTCAACTCATTGACTCGCTCAAAACGCATCTCAACAACAACTCACATTTCTGGCAATGTCTTTTCCTCTGTATTGTCACCTCACCAGATAAACGTCTTGGAGCATTGGAATGGTGCATTCGAAGGATGCCGACGTTTTCGGTGAGTGGTACTCCTGAATTGAAGAAAGATGCCGTTTTGGACTGTTTGGACGAAGAGACTAGAGCATGTGTGACACCAGAACCAGGATTACTGATTAAAGCATTTAGCGAGGGTATCAGAGACGAAAATCTACTCGTGCAAAGAGGTTTCTTTGATTTGTTGATCACCAAATTGCAATTAAAGTCTGAGATTCTCCAAGTACTTGTTACCGATAAAGATAAACAGGTTTTGCTTTTGAATGCTACCAGCACAGTTTTACGAAGAGACATGTCCCTCAATAGAAGACTTTGGAACTGGTTACTTGGACCGGAAACAAGCGACCAGTTCACTTCTCCTTCAAAGTCCGAACAAATCACAGCAGAAGATCGGTCCCATTATTTCAAAACATACGGTCTTCAATACTTGACCGAGGCCATTTTTGCCCTACTGAATGGCCGAGCAAGTACCAAGCCTATTAATATGCAACGCGTGGAGGCCTGTAAAATAGCTGTGGCCATTATGGATAAATGGGAAATTGGCCAATTGATTGTGCCCAAGATACTGATTCCAATTATCGAGTGCACTAAGAATACCAGCTTATCCAACGATTCGGAAGCTTTTGACGAGTTAATCAAGAACGCAAACTCTTTCTTTGATAGTGTCGAGACCATTAACATTTGGTCGGACGTACTCAAATTGATCAAGGACAAAAGGATTGATTTGATACTATTCATGCTGAAGAATTTCAGAGTTGAGGAGGAAGATATGGTTGTTTCGCATTTACCACAAGCATTACTGGCTACATTGATTGAGTATAACGGTGACCAGAATTGGATCCCATTGATCAAAAGTCTTCTAGCTCTGATTCCTCAGAGAGCTTTCTTGCCTATTGAACATGCACAGGAAAAGTATACCAAGGTGAAAACAGTTGAGAGTGATGATTTCAAACGTCTAGTTAGCACAAAACTTGAGAATTATTATGGATTATCCACAGAAGAGGCACAATTAGAAGCTCCCGAGGAGAAACCGTTTAATACAGCCGATCTGAGTGCCGTGATTCTTAGTCTGACAACTGAAATCACTGCTAGACATTTGAAACAGCAATCTGCTACACTGTTCTACGAATTTTGCGAGATCTTGGACGAATTACTAGAGAAAATTCCTAATGGAGAGAAACAATGGGATGATGATACTTTATTGAATACTGTGAACCAATATCAATCGAAGGAATTTGGTGACAAATATGTTCCTATAGCATTTGGAATCTCGCTTCTTTTCAAGACTTTAGCAAGACAGATTTCAGGTGCTCAATTACTTCAAATACTCAAAACTGTGATGGATTTACTTTGGAGCTGTTTAATACATCCAAGTGGAATTTACCAGGTTGAAACAGTGAAGATGATGTGCAAACTAGAAATGAGTGTGGATTCTCATTACATAGAAGCTGCCTTGGCTTCATTATTCTTAAAGGCCGATCGATCGGTCAGAATCAAGGCTTTCAATGCCTTATGGACACATACCTTAACATACAACAATAATGACAACATTTTGGTCCGGCCATTACAGCTTCTTTTAGATGATCTCAGAAGCGAAAATGAAACCGACGTTTTGGTGGTTTCACGATGGATCAGATCAACAATCACCACAGGCACTATTGGAACAATATTCAAAATTGGATGTTCAGGATTCTTCGCAAAGCACAAGTTTCTTGGTACAGGAGTTTTCACCAATAAGGAGGATGAGGATTTCAAGTTGTTCGACTACCAATTGGCAACATTGTTGAGCTTGTTGAAGACTGACAAACAATTGGTTTCTCTATTCAAGGAGACTCAATGCACTTTGGAGAACGAGATGGAGATTAACGTTGTTAGCAAGAATCAATGGGACATATCTACGTACAAATCATTGGTTATTACCATTGTTTCTCGGTTCCTCTCGATTGATGCTTCCAATCTCGACAAAAGCATTCTTGAGGAATATTGTGGATGTGTCAGAACATGTTTGAGCTTATTGGAACTTTTGGTTGATGGATCGGAACACAACTTTGGCAATTTGTTCTCGTCATTAACTAATCGCTGCAAACAGTCGGGACAATTTGCTGACTCCGTCATCATGTTTTATTTGTCTACGTTGTCAAAATTCATGAAGATCGCTTCTTCATTTAAACTTCCAGTTGAGATGTTTCAATTTTCAAATGACGGCAAACCATCGAAATTTGCTGAAATTGTCTTGGAAGGAATATCCAATTCGAAATCTGCATTAGTACTGGCTTCGTGGAACTCGTTGATCATGGACTCTAGCAGTTATGTTCCAGAACTTGTTTTCCGGAGCTCTGTTGAGATAACCACTTGTTTTTGCCACAAGTTGGACGAATTCTTCAATATCAATTCACGGTTCAATAGAGGAGAAGGCATTATAAGCTCTGAGGATGCGATTCTTGAGCTTGTGAACGGATTACAAGATCTCTTGAATTTTAGTCATGGATACATGGTTGCTACGAATTCCGGACGTCTTGCCAGTGATTCGAACAACGGCAAGGAGTCGAGTTTCTTTGGATCGGTGATGCAAGGAGTGTTCCAAGTGGAGGCTCCAGAAGACAAAGGAGAAGATTATACGAAACGAATGGATATCTTGAAGTCATTCAAACTGGCAGTTGAGACTTGTTATAGCATCTGGCTATGGTCAGATGACAATTCCAAGGTGAAAGCCAATACCATCAAAGTGGCTCCATCATCACCTTTAGCATCTCGAATGAACTCCATAATTGGAACTAGCGGCAATACTAAGATCATGGATGAGGAAAAGCCTCCATTTTTGACGTTTGCCAAGTCCTTGAATTACAATGCTTCCAGACTGAAATACAGAACCAAGAAGATTTTGGAGAGCATTTATTTGTTGGAACCATTGGAGACTTTAGAGACATTGATTAGCTGTCAAAGAAGCCAAGGATCAGAATCGAACAAATATTCCTCATTTAAAGTGATCCATGTTTTGGATGGGGCTAAGTCTGAGAAAATGATACCATTAGTATTAGATTCCTTGATGTCCAGAGTGAATATTGCATCTGTGGAGCCAGCTCATCAATCTTCACTTATTGCTGATCTTAACGACAAGGAAATAGCTGCATTTATGACGGACTATATGGAGACTTTGGGAAGTGATTCTGTTGAAGACATATGGCCTCAATTGACTGTGTTTTTGAAGGATGTTCAGACAAATTGGTCGAGTTACAAACATTTGCTTGCAGGGATTCTTAAATTTGTTGCTCTAACTGGAGTCAAACTTTCTCAGACTAGTTTTGGAGAGCAGAAGAAAGTCCGGAAAGAAATGACTGACTCATTTACCAGAATTCTTACTCTGGCTACCAATGTGAAGAATACTGAAGAACAATCGATTGCCTCAATGCTCAATCCAATTAACATTCTTCCAAGCTCAGAGACCGAGAATATTGGTTCCACAACCACATTAGATCCAACAGAGATCATGGAGCCATCAACTCCAACGACCAAGAGTTTCTCATTCCCATCAGGAAAGGAAATGTCGCCAATGAAAGAATCAATGCAATCTGAAACTAACAGGGAGGATTTGTGTCTAAGTTTGGTTTATGTTGTGCCAAAGATTGGTTTGATTGTTCATGATAACGACAAACTGGTGCAATGTTTGACAACTATAATCAACAATACGGTGATTCCGTTGACCAAAAACAGAGGAGTTAGCCAAACTCCTGGATATGTGATTGATCTGATCCAAACCCTTACAGGAATGTCTCAATGTTTGAACCTAAAGATTTGGAAAAGCTTCTGTTCGGATATCTTGATGGATGCCAAGTTTTTCGACTCACCTGTGAACCCACGCTGGAATTCCATTTTCCACAGCTGGATCAAAGAGGATAAAGAGAAATTAGATGAGTTGATCTCAAGATTGGTGCCTTATAATGGTTCATCGACTCTGTTCAATTGGAACGACTCAGAAATGTCTATCAAAACTTTGGCCTTAAAAAGAGTCGCTTACTTGCTGTTAATTTCGCCTAAAGATACCATGATGAATCATATGAACGATATCCAATTGCGAATTTCTGATATGGTCAAGAACTCTTCCAACCAGTCTTTGAAACCGTACATCTTTCTGCTCCTACGAATCATCAGTTTCAAATACTCCGATCCTCATTTGAGCACTTTATGGCCGACTGTCTATACAGAGCTTCAAGTCGTGTTCCATAGTCTGCTAATGAGACTAGAAGAGCCAACAGAGAAACTCACAGATGCTCAGACCGAATTCGATAATGAATTGGTGTTTCAAGCTTGCAAATTGTTGGACGTATTATTGGTTTTGAAACCAGAAGAGTTCCAGTTATCGGAATGGCTATTTGTTTGTGACACCATAGATGCTGTGTATCATGACTCCAGTATTCCAGTCCTGTCACTTATTGACCGGATCAATAACGTCAGACAGATGCGCACTGTCGAGCCAAATGACAAGATCCATGCCCGATCCGACCAATACAAGACTCTGTTGTTGGAAGGCCGTCGCAAAGTGGATTCCATTTTTGATCTACATGAATTCTTCGACAAATTGTCTATTTACAACTATGAGAGCGAGTACAACTTGGAAGATGCCAATATAAGTGCGATTGAAACAGATGTATTCTATGATCTGTTCAATTAGTGTTTTCGAAACAAATAAACGCTCAAGACTTCCCATCCGGCCTTGCGTTCAATCATCTTGGTCACAGAGAAGTTTGGATGCTCTTTCATGAAACTCTCGCAAACCTGTTGCGGATTGTTTCGTGCACAAAATAATATATATGCTTCACCCCCAGGGGCCATTATATTTTCAAGGCTGTGCAGAACTCGATTGGTGACCTGCATTCCATCAGGGCCTCCATCCAGTGCGAGGTCGAGCCAGGATTCGTCATTATTTGATGATGGTGGAACTGGGACTGTTTCTGAGGGCACGTATGGTGGATTGAAGACTAACAGGTCTATGGATTTGAGTTTAAGACATGAAGTTAGATCGCATTGAATTGAATCAAAGTTGTATGAAGAGGCATTGGCATGATTTGTTTTGAGAGCCGTTTCACAACAATTAGGATTAATATCTGTTGCGATCAAATATGCATTTTTCAATATATGTTGATTTAGAAAGGTAGATACTATACCTGAGCCTGTACCTATTTCCACCACTAAAAAAGGTTCATTCAAACTCACTTGGTCTTTGATCTCCTCAAACAAGTCCAATAGCAGAAACGAATCTTCTGACGGCTCATATATTCTGGAATAGTTTGTCTGTGTAATGATGGGTGTAGACAACATTTATAAAAAATATTGGGAAAATTAATTATTCTTATTTTCTTTAGTGATGGGAGACATTGTGGAAATCAAAGTCAGAGTAAGTATCCATAACCGAAGCACTAACAAATCAGAGTCTGACAGGAAGAATGGCAAGTAGATGCATTCCAATTACTAATCAATTAGATCAGAATCGATGTTGATCTTCAAGATAAAGTAAGTATTATCTACTTCATTCTAACTCATTAGGTGAGCGACCTGAAGGAAACTATTGAAGTGAAAGAGGGAATCCCACCACATCAACAGAAGTTCTTGTTTTCGGGGAAACAACTGTAAGTACAAGTTAACGCCCTTCTAACAACTAGTGATGACGATAAGACACTTGAAGAGTGTGGAATTGTCGCAGGATCCGACTTGCACCTGGTGTTGTCGTTAAGAGGCGGGAAGTAAAGTGAATGTATAATGCTATATTGTTGTTGATGAATGCTATTTGTTACACCTAGCACCTGATAAATTTTGTAGTTGAATTTTGTAAACATCCATGTCTGGGTTTAGTTTTGGGACGCAGAATGCGGCGCCTAGCGGCGGGTTTTCGTTTGGAAACACAGCCAGCACACAGCCAGCAGCTACAGGAGCTGTTTCAGGCGGTTTTAGCTTTGGAAACAAGCCGGCTTCCACCACACCTACGGCACCAGCATCTGGAAATACAGGTTTCTCCTTTGGGGCTAAGACCAGCACTCCGCCGACTTCGGCCACCAACACGGGTACCAGTATGTTTGGCAACAATGCTACAACGGGAACCAGTTTATTTGGCAACAATTCAGCAACCAATAGTACTAATAGCGGCACCAATCTGTTTGGAAACAATAATACCACAACCACTGGCTCCACAGGGTTTTCGTTTGGAGCCAAACCCGCACAACCTGCGCAACAAATGCAGCAGCCCCAGTCCGCGCAACAGACACAATCTATACAACCTACATTCAGCACACAGCCCTCGTTTGCGTGGTCTACGCAGCAATCTCAACAGCAGGGGCTCCATCCAACAGTTTTGCAAGCTCAGAAACTGAACCAACAGCAGAACCAACAGCCAAATGGATATACTCCTACGATTGCAGACCAATTGACCAAGATCAAGAACTCGTGGGACGCAAATTCTAATCAATGTATGATGAAGACATATGTGTACAATAAGGTTCCTGCGGAATTCAACAACTACGAACGGCCAGCAGAGGAGTCTGCCGAGGACTGGGAAAATGCTATGAAAATGCGTCCGAAGGCATACAATACGATTCCTGCCAAGATCAAAGGGTTTGAAGACCTACTGAACAGATCTAATCTACAGATAGAGCATATTCGCAAGTCGAGAGTGTTACTCAACAACATCAATTCGAGTTTGGTGAGTTTGAGTGACAAGCATGATTTAGATTCTCTTAACAGACTCACACAATGCAGGATCAAACAGAAGCTGCTGAATCTCAAATTATTGAGAATCGCCATTAATTTGACCATTCTGAAATATAAAGGCTATCAACTAACTAACGACGAGGAGAAGTTGATTTCGCAATTTAAACAGCTTGTCAACTCTGTTGATGATCCAATTGGTCTCAATAGATCCAATGAGCTATGGGCCAGATTAAGCAACTTGAAACAACGACTAATCAACCTTAATGTCAGTCTTGAAAACCTTGATGCTTCCATGGTGACGTCCACCAATGGCGACGGTTCCCAGCCTCATATATCCAATAGTGAACAGGTGGTGAACAAATTGGTGAGTATTCTTTCCAAACAACAGCAAGGAATTCAATATTTGTACGATCTGATCGAGAACGACAAGGAACTTGTTGCCAAACTATCCAAATAGACCAAATAAAAATATCTGCACAGCCTGTAATATCTCTCAACTAAAAAATATACAACACACTTTTTTCAAACAGCAACATGGAATCTACAGCGATCTATAGACTTTCAGACGGACTTCCGCTTTGTGGGTCCATTGATGATGATAAGGATTCTGCCCTTGCGGAGTTGAAGAAGAAATGCAAGATGATCATTCTCAAGTTGAACCCTCAGAATTCTGAGCCGCGAGCTTCGATCGAATCTGGATCTTATACTTTGCATTATTTGATTGTTGAGGGCATAATATACATTTGCATTACGACTAGCAGCTTTCCTAGGAACTTGGTGTTTTCATATTTGTCTGAGATTTCTACTGAATTTGCTCATGTTTATGCCAATGAACTGTTCAAGCCTAATTTGAAACCATATCAATTTATCCAATTCGATTCGTTCATTACCAAGACTAAGAAGATTTACGGCGATTCAAGAGCACAATCCAATCTGGATAGGTTGAATAATGATCTTGTTGATGTTAAGATGATCATGAACAAAAACATTGAAGATTTGCTCTACAGAGGAGATTCTTTAGACAAACTACAGGATCTTTCTAGTGATTTGAAGAACCAGTCTCAAAAATACAAGAAGTATGCTGAGAAGATCAACTTCCAGCTTTTATTGAAACAATACGCCCCAGTGGTGATGGTTGCATTGTTCATTCTGTTCATTCTCTATCGTATCATCTTTTAATGATCTTGTTGATATTTGATGATCCGGTCTTTGTTGTCACGGGCGGCCCACACCAAACTTTGAAACGTCTGACCCAATAACAGCGACTTGTCCTCTCCCGTCAGCTCGCGCAATTGCTGCAGCTTGTTCTGCATCATTACTGTATAGATTGCAGCTTTCCACCTCTTGGCAGCATATCCTTCCTTGATATTTGGAATCAGGTCCACGTCCTTGTGGTTCTTTGTGTTCAGCCATGGCAGGCCCAACAGCTGGTGTGCAGAAAACCGAGTTTGTTGGTTCACGTCCAGACAATGAAGAACAAACTCTTTGGCTTCCAAACTCACGTTTTTCCAGTTATCGCCCTCGAATTTCAACGGAACTTGAACCTTTTCCAGGAATTCATCCACTGAATCCGCCTCGTACGGAGTATAGCCGCACATTAGAATATAGCATACCACTCCTAACGACCAGATATCGGCCTTATGATTATATGTCTCATTCATGTAAGTTTCTGGTGCAGCGTAGAGAAAAGATCCAGCACTATCGCGAATATAAGGCTGTTTGGGGCTGAGTTTCCTGGCAATTCCAAAATCTGCTAGCACTAGCTCGCTGTCAGGGTCCGTGGTTTTGAATAAGATATTTTCTGGTTTGACGTCTCGATGGACAATATTTTGACCATGCAAGTAATTGAGTGCCTCAACAAGTTGTGAAATCACAGGCTTGGCGTCTTTCTCGGTGAAATCTGTTTTCTCAATGATTCGGTCAAACAATTCTCCACCAGAAGCGAGTTCAGTAACAATATAAATGGTTTCGGAAGATTCGTAATAATCGAGGTATTTGATCACATTTTTGTGGTCTAACTGTTTCAATAAGTTGATCTCTTCTGTGACACAAACTCCCTTTTGTTCCAACACTTTCTTGCTCATCAATTTGATCGCTACTTGTTGATTTGTAGACTTATCTAAAGCCTTTCGAACATATCCAAAAGCACCAACACCAAGAAGATCTAATGTCAGACGTTGTACTTATCTACTCACCTCCTAACTCATATCTCGTTTTAAATTGGAGACTGTCCTTTATCTTCTTGAACAGCCCCATATTAAAAAGCTAAAAAACTATTGTCTATATTCTTAATACGTAATAATCAGTTTGTCGTTGTTTCCAACAAACAAGTTCGTAAATTCATCGCGATCCTCATTGTTCGTGATGATCACCAAGTTGTTTGCATTGCCCTTGTATGGCATGTAAAGTTCGCTAACATAATTCTCAAAAGACTCATCGCTACTATCTTCGTAAACATTGACTTTGACGTGATGGTATGTCTCCACCAACTTGGTGAGCTCGCTTTTTTGACGAACGAAGATGTTGGCGTGGGAAATCTCGCGATGCTGGACCATAACATGGAACAGCTTCATTGCCACCAGATCCTGACTGGCCCCTTCAAAACTGCTGAGAACAAGTGTGAGAGAAGTGAATTTCAGAGATTCAGGATTCAGTATCGTTTCCTTGGAAAGGAAAGATTCTGTATCATCAATAACACTGGCAGGAGCGCCCAGCTGCTGATTATTGTTGATCAGAAGACATCTATGGACTGCAGAAGAGGTGTTATTATCGGCCATTTGAGAAACTATGTTTGGATTCTCATGATACTTTCTGTTGGTGATAGACATCACCAACAAATCGTTCTTGGCGAAATGTGAGCCAAAGTTTTTCAAAAGATCCTCTTGAAGACAGAATAGGATCTCTGAAGTGAATGGAATCGACTGGAGATCACTGAACACTTTCAAAATGCCCAAGATTGGATTCAGTTGCATCTTGTCAGACTTGATACCTGGCTCGCCAATCATTGACGCTTGTAAAAGGTCTGTCGTTCTTTGGGTCAAAGGTTTCAAGTTGAGTCCCAAAATCGGTAATTTCTCGGCCTGACAAATATAATCCATCAAAAGTAATCCAGTAGAAACCATTTCGATATCCGTGATTGGCAGAACAAGACGGTCAAATTGGACTTGATCAATCGAACTTACTAAGTCAACTGAGTCCTGCTCCTTTTTGCGTCTTTCTGCAACCTCATCTCTATAGGATTGAGGATAGACCAACAATGTTAAAGGAGTCGTAATGAATGTGACCACAAGAGCCATCACCACAAACATGGAATAAATCTTTTGTGACAGGATACCAGCATTCAATCCAGTGTTTAGCACAACAATCTCGACAATACCTTTACAAGACATCAGAACACCAACAGCAAGACTCTCACGCTTATATAGACCAAACACCTTGGATCCGACAAAACCACCAAAGATCTTACCAAAGATAGCAACCAGGATGATACAGACGATGTAAGCCCAGTCAATACCCTTATTGAGGAGTCCCAAGTTGACTCCCAAACCAGCCAAAGCAAAGTACAATGGCACAAAGAACAAGTTCACCAGGTCTTCGATCCTCTCTGCAAGACGTACGACGTACCCATTATCACGCGGAATGATCACTCCGATAATGAAAGCTCCGAAAATTGGATGAACTCCGATGATATCAGTGAAAAATGCGGAACATAACATTATGATCAAAATTAACACTGTAGAGAATTGAGATGGTCCATTAGGATTCTCAATGTCTCTAGTTTTGGTCAGAATGAATCTCAGCATCCATCTGAGTGGGAAGACACAAAATAGACACCATCCGATTGTCACCAAACAGATGTATAGTGTAGTCATAGAAGATGAGGAATTGGCCAGAGTAATACTCAAAGCCAATAAGATCCAACCCACCAGATCGTTGGTAATTCCTGCGGCCAGCACAATAGTACCAACACGATCTCTGAGAAGTCCCAATTCCGTCAAAATTCTTGCCAAGACGGGGAATGCAGTGATACACATGGCAACTGCAATAAACACCATGTAAGTTGTGAATTCTATCGGCTGTAGAGTTTCGTCATCGCGACGATATTCCTTCCACAGACCGACAGCAACAGCACATCCAAGACCAAAAGGCACGGCCATGTTGAAGATTCCCACAGTGAGAGCGATCTTGAGGTTTTTCTTGATGAAGTTAACGTCCACTTCACAGCCCACCATGAAGAGCAAGAGAAATACTCCCAAATTAGCAATATCAGTCAATCCCGGGATAGACTGAGTTGCAAACACCTTGGAGGTGAAGTTTGGAATATGACCCATCACGGATGGGCCGAGCAGAATTCCTGTGACCACTTCCCCAATGACACGCGGCTGTTTCAATAAGGACAATGGATAATTGACGATCTGGGCCAAAGTCAATATGAGAACCATCTGGAACAAGAGCAATGTAAAGGGTCTAGAAGCGGCATATTCAAGCGGGTCGAAACCTGCAATGATGCCGGCAGTAGACGACGTAGAAACGGCCATTTATCTGTACGTTGTAATAATGCTTTTTTTTTCTTGGGGAAATCTTAGTGCCTGCACTAAATTTATACATATGCTAACATATCTTGCACCAATTGACGCACCTGATAAAATAGTTGACTAATTCCGCCGTCGATGATTATATTACCATCACTGATCTTGCGGACTGCCAACTGATTGTTCACCACCAATGTACCGTCTCCTCTGAATTCCACCACGTAATTGAGGTCCATCAATTTCCGCCGCAATTCTGTCAGCCGAATATCTCCAATACTGATATAGTTGGAAACAGGCATAATGTTGGTGTTGGAAGGAGGGCATAATTTCATGTGTTTGTGGTCGATCTCTTCTTCTCCTTGTGCAATTGGTTGCACTTCTCCGTAAACGTGTGCAATAGAGTAACCACCAGTAATGGTCTGCCAATTCAGGGCCTTATTGAGTTCGTTGGCAATCACCAAGTCGTATGACGTCACAACATTTCCGAGATCGATCTTCTCATTCAATTTGCAACGAATGTAGTCGGTTGCAAGAACTCCAGATGACTCCTGTTTGTAGAGATCCATCATTTTCGACTTTTGTTGTGCCATCATTGATTCCATCACATCAATAGTACCTCCCATGAACCCATGTGTAGTGTTAGGCAAGAGAATCACCTTTTGTGGCTTTAAGGAGTTGAATGTAATCCGCATTGACCGAAGATCTGCCAACCCAGAGAGATCCACGAACGCCAATCCGCATCGGATTTCGACTTTGATATCACGGAAACTGCGAACCTGCGGGTTCACAAGAGCATCCAGATTGTACAAGGTGTCCTTCTGTTTAACCTGAGCCACAGCCTGTGTCTTACGAAGCTTCTTCACTTGTCTTCTCACTGTACGTCTCTTTCTCTTTCCGTTCTCCAAATATTCTTCCTCCACCACCTCTTCCTCTTCATCGTAGGCAGGCTTGTTCAAAGGGAACTTCTCTTCATCTCTCATGAAATCACTGTGTTTGATAACTTCTCCATACTCATCCAGACTCACTTTCTTCACCACAAATGGGAACATTCTGTTTTTTCCCTTAGCATTACGAACATCGAAATCCATAGGCATTTGCAAGATCTTGTCCATTGTTATTGGCTCGTCGTCCTCTTTCGATGAATGAGCCGTCAAAACTGCAGCAGTAGTGGTCTTTATTTCTCCATTCTCGTTCTCGATCTCTTCTTCGACCTCTCCTTGATCAGATTCATCGGAATCGTCATCATCGTCATCATCGTCGTCGCCAATCATGTTGTCCAATAGATCGTTATTCATTCTTTCTTGCAGCTCTTCTTCCTTCTGGCGTTGTCTGCGTTCCTCAATTGCCTTTTTATATGCATTCAGCTCTGATCCACGCAAAGCCTCTTCTCTGGTGGCAGCCAGAGTCATATTTTTCTCCAGAATTACCAATGCTCCGTCCTTCAAATTATTTTCACTTTTAACCTTCTGCTCCCATTCTTCATAAATGTCGTATGCTGTAGTATTGGTCTCGGGCCGTTCGGTCATAATCAAGGCCATGTTATGTTTGGAACATAGCTCCATAAAACAATTTCTAGAAAGCGATCCTTGATTAAGGTCAGTACCCTCAACAAATATGATTTTGGGCCTTGGTTCAAGCGAGTTGAGGTCATCCAACGTGATCAATTTCAATCTGTTCGATTCAAATGGAGTTTGGTTCTGGTTCTCCCAATTTTTGGTGATATCTGGAGACATCCATTCTAACATGTTTCCTGAGAAATCCAGCGACTTTTTCCCTGTGAACGAAAGCAGATAAAACACAATGTCGGGAGGAACATTTTTGTCTAATAAAGGAAGCAATTCAAACAATCTTCCCGTCACAGAAGTCGGCAATAAGATCGAGGTCCCGTTCATCACTGTCAATCTAATGAGTTCCATAAACTTATTGATTCTCACCTTGTGTGATAATGATGAACCAAGATCAGACCCGCTGATCAACGTAGTCGCACGCATTAGGTTCGGCTGATTGAGTCTACCTGGCTTGAGGAAAAGATCCTTGGAATGGTTCCATGTTGGAGCATAGATCACTTTCTCGGCATCCTTATTGAGCAGCCAAAACGATCCACCCAACGTGTGACCAGAATTGTGAGCCGTGATGGTAATCCCAGAAAGATTTCCTGTCAAGGAAACCGATTGTGCGTAATTGATCACGTTGATGGAATTGAAATAATTCTCTATATCTTGAGGCTCTAACACGGCGCCTTTCAACGCTCCAACAAGTCCAACACTTCTATAAAGTTCCAAAGTAGTCAGTCGACCAAGTTTCGAAATCGGTAATGTAGAATAGGTCTTGATTTTGCGAAGAATTGGATATTTGTAAAGTAGATATGCATAAGCACCAAGATATTCAGCTGTGGTTTGTGATAAGATAATCAAATGAATGTTTGAAATATACGGTTCCAAATAGGACAAATCACTGACTCCATCCCATCCAGGGTCGGCCAAAATATTAACCTGTCCGTCGAAGGTCAACAGTCTGGCTTGAGATTTCGAAGTATTCATTAATTGTTCATGCTTAAGAGTCTTATCCTCTTCCTTCTCCTCCGACTTGATTTCCTGGTCCTCTAAAGGATCATAAGAATCCTCATCGGGATCCTCAACAGGTTCTATTTTCTCTTTTGCCGGGGCCAAAGATACAAACTCAAACATGATTTAAGATTTTAAAAAACATCGCCAAATGTTTTTTTTCTTCCCAAAAGACTTACCCGGAGCCATTTGAGGAGTAAGAACTAAGTCTATTAGAGGCCGTATAGAATGACCAGTACCAACACAAACGACGCCATTAGCACATCCAGCTTCACAGATAAGCTTAGAGATACTCAATATGTTTTTGAAAATGCTCCTTTGCCTGAAGAAATCCCCCATGTAAATGAATTAGGGGCTACTACGGGGCCATTGATCAGTGCATCATTCTTTATTGGAGAACGTTGCAAGGACTACAATGATGACTTCATGCAATGTCATCAGGAAAATGGCTCCAATGGAGCAATCAATTGTCTTAAAGAAGGCAGAAGAGTGACTAGATGTGCTGCCAGTGTCATCAAAGATCTCAATGCTCATTGTAAGAGGGAATTTGAGTTACACTTCCAATGTCTTAATTACAACAATATGGAACTTAAGAACTGCAGAAGTGCCGAAACAATGCTCAATAGCTGTGTATTCAAGAGCTTGGGACTGACCAAGCAAATTCCTGACGACGGAGGAAGAGAGATTTTCAAGCCTGGAAAACAAATCTTCAAGCCAATCACTCCACATCCCCCTAGTGAACTGGCATTCAGAGAACTCTCCAAAACTCAATCTTGATGGGTCTATTTATTTATCTATTTATTTGTTGCTACAACATCCGTACACCACAATATAGCCGTTTCTGTGACGTTATCGAAACAATAGGTCTTCTGCACAAATTTACTCGTGTGATTAATTAAAGTAATAGCACCCCACGTGGCTCTTACCCGGAGACAGGACCCTCGAAAATAGCCCAATCAGCTTAGGAGATGTGCCCAGCCCCATATTGTTTCGGCTATTTGGTTCTTCCAAGTGCTAAGAAACAGTCGATTAGCGGAAGAACGTAGGGCCGCCTAACAAATTTTTTTACCTCTTTTAGTGCTGTGCATTGTTTAAACCAATTTCATCAAAATAGTTTACTTGTTTGAAAAGTTCAGGTCCTCGCACAGACTTTGCTCATCGCTCTTTACAAGATTCATTGAATGAACCATCAGAGCATGGCGACTTCTGTTTCTAAGTCAGAAACTGTTTCCGATCCTCAAGACCCTGACTCTTATTATCAATCGAATGTTCATTTATCGGTTTCCAATCGAGGGGAACATCCAGAAGTGGGTGAACTGAACTTCGAAAACCTCGATCTTGAGTGGTCCGAATTCACGAACCTACAAGAGATCCAACATCTTGGTGAGAATGTTCAACATCATACGATAGTCAATAATGCAAATGCTTCTAATGACTCGTCTGACCAACATGAAAACCAATATTATAATGATTTCGCCTCTTTCCAACAAGAACTTTATCCAGCACAGGCAAATCCTGATCAACAACAATACTACCAAGCCTCTTCCGAGATATTTAACCAGACACATCAAGAAGTTGATTCCCATGTTGCTGTGAGACCTGACGATGTATTCACTCCATTAATTTCACCCGCAGTGACTCCGTTGGACAAAGCTGCAAACCCACCTTTCAAGAAGGTCGGATTTAGTCCGTTGTCATCGCCGGCTTTGGAGTTTCAAGGAGCTCGGTTTCAAGGACAACCACAGACTGCTGCGACGTTGCGTCAGAAGAGAAAAGACGACAAACCGGTCATTCCTTCTCCTTCCAACATCTCAGATGGCCAACGTAGACCTTCTTCATACAAGCGGTCCAAGACCCCCAACTCAACTCCCCTCTTTGGACCCCAAAATTCATCGCAACAGCAACCAACTACATCGTCGCGCATGAAACAGTCTCCCTTGACCAAGCCTACTTCACCTGTGATTCGGAGACCGACAATGACTAAGAAGAAACAGACCACGGTGTTTGAAATGCTCCCAGAGTCTGCAACGAATGACTTGATGCTGCCTCCATCGCACCCGCCAGTTAAGGAAGACAGCCAAAATGGATCGTATTCCAACAGAGACTTGCCGTTAAAAGACATTGAAAACTCTTCGACTGCCACGCCGGCAACCATGATGTCTTTCACCCTCGCAAAGTTATCAGCACAAACTACACCAAAGGACAATGTGTACAAGAATCCGAAGCATGACTCAAAGTCTGCGCAATCTTCGCCGGTGATTCTACCCTCGTCCAGCTCGATATTCCATCAAAGCCACCAGCAGCTCCCATCTGCAATGATACCTCCCTTTCATGTGAATGGAAATTCCAAGTCCTCATCTAGATCCTCTTCGCTCAAGACCTCACCTGTGATTCAGAACGAGGACGAGGTCCAACCGTCATACGAAGGGTACTACAATAGGCCTCGTAGCGATTCTACAGGTCCTAGCGACAGGAAAATGACTCACAAACTTGCGGAACAGGGACGACGTAACCGGATGAATGTGGCTATACAAGAACTCGACAAAATCCTTCCAGAGTCACTGAAGAGCGAGATTGCTGTGCCGTCAAAAGCAACCACTGTGGAGCTCTCTTCTAGATACATCCAAGTGCTACGAGATGAGAACCAAACCCTGTATCAAGAAGTGATGGCACTACGACAGGAAGTTGGTAAATTGACTGGAGCCGAAAGTCAGGACAGCATAAGTCCATTCAGGGTCGATGGCTCTGAATAACACAAATAGAATATAGCTTACGTTAAGATGAAAAAAAAATATGAGCCGCACAATAGAAAGCAAAATTAGTTTATCTACCATGTCTCAACTTCAACGTGAAATGAGGTCTGCCAGCAAGATAGGCTCCCGTTCTGATGGGAGAAGCTTATCACGTTCAGGAATACGAAGTCCAGGTGTCAAGAGTCCCAAAATGGATGCTGACCATGATGAATTCGATGAGGATGTCATGGACATGAGTTTTATGAGACTTGATGAAGTGTTGCGAGCTAAATTGCAAAGCACTGATTCTTTGTCATCTATGAATGTCAATGTTGGAAGTCCAATGAGTCGACAAGAGAGTCGGTCTAATTCTCTGATTGGATCCATCATCGATAGTGAAGAAGATTCTAGCGCTGTCACAACTGACACCATTGAAGAGAGTGGCGTTGTGAAGATATATTCGGTTTCGGATGTGATTGAGGCATTGAGTCAATCCAGAAGCAAGATTAACTCGTCTTCTCGGGAATTTCTACTTGGTGAGTTATATCATATGATTGTGAAGAAGCCGCTCAGTTTGACGGGCACACAGGTGAATGAGACTGATTTGGCTCATTTGATCAGTTTTGTGAAAGCCTCTCGATCCACCTCGGAATTTGTGTTTTCTTTGAGGGCCGCAGTTGCATATATTTCTAGTGATGTTGACGAGGTTGCTACGCTAGCAATCGAAAGTCTGGTCCCAATTTTGATGGACAAGATGTATGTCAGTGAGGAGACTATGGAAGGAATACGGTCCAGTTGTATTGTTGCATATGCTAGCTTGTTATTGGTGATTTACGATGAATCTCATTGTTATGGATTGGAAGATAGTGTTGAGACTTTGATGGATCTTGCTGAAGGGTATTGTGCTGGTGATTTGACAGAAAACGATGAAGATATTGTTGTTAATTGTCTTAATGCAGTTGGGGTTGTGACAAGCTTGATTTACAAAGCTGGTCGTGATATCAACACTTTAGTGCAAGAGACTCTTCCCAGAGTGGTTGATTTATTATCAGGAAACTACGGCAAGAAAATTCAGAAGAGTGCTGCTATTTTGATTGCATTGATGTATGAAGTTTTCGGTTATGATGACGAAGAAGAGCCTTATGATGACTTTGAGGATCTCAAGACAATTCTCAATCAATTGGTGCGAGACTCGTCGAAAAAAGTGAGCAAAAAAGAGAAGAAAGAGTCTCGTACGATATTCCGTGAGGTGGTGCGAAGTTTGGAGAAAGATGAGGGTCAAATGGAGTTATCACGATTCAAACTCAACAAGTCAAAAGCCCTGCCAATCACCAGTTGGTTCGAATATGTGCGATTGGTTCATTTGAAGTATATATTTGGGTCGGAGTTGAGTTTGCATTATGTTTCGTTGAAAGCGGTGCGCAATTTGCTTGTGAAGCCGGATGACGAACAGGCCAAGTACAAGCCACAAGAGGAGCTAATGGAGGACAAGTCATGGAAGTCGGACTCGGGCCGACTGAGCGGGATCAAGAAAGAGCAGAAGATTCGGACTGCACGAGAATTGAAGGTGCGTGAGCAATTAGGCGATCTTGCTTTAGAGTAGACCCAATGCTTTCGACACACGTTCGTCTAGGTCAATTTTGCGCTCGATCCGCCGGGATCGCTGGCTTTTGCGTCGTGCCACTTCGTCTCCGGCATCAGCAGTAAATTTCGAGTTGGAAAATGTATTCAAATAGTCAAATAATAACATTTCATGAGACTGATTTGGTTGTACATCAGAGTCATGTATTCGACTTTGAAGGTACATATAGACCTCTAATTTCGAACCTTCGGGTATGGGTAGATATTGGAAATTGTCTAATACCAGTTGATAGTCCTGGATGGTTAATTTAGGTGTGGTGTCAAGAGTAACAATGTCCTTAAAGTTAATGCTTTGATAATTCGAAGGAACCTTGGGAATCAAAATTGGCTGATTTCTTGGCGGACTGACGTATTGAATAGGTTTTGAAGTTTCAGTTAGTCGTGTTTTCTTCTTGTATCTAATTTTTGATTGTCTAATGAATAAATTGGGAGCTTCTTGTTCTTCTCCATAATAATCCAATTGGATTTGACGTTTTCTAGTAGATTTGACTGATTTGGGACCAGAAAGGATGTCCCAGAATGACCAACGTACTCTAAATCCATCCAAACATATCCGTATTCTCTCTAAAGGAGCAATGATCCCACTAGAACCATGTAGCTTGTCCTCATAATCTTTTATATCATCTAGTACTGAATCGTGATCATTCAGTCTCTCGAAATTCAATCGCTGATTTTTATGTGAAATAAATGAATTCGGCACAAAGTCATCCTCAAGTAGATTGTTATCGTAGCGAAAGTTTGTTGCATGTTGGTATAAATTGGGTTTTGACGGATTTGTGCCCAGTAATTTCATAAACTAGAAAAAAACACCCGAGACCGAAAAGTTAAATTAATGGAATTGAATACGGCTAATCTTGCGCTCCACGATCGCCAAGACCCGCAGCCGTCCAGCGACAGTGACGATGATTCAGAGTATACTTATGAGACTGACATCGTTTATCACAACGCCCAGAAAGAATGGGAGGAGAACATTGTGCAACTGAAGACACTTGTGAACTTTGTGGTATTGCCCCTACTTGGAAGAATGATGGGACGTCGATTTGCAAACTACGTCTGGTTTAAGATCGCTAGTCATATTTATCCTATATAAAATTAACGTTGGTATCGCATCAAGGTGAGCAGTAACTCTTCGCTTTTCAATCTGATTGATGGATTGAGAGACTTGAAGATTTTGATGAGTTTATTGACAATCGACACGTTGAGTAATAACATCAAACTGAATGTTTCAGTACTGGGCTCTTGAATACGTTTGAAGAAGGTTATTAGAAGTAGGAACGAGTTCTTGATGATAAATCGTAAATCAGGAAGATATTCATCTGAATTTGATGATTCCAAGTCATTCAGGTTGTTGATGTAGACATTGCTGGATAGTAACGTTTTGAGGTCTTCTGGTGTCAATGAAGGATCACTCAACTTGTATCCCAGCTCCAAAAAGCTATGAAAGTCGATGGCTCGACTAATCACATCTGACCCACCTCTTTGGCGCGAGGAGGAACTCAGACGAAGAAAAAGCGCATCTGTTTCAATTCCAAAAGATGTTGGTGATACGAGAACGTCCGAGAGTTCGGACAAAATCGCAATCTCGGTTGCTAGCGACATGGATCTCAAATTCCAGTATGCAAAAACCTTATTGTATATACACACCCCGACACCAGGGCATAATCATTACTATCTACTTATTGCGGTCTGGCTTTAGGGCCCCAATTAGCTGTTGGATTTTCTTGGTATCTGACGATCTTGATCTTTCTGAGCTGCTTGAGTTTCTTACTTTCTTCGTTAGGTTGGAATAGCATGCCCGAAGTAGCCATTTCTGAGTTGATATTCTGGCCAATCGAGTCATCTGCCATGATTTGGTAGCCCGCGCTATTCTTATTGAGTTTTTCCAAAGTAACACCATTCTTCTTAGCCCATTGTTTGCCAACGTACCAAATGACTTCATAAGGAGCATCTGTTTTGACTGCTCCTGGACACGAATGACAAAGTGAGACTCTATAGCCCAAATTTGAGAGTGCAGCTGCAAATATATCGAGCGATGGAGCAGGTCCTTTCAAGACAGAGGATAGATGTGTAGTTTTAATATGGAACGGAGCGTCTGGAAGTTCATTTTTCGCCATAGTCAGCATTCCTTCCACCCTAGGCAACGTTTTGTATATCGAGTCATCGGCAGATTGTTGAAGCTCCAACACCTTGTCAATGAATTCAACATTATGAAGAGGACCACCCCACATTGGACCACAAAGGTGGTTAGTGAAGTGGCAATATGGACAGTTAGGTCCAACGGGAGGTCCCTTGCTCAGACCGAACTTCTTGGAATTATGCTTGACAGTTGTATTTGGGTTCTCTGTCCATCTTCCTAATGGTTGATTATAAACTGCTGAACATCCCGAACATTTATAACAGATCATTTGCGTCGAAGCTAATTCTTTCACCTTGATGGGAGCAGTTCTGACTCTGATGAATAACCGCACATAAAAGTCGATCGACAAACATAATTGAGGCTCAATCCATTTCTTGTACTTTGCAGCTGTTGTGGAAATCATATGCAGCACCAATCTCAAAGCAGACTCGTGAGTAGAGTCTCCATGTAATGGACTGCCTCCATACAGAGCAAAACATTTTTCAGGATATCCTCCACCTGCTAGCACTCCAAGATCGGTACAAGTGACCAATAGTAGACCACCGTCCTTGATTGCATTCAGAGCAGAATCCATAAATGGAGCTGCGGTTCCATACGGATCGAGATCAACCACATGGAATTGGTCTTTGGAAGTGGCCATGACCTGGATTGCATCTCCCTCGTTGGCCTTGACTTTGTTTTCGATCTTGTTGTATTCAATATTGGTAGTGATGGTCTTCACGGCGTCCTTGGAGAGATCGTTTGCTACCACTTTGGAGACCAATGGAATCTCTTTGGCGTATCGAATAGCGCGAAGTCCAGAAGCTGAAAGAGCTTCAAGAATATGCAAATAAGGCTCTGATTCGACCTTTGGTTCGTTTTCGTCAAATTTTCGTTTTTTGGCCTGTTTCTCTTGTGAATACATCTCTGAAAATGCCCGAATAGCCAGAGAACTCAAGTCTCTGTTATATTGCTGGACAGGGTTATAAAACACCTGATTAGGAGGAAAAAGCACCGAGGCAGAGCCCTCGGTTAACACCTCGTATTTGGAAGCGTCTATGGATTTCATATGGATAAGACGACGGAAACTCAAAAAATTAATCTTTGAGTATCTGTACATCAATACTTAAAAAATATCTATCGAGTGTATGAAATTTTTTTTAGTGAGGCGTGAGGAGTGGTTTCAACCGTTGAAGCTTCCATTAATGAAGGCATAAAGATCGAAAGCCTCCTCTTCAGTCTCGTCTCTCGTAGAAGCGGGATCGGAGCTCAAATTATCGGGTCCGAATGAATAGAAAGAGGATTGATGCTGTTGGAGGAAGTCGTCATGTTGCTTTTTAAGTTCCTCAAAGGTTAATGCATAGTCATGGGAGTTTTGGCTGGCCAAGATTGGGCGAGTCTCAAAAACCCTATCTATAATGGACTGATGATGTCTTGCCAAAGACTCAGGATCGGTGTAATTGATCAATTGAGGGTCAAAGAGCGGAGCGTTGCCGCCCGTGTATTCGTAGCCAGGACGAGGAACAGGGGCCACAACTGGAGATTTTTGGACAGGGAACGGACTGGTATTACTCATGGATCGGTTCCGAATAGTGTACCGATTGAGTGGAGGTGCCGAGGCAGTACTCGAGGGCGAGAATCCTGCTCCCAGGCCGTAATATAGATTCGAAGCTGGATATTGGGACTGTGAAGACACAGAAGTCACAGACACAATTGAGTTTGATCTTCTAAGGGTCTTCATTTTCTTGGTGATTGAAGTGTTCACTGGCGAGATTTCGGCCATTCTGTCATATCCGAACTCCATTGGGGTTCCCGCTTCATCGTATTCTTGCTCGTATGGCGAGGCCAGAACCTGTTGCTTGTGCAAAGTTTGGATGAAGGAATTTCCAGAGTCTGACCGATCTCTAAGACCACTAGGAACAGAGGTTCCACTAGTAACGAAATAATCTAGCTGGGGAGTAGCACTGGAAACAATAGAGGTCACAGATGAGCTGGTGGACAAAATGGGAGTAATTGGGGTGAATGGGGTCGGAGCATTGGCCGTCACCGAGTTTGGAGTCATCACGTAATCTGAAATTCCGCTAGTGGAAGAAGTTTCAAGGTTCTTGAGCGATTCACGTTTGGGTTTTCGAGTGTACAATTTTCTCAAGGTGAGGCCTTTTGAACTTTCAGGTACAACTGAAACGGGAGAGGAGTCTTTAGAGAAAGGGATCTTTGGCATGCTATAGTCCTCGGGTGAGAACTGTTGCAAGTCCAATAACGATTGATCTTGTTCCTCAATCTTCTCCTCCTTTTTCACAGACTTGGGCTTGAATAGCCTTGAAACCCGACCAGCAGTAACAGGAGCCTCAATATTTGCTGTAGGAATACAGTTCACAAACAGAAACTCCTTGGGAGTACCTTCCTTGTTGATCTTAGGCTTGATGCCTGTCTTGCGGAACCCATGCTTATTGGTTTTAGCTGTGGAATCATTCATCACGAGATATTGTGCATCCTGAATTAGCTTGGACTGCTTTTCTGCCTCCTCGGTTTTGAACTTATTGATTTTCCACAGTTTTTTTGTATGTGGAGGTTGTGTCCCATTGGACGAAGACCCTTTTGCATCTCTAGCGGATGTGCTGGCTGGCACAGTGGGCTTGTTTGTGCCGTCCTGAGACTGAGATCTGTAGCCTTGCTTTTTTTGGGAAGGTCGCACAGCCTGCTGTTTTGTAGTATTTGGAAGCGGAGATTCATAGAGAGTGGTTGAGGACATCGATTTTCCTCCAGTAGACCCCTGAGAGTCCTGCTCAACAAAGGAGGAGTCGTGTTTTCTGCTTCTTTTCGAAACTTTCATAATGGAAAGAGGACTCCAAAGTCCAGGTCAAGCAGCCTGATAGAACAATCAATCTCGGGCTGGAGTGAGACTATAGACTTAGAGAGACAAGCGAGGGAATCTTGGGTGATTTGCAAAAGCAAAAAGTGGAGGGGGATGGGATATGGTTTTTCAAGGTTGGTGAAAAATCGGCCGCTGCAAATTGTTTGTACTCTCATGATGGTGGTCTGAGGTGTTCTAACGGCCAGTGTAAGGATGTGAAATTTAAACTTAGAAAATATATGGGAATGCAATCCAGCAGTGATGCCAAACGTCGCAAGCCGGTGTTGGATTTTGGCTTGTCTGATGAGGAGGAAGTAGAAATACCTGCGAAGAAGACAAAGGTTGTTTTCAAGAGAATAAAAAAGGAAGATGCGATGAGATTGAAGGAAGAGGAAGTGCGACAGAAGGACGAGAAGTCCCGGGAGGAAGATCTTCAGAAGCCTTCTGACTCTGTGAGATCTACCCTCCCGTCTGAAGGAATGTCTCTTGCGAGTTTGGTTGCCCAGGAGCGAGAAATAATGACTGTTCCTGTTTCTCCTGAATTATCATCTGAGGAGGACATAGAGAACGATCGGGAATGGTATATGCAAGATGAGGCTGTTTCGCATACGGTATTGGAGGAAGAAGAATATTATGGACTTCAAGACGAGATTAGACCCAGTTTCAAGCGCAGAAATGTCGATCGTCAACAATCTAGGTTTGACACTGAAGAAGTGACTCCTGATGCCGATATAGTTGTTCATCGTCTCACGCCTCCCTTTCTTGATCCCGCAACTATTATGACCACCAAATTGGAAGTCATTGAGACGATTCGGGATCGCACAGGAGACTTGTACAAAAACAGTAAACTTGGGTCGAGGCTGGTTAATGAACGTCGTGCCAACAGAGATCGAAAGAAAAGTGCACGAGATGCCGCAGACATCAAAAATACTACTCTTGGTAAAGTTCTTGGTGGCAAGGACGAGGAGAATAAGGAAATCAAACAGCAGACTTTGACGGAACAGAAAGCTTATGGAAAGCAAGCATTGCAACAACAGCGAAAACGATTACCTGCCTACAGCGCGCGTGACGATCTGATGAGGATTGTTGCTGAGAATCAGGTCATTGTTGTTATTGGAGAGACAGGATCCGGAAAAACTACTCAGATTCCTCAATTTCTATATGAAGAGGGATATTGCAGCCGTGGTGGGATGATTGGCGTGACCCAACCCAGAAGAGTGGCGGCACTTTCTGTCTCGAAGCGTGTGAGTGAAGAGATGGGTGTCAAGATTGGGAAGGAGGTCGGATACACTATTCGTTTTGAAGATCGAACCAGCAATCAGACTCGAATAAAGTTTATGACTGATGGTATTTTATTACGTGAAGCACTGTTGGATTCGGATCTGGACAAGTATTCATGTATTGTGATGGATGAGGCTCACGAACGTTCGTTGAACACTGACATTCTTCTTGGACTTTTCAAGCGGATATTGATAAAGAGAAGAGACTTGAAACTTATCATCACCTCTGCTACCATGAATGCATACAAATTCTCCAGATTTTTCGGTAATGCTGAGCAATTTACAATTCCCGGAAGAACGTTTCCTGTTGAAGTGATGTTTTCTACCATTTGTCCCGAAGATTATGTCTCCAGTGCAGTGAAACAAATAATTAGAGTGCACTTACGCCCTGAATCAGGAGACATTTTATGTTTCATGACAGGCCAAGAAGATATCGAAACCACTTGTGAGGAGTTGGAAAAGGAACTATCGAAACTCATTGAATCCGATGACAGCATCGAGCCATTGGAAATCCTACCAATATACTCCACTCTTCCTGCTGATTTGCAAGCCAAAATATTTCACAAATCCAAATATCGCAAATGTGTGGTTGCAACTAATATTGCAGAAACTTCGTTGACTGTGGACGGAATCAGGTTTGTGGTTGACACTGGTCTAATGAAATTGAAAGTTTATAATCCAAAATTGGGTATGGATACTCTGCAAATCACGCCCATCTCGCTGGCTCAAGCCAATCAACGGTCAGGAAGAGCAGGAAGAACAGGTCCAGGATTATGTTATCGGCTGTACACCCAATACGCTTCGTTGAATGAGATGTATGCTGAGCCTATTCCCGAGATCCAAAGAACTAATTTGAGTAACACTATCTTGTTGCTTAAATACTTACAGGTTGAAGATGTCTCGAGATTTCCGTTTTTGGATCGACCACCGATCGAAACTATCAACACTGCTCAATATGATCTTTGGAGTTTGGGAGCATTGGACAACTTTGGAAAATTGACACTGTTGGGTAAAAAGATGTCGAATTTTCCAATCGATCCCGCTCTTTCTCGACTGTTAATTGTTTCTTCTTTCCCAAAATTCCAATGCTCGAAAGAAGTGGTTACTATGGTTGCTATGCTTTCCATTCCACCAATTTTCGTGAGACCAAACCATGACGCAGCATTGCAACGTAGAGCTGATTCCGTTCGAGAGAAGTTCCAAGTTGCAGAGAGTGATCATCTGACCTTGGTCAATATCTTCAACCTTTTTATCTCCAATGGTTGCAAGGAACATTGGTGTACAAGAAACTTCCTACAATACAGATCTCTAAGAAGAGCTATTGAAATTCACAATCAACTAACACAGATCATGAAAACTCAAAAGTTGAGTATTGTCAGTAACCCAGATTGGGACGTTATTCGCAAATGTTTATGTGCTTCGTTCTTCCATCAGGCCGCTCAATTTAAAAAGTACGGCGAATACATCAACTTGAGAACAGGATTACAAATGAAACTCCATCCTACTGCGTCCCTCTATGGACTGGGAGACTTACCTAAGTTTGTGATTTATCATGAATTGCTCTTAACAGGACGTGAATACATGAATTATGTAACAGCAGTGGACGCCGAATGGCTATGCGAGTTTGGCGAGGTGTTCTATGCCGTCAAAGAGAAGGGTATCACCTCGCGCGAGAACCAGGCTCGGAAACAAGTGGAGTTCCAAAAAGTGATTGATCAGCAACGCAAACTCATTTCTTGAACAAGATGTTGTCGATCAAACGAGTGGTTCCCGCATCTTCGTCGTTACTGTTAGGAACCCTAACAGCAAGACTAAGGATACAACTTTTGGATTCATCAATGACCGAGTCATCAGAAACATAGTCCAAAGTGTCTCTATAATTAAACGAGACATAATCGATTTGGAATTTCTGGTTTTCCGCCAAAATCTGCGACTCGATCTGTCTTCTAAGATCGCCAACAAGTACGCTCTTATTATCGAGGAACTTATTGCGGGCATCAAGCATCGAGCGATACAGAACACAGGCTTGTTGTCTAATTTCGGGACTCAGATACGAGTTTCTCGAACTCAATGCTAGACCAGTCTCCTCGCGCACTGTTGGAACCACGTTGATATTCATGTCGAACAGAAGATCAGATACTAGTCTTTGAACCACAATCGACTGTTGAATGTCTTTCTGACCAAAATAAGCGTTCGTTGGTTGCACAACATTAAACAACTTGCTCAACACGGTAGCAACACCTCTGAAAAATTGCGGACGAGATTTTCCTTCGAGTTGCTCAGAAACTCCACTAACACTGACAAATGCGCCATCTTGTTGCCCATGAGGATAAATCTCTTGGACGCTTGGAGTGAAAACTCCTGCAACCCGTCTAGTTTTGTCAGCTGAAACCATCGTCTCCAACAATTGAAGGTCACGATCCAGGTTGCGAGGGTATGAGTCAAGATCTTCATTAGGTGCGAATTGTGCTGGGTTGACAAAAATCGACACCAAAGTAACATCGTTATTCTCGAGAGAATTCCGAACCAGTGTCAAATGGCCTTCATGAAGATATCCCATAGTAGGAACAAATCCCACCGACAAGTTCTTTGCCCAACAATCCCGGCGGAAAAGTCGAAGATCTGCAACCCGTTTAAAAATCCGTATACTTGACACTGTCATGATAATCTCCCCCGGATGACTGAAAAAAAATTATACGAGTAATTTTTTGAACTTCGAGATCTGATTATTTAAAAAGGTTGGGTTCAGTCGATCGACGCGTCTAGAATCTATAAATCTATTTATTAGCATTGTTGTCCATCAATCTCAAAAGGTTACGCAGCAACATAGCTATAGTGACCTTACCAATAGATGGAACGTATAATGAAGCTTTTTCCTTGACGTCCTCATTGAAATTCTTGTGGCTGGCAAAGTTCACCACCACAGCTCCACGTTTGACGTATTCGGTTGGAAACTTGTAATCATCGGAAGGAACCCCGGTAATGATGACATCTGATGAGAGTGCACATTCTTTGAGGGTCTTTGAGGTATCCAAAACAGCGTGTTGCTTCAATCTAAGACCGTCTCCACGTTCATATAATTTGATATCATGGATGTCTGCAGAATACACAGTAGCACCGTCATTTGCCAACAAAGCAGCAAGAGGTCTTCCCACGATTTCTGATCTATTCACAACAGTGATAGTTTTTCCATATAATCTATCACCATAATTTAGTAGAGAGTTGTAAACTCCCAAATATTCTAGTACTTTCACAATAGCCAAGGGAGTACATGGAAGAATGGACTTCTTTTGTTCTGTCTTATCCAGATACCGAATATTATGATACATGTTGGAAACATATTGGAAATTCAGACCTTCAACGTCCTTGTCAATGGAAACACATTGTTGCAGATACTGGTCTTGATTATCTCCATAGACAGGAAAATACACCATGATTCCGTTCACAGACTTATCCTCATTGCATTTATAGATCTGATCTTCCAAGTTCTCTTTCTCGACTTGGATCAACTGGTAATCAAATCCCATAGATTGACTAGTCTTGCCTGTCCAGTCTGCATAGGTCTTGGCAGCAGGATCTGGGTTTGCAAGAATACCAACCAGCTTTGGTTTCACTGCATACTGTGTGACCTTTGCTTGCAACTCGTCTGCAAAACGTTTGGCAATTTTTGATGCAAGGATCGTTCTGGCCGGAGACATGTGAAATAAATTTATTAAACCGAGTCAAGTCAATTCTGCATAATTCTTTTCACGGTGTAAAGATGTGGGGGAAACGAATGTCATTTTTCTGGCCAGGGCAAAGCCGGAAAAACCCATAAAATAGCGACCCCAGAATCACGAGATCCAGTGGGGGAGTCGAACGACTGTATAAAATCTTTATTGTATTCATGTGGGAATCTCACTATTTATGCATTGTAGGTCATTGCTCCGGTGGGGTCGTGCATGGTCGGATCCAGACCCATTTAAGTACTGGAGAAGTCCGCAGAAAATAAATTATCTACTATAATGACTTTAACTACCGAAGTCGACGAAATTGTCAAGGAGTTTGAGGTTTCACCTGAGACTCTACAGAAAGGTGTGGACCGGTTCATTGAACTAGCTCAGAAAGGTCTGAGTGGTGATGAGGACAAATATGGTTTGCCTATGATCCCTACTTATGTCACGTCTATTCCTAATGGAAAGGAGAAGGGGGTTCTTTTAGCAGCAGATTTGGGTGGAACCAACTTCCGTGTTTGTTCTGTGGAATTGAATGGTGACCATACCTTTAAGCTGATTCAACAGAAGTCTCATATCCCAACAGAGCTGATGACTTCCACGTCAGACGAATTATTTTCGTATCTTGCTAGCAAACTTAAGCTTTTCTTGAAAGAACACCATGATATGAAAGCAGAATCTACTTCCTCTGAGAAGTTCAAGCTTGGATTCACTTTCAGCTTCCCTGTTTCTCAAACAGCTTTGAATGCCGGTACTTTACTTAGATGGACTAAAGGTTTTGATATTGCAGACTGTGTTGGCCAAGATGTGATTGCTCTCTTGCAAAAACATATAGACGACCAGGGAATCCCTGTTGTGGCTTCTGCCCTAGCAAATGATACCGTTGGTACACTGCTGGCCAGGTCCTACACGGGATCCAATAAAGAAGGAACTACTGCCATTGGATGTATTTTTGGTACTGGAACCAACGGAGCTTACAATGAGAAGTTAGAGAACATCAAGAAGTTGCCTGAGGATCTGAGAAAGAAGTTACAAGAGCAAGGTGTTACGCACATGGTTATCAATACAGAATGGGGCTCCTTCGATAACCAATTGAAAGTGTTGCCTACCAGCAAGTACGACGTTGATGTTGATGAATTGACCACTAACAAGGGATTCCACATGTTTGAGAAACGTGTTTCGGGAATGTTCTTGGGAGAAATTCTGAGACATATTTTGGTGGACTTGCACTCGAAAGGTGTTATTTTTAATCAATATGCCAATTACGAAACTCTGCCTCATAGATTGAGAACTCCTTGGGATTTAGACTCTGAGACTTTGTCATTGATTGAGATTGATGACTCTACAGATTTGAAGGCTACAGAATTGACTTTGAAACAATCTTTAAGATTGCCAACTACAGTTGAAGAAAGACTTGCTATTCAAAGACTCACCCGTGCTGTGGCCAAAAGATCCGCTTATTTGGCTGCTATTCCAATTGCAGCATTGCTACAAATGACTGAAGCGTTCAAGGGTCACAACGTTGAGGTGGATGTTGGTGCAGACGGATCAGTGGTGGAATTTTATCCAGGATTCCGGACTATGATGAGAGACGCTATTTCCTTAACCCAAATCGGATCTAAGGGAGAGAGAAGATTGCATATTAACATAGCGAAGGACGGCTCATCTGTGGGTGCGGCTCTATGTGCGTTGAGCGAGAGACAATAGGACCTGAACCGGACTCCGAAACCTTCGAGACAGAGCTAAAATAAATTTCATCCAAAAAAATTAATAGCACCTGTTGCAATAATATATATGTATTTTTTTTTGTAGGCCGCGCGCCCCTCCATCCCCGCACAGCAACATGACTTCATATGAGGGGTAAAAACTCTCCGATGGAGACTTGTGCTGTATATGGTCCTCCTTGTTTGTTTTTCTGTCACTGAGGCCGGCTAAAATTGGCGGGGAGGCTAGTAGCAGTACGATAACAGCCGTATCTTATATATAAGTAGGAAAATGTACCCGGAGATTATTTCCTCGAAATAATGACTAAACGATATATCTGTCAGTTTTGTGCGAGGTCCTTCTCACGCTCTGAACACAAGCTTCGCCATGAGCGATCTCATACTAAGGAGAAGCCTTTCCAATGCTCCATTTGTAAAAACGGCTTTGTTCGAAGGGATCTGCTACAACGACACCTTCGAACCGTTCATGGTCTGGTATTGAAACATAACATTGATGACAACATCTCTACTAATGATGAGCTGCTCAAATCACCTTCAAATTCCAACACTCCCAAAGACGAAGCTGTTCCTGCAAATTTGCAGCTGTCGGCTATCCCCAACCCGGTTAGCGAAATAGATGCTGTTGAAGAAAATGGGGCTCTGATTGCTGAAAGAAACCTGGTTTCCCTGCTGACAATGGCCAACAAGTTTGGCCATTTGGATCTTGGACTCAATAACTCAATCACCAACTATATGATTGTGTTTGGTAGCTGCAAAAGATGGCAGGCAGATCTGCCCTGTATTGACATCAACAAAGTGCTTTCGATGAATGAGTCAGACGAGTTGTTATATTTGGTGGTTTGTTTAGGAGCATGTCAGATGCATGAGTTCCATGATGCTATTCTCATGTTCAATCGCAGCTGGGACATTCTCATCGACAAAATCAGCAACTCCAGAATCAATTATAACTCTGGTGAAATTTTCAACAGATTTGTCGACAACCTCATAATCCTCAGTTACATCTACCTCAACTACTTTGTCAACTTCGCCAACTCTTCCAAGCCGGGTTTTGATCAGGAATATAAAAAGATATCCATCCCGATAGATGTGCTATTTGAATATCTAAACAATATTGTCAGCATGCATATGACCAACAATGATAACAACGCTGTTTCACCAACCTCTTTACCTACTAATAAGAAACAGGATGCATCCAAAAAGCCATTGGAGTCGTTTTACTGGTACGCATATTTATTGCTATCCAACTACTCGTTCATTTTTAACAAGTCACCTAGTTCGATCCATTTATATCTTTTGAACAGACCGATTCTTGATGAAGAGTCGGATGATCAACAGAAGTCTGAGGAGACTTTGGGAAGAATGATCACCAACTTATCAGTGATTTCTGCCTCGTTCCAGAATTTTGTCAATCATAATGAACTTACGTTGAAAGAGAAGATTATAATTTGCGGCTTGATGAATGAGCTTCAAATGGTCAAGTTCAATGAAACCAACAAGCTGAACAAAACTGTCATTTTGCAACAAGGTCTTTTCAAAGATAACAAAAACTTCCTCCACAATGCCATCATTCTTGCCAATAAGAATTTCAATGTTTCGGGGAAGCTTGCTACCATTTCTGATGACGAGTTCACAGACTTGATTTCTGTGATGAAGCGCAAATTGTTAATCAACTGTGCCTTGAAATTCACTGATCTCCTCTCCAATTATCTTGTGGTTCCCAAATCCGACTACAATTGGCTGCTTTTGGCTCTCACATTGAAGGAGTTTATATTCGAGACAGAATCTTTGATCAATGACAAGAATTTCCTCAACAACGATAAGCCCATTATTGAGTTTGACATTACACGGATGCTGAAGATTAACTATTTGGATAGTAATACTTTTAGCTCTGTTCCTGAATTGAGTGATGACGAAGTCTACAAGAGCATTCACCATTATATTTCTACCCCCTTCAACTCCAATTTCATCATCAACAACAATCTGGGGATCACTATACTCCCATCGTTATTACTCTCACTTGTATTCACCAAGGAAAACCTCACTTTTTATAGACGTTCCTTGAATCTTCCAGTGAACAATATGGTGATGGTGGAACTGATTATTGGGAACTTCATGGTTTTGATCCGTATCATGAACTTTTTCAGAAAGAAGTACCAGATGGATTTGTCAATGCCTCCACTTGCACGTAATTGGCAAGCCTCTGGAACCTCGCAGCAGAGGATGAACGGATCCAACTCGGATGAGGAAGAACCAGGCGACGATGAAGAGGACGAAAGTATCATTCTGGCAGTGATTGTTTTTGTGATCAATGAACTTGGAGGAAATTATCCCCAACCGGCTCCATCAGAAGGCCGTAAACGCCGTGCGAATAGCATTTCAATTGGAGAATTCAGTAATAATAACGAGAAGTTACGCAAACTCGAGGGAGCTGCTAAAGAAGCCAGGCATGGGTCTGGCAAACTAGATGAGACAATCAAGTCACAGCTCAATAATGATATCAAGTTTCAACATCTTATGAAAAACATTCAAGCCAGTTTTGTCTGCTGGTTAAGTCTATTCAAGGATGACTTCAAACATATTGATCGTTTCACTGTCGTGGTCAACAAAGTCATGGAAAACGAGATTTATATGAAAATGCAGAACAAAGGAGTCGGAAACCAGTCTCATAACATCGATGTCTTCAATCTAATGTCCACTCAACAAGCACAGATGGGACAGCCGCAATATTCCAACCAGAATTTCCGGCTTATGGGTCCAAACATGTCTGGTTTCGCAAGTAACGACTTGTTATTCCTACAACAACAGCATCAAGACATATATAATCAACAAAAGCATACCCAGACGTCGTTGTCACCGCCAATTACAGGAACAGCGGTGCTGGATAAGGATGACGCCCGAATTATGCTTCCCCCAATAAGCCAGAATGCGCGACAATTGCCGACCCCATTTGGTATCTCGCCGTCGATTTCAAAGCCAATGACTTCTGCAACAGAAGGTGTCACAGAATTGCTCCAGGCGGCAACTAATACAGTCAACTATGCTACAAAGAAATGACTTTCTTTTTCCGTTTGTATATAAGGGTCAGAATATTAATCCGTCGTTTTCGACGATCCCGCCAATGCATTTGAAACCAGTAATGAAGAGTATTTGCTAGTCTTGGCAACGGCAGGCTTGGTTGTGGTTTGAGTGTTCTGTGTATCACTGGACTCTCCCACACTGTTGCCAATAGCATAACAAATGATCAGCAAGCCTACGAGACCAATGACAGGAGCTTGTGTCGTAGATGTGGTACTATAATAACGTTGTTGAGTCGCGTCCTGTGATCTGGACATCGAGAATCGCATATTTGGAGACGGCGTACCAGATTGCATCATTCTTCTCTCGTACATGCGTTTCTCGTTGCGAATGTTGCGTTTCAAATGCTTATTGAAGTCGAAATGAGGCACTTCGTCAGACGAGTGAGGAGCAGCTCTGCTAGGAGGCCGGAAGTTGTGCATGGGCCGTGGCTTGGTTGCAGTGGGCACAGGCATGTGCGACCGATCGTACGATGCCCTTTTGGCCGGATCTGATAGCACCTCATATGACTTTTTAATGGATAAGTATTTCTCGTTATGAGAGTCGATCTCAGCTTCAGTCAAATCTTTGGACTTGAGAATGTCCGGATGGTACTTTAAACTGAGTTTACGAAACTTGGACTTGATTTCGGAGACAGAAGCTGAATGAGAGTCGAGCTCCAAATTGGCATAATGGTTGGTATGGTTGTATCGAAAGCCCAGAAAAGGGCGTGATACCACTAAATTAGGTCGAATCAACTGTCGAGCAGATTGAGTGATCATAATGAACTATCTATCAAACAGATGTATCATCCAGTTTATGGAAGAATCCAATTTGATCCGTTTCCCCTCTTGCTAATTCCGATAAAAAATAAAAATCGCGGCTCACAACAATAGAAACGGTTGAAAAGAAAGTACGCAACTATTGTTCGTCTTGTTGGGTTAGATCCAGTTGGATCCAGCTCGGCCATGCAAGTTCCTCAATCAGAAGTCCTCTAATAGTTCCAACCAAAAATCGCTCAATTTTGCCAATGTTGCGTAAAATTGATCCTTGACTCAAAGAAGGCGGTGCAGAATGGTGGCTACCCAGTTCTCCTTCAATTTTCAAGTTGCGGATTATATCGATTCGATCTCGTGAAGAAAGCACCGACGGTATGACCTCCGATACCGACGATTTGCGCGAGTCCTGGCGTAATTCTTCCATCGGGTCTGCTGTTGCATCTTCGTCGTCGATATCACATAGAAATGAAATAAAAACCTGGTTTTGCAAGTATGCCACTAAGGCAAGCGAATGCACTTGCAAATCGGTCACTTTTAATCGAACAGGCAATTTGATGAACTCCTGCGCAGGATAGTTGATCAACAGATTGCAGACAACTTCAATGTAAATATTGGAGTCGTACTTGAGATCCAAAGTAAGTTGGATATCATTATCGGAACGACGTGGATCAGGTTTAGGTGGTTCAGGCACTGTAGGCAGTCTTCCTGATTCAGGTATTTCCCGAAGTCCAAATCCGTTCAATCCTAGTCCGTATGAATTAGTACGTGGTAATAAAAGCGATGAACGGGGCGTTCCAACTGGACTAGGCAGACCACTAACCAAAACACTCGCTGGTGAGGGACTTCTAGATCCAGAGTCTAATTGTGGTCTCATAGGTGCTCTCAGAGGTGTGGTTGGTATAGGAGAAGGTCGTATATGATGCTCGTGATGTTCAGGTTCTTCTTGTTCAAGATCTGCATAGAATTCCTCGAATGGTTGGTCTATATCTCTTATAGCCAATTCTGGAGATTTATCTCCCAACGAGAACTTCACAACCTCCAATCCATTCAAATAGCTCGGCAGACTGATAGACGATAACTTGTCATTGAGAAAATGCAACAGCTGCGAGTTTATACTCTTATCACTGGAAATGTTCTCCCAATTAATATCGAACGACATGGGAATAAATCTTTGTTAAATCTTTGTTTTTTTCCTACAACTTTTTCTTATGCTGAGATCTTCTTTGGTGAGACAATTTGTTCGGTTCCAATCAACTTCCAAGCCGTCAAAGGGCACTGCTGTCATGTTCATGAACATGGGAGGCCCTTCCACGGTTCCGGAGACGTATGACTTCTTATACAGACTGTTTTCGGATGGCGATTTAATTCCGTTGGGCAGATTCCAGAACTTCATTGCTAAATTCATTGCCAAACGTAGAACCCCGAAAATTGAAGAACATTACAGAGAAATTGGTGGAGGATCGCCAATTAGAAAATGGTCTGAATTTCAAGTCAAAAAGGTTTGTGAACAGTTGGACATAGAGTCTCCAGAAACCGCACCCCATAAACCATATGTGGCTTTTAGATATGCCAATCCTCTTACCCCAGAAACTTACGAACAAATGTTGAAAGATGGTGTTACTAGAGCCGTTGCGTTCTCTCAATACCCTCAGTTTAGTTATTCTACTTCGGGCTCGTCGATTAACGATCTCTACCGTGTCGCTAAGGAACTCGACAAAGAGAGGCAAATTGAATGGTCTATTGTTGACAGATGGCCTAAAAATGAAGGCTTTGTCACCGCCTTTGCCAATCATATTACTACATCCTTAGAAAGCTTTCCTGCTGAGATTAGAGACAAGGTGGTGATTCTGTTCAGTGCTCATTCTTTGCCAATGGAAATCGTCAACAGAGGAGACTCCTATCCTGCCGAGGTTGCCGCATCCGTTTACGCAGTGATGGAAAAACTCAACTTCTGTAACCCTTACAGACTCGTTTGGCAATCGCAAGTCGGCCCAAAGCCATGGCTTGGAGGGCAAACTGCAACTATCGCTAAAAAACTGGTGGATCAAGTGGATGACTCCCAAGCCCCAGGTGTTGTTATTGTTCCAATTGCTTTCACTTCTGATCATATTGAGACATTGCACGAGATCGATATTGAGCTGAAGGAAGAGCTTAAGGCTCCATATAAGATGATTAGATGTGAGTCCATGAACGGCGACCCAATTTTCATTCAAGGTTTGGTCGAAATCGTCAAGACCCATTTGAAATCTGGTGAGCCTTACTCAAAGCAGTTACCTTTAGACCATGTTTTGGGACGTGCTGGTACCTCTGACATGTTCGAACATCCTTCAGAATTGTTTGGGACTCAAAAATAGCTGACGGTTAATTTGTATATAGATCTTAAGATTATTCTCTCTGTTCAGGAACCTTGAATCCTTGTTCGATGAAAGTTAAAACCTCCTCGTATATCTTAGCCCGTGAGCTTTCCTTTTCCTTGCGAGCAGCTTCCTGTTTCGGACAAATCTCCTTAATAACAAACACAATATCATTCCATTGCTCTTCCTCATCAACTTTGAGCAACCGTTGGTACAATTTATTCACCAATTGCTGCTTCTGCTTATCTTTATCCAAGAAAGGAACAACAAACTTAATGATCTCCTTGAATGATTTCTGAGAAAGCTCTTGATCGGTAGTCAATCCACTAAACATATCAATAAATCCATTGTAGATAGCATTGTCTTTGGTAGCAAGTTCTGTGAAGAACAATTTGCACATGTCCACAATTCCTGGATCTTCATTGACATACAGCTTAGCCATCTGAGAAAGTTGACCTTTGACCTTCACTTGTCCTGCGAGAATCAAAAACGTGACCGTCATCAGACATGTCCGCTGGACCATAAGATCCTTATCTTGAAGACCACTGTATAGGAACTCTTTGCAAGTATCCACAACATTATTGAAACAAACAGCCATATCACCAAGTCCAAGAACAGCGTTTCCTCTAACGACAGGATCTTTGGATGTTTGCATGATCTTGAGGAATAATTCAAGATTCTCCTCACAGAAACGGGGAGAAATGCACATCAGCTTCGAAAGACAAAGCACGGCTTGTCTTTGTAACCCCTCATCATTATACTCTGAGGGATTAGTCACCACCTCCTTCAACAACGGAACAAACTTCGAAAGAAGTCCATTCTGGCTGTAAAGTAACTCTCTTTCCTTGACGACCTGAATAGCATCAGTGAAATCATCTTCGGTGGTTCCTCCAATCATATCCAGTTCATTATCATGCTCAGATTTCAGGTTCTCAGAAGCGATCTTCTTTTTGAACTCCAGTTCACATTTTTCCAGATGAACAATCGTCTTCAATCCGATATGGCCAATCATGAAAAAGAGCTGGGAGAGAGAAACAACTTTATCTTGGGAGTCGTCCAATTCAGGTGAAAACACATCCTGCGCCTTGGCTTTCAACACGTCCGAACAAACCAGATCCGGCTTCGACGAAATCACATAAATCGAATTCAATGCTTCCTCGGCCATTCCAAACCAATCTCCATGGTCAGAATATTGTAGTAGAACGTTGGAAAGTTTCTGTACAGCCTCATCCTCCTTCGACATCCGATATCCATTCACTGATGCTTTAGAAGGGACAATACGTCTCAGAGCAATGCATGCAAAACGGCAAAGAATCCAATCATTACCATCAAGCCCAATATTCAAAATCAAGTCCAATCCTTTCAATGCGATCTCGTGATCTGCAAGAGCGAGCATCCCAATTATTATCATAGATCCTCTTCTTTGCATTTTGGTGGTGCTCTCTGAATTAAAGAATTGCCACAGAACTTTCACTGTATGGTGATCGATATAATCTTTGGCATAAAGTTCACCCAGCAATTTTTCTAACGATGCAAGATCAGCCACAGAAGAGTTGAAAGTCAACTTGATCAAGTTCGAAGCAATGTAGGAAGCCCGTTGGATGATCGAAGAGCTGGCAGGAGCACTCAAATAGAGCGATTTGTAGCAGTCAATCAGCTTCTCGACGATCATATTACCATCTTCGTTGCTTCCTTTCATCCAGATCAGATGTAACATTCTTCTGACACCGATATTGCAGTTCTCAATACCGTAAGCATCGGCAAGAACAAAGAATCCCATGGAATCGATCACCTCGTTCTTTGATCTCGAATAAAGAAGCTCACAACAAAGCTCGGTAGCCTTATGAATGAGCTTGATGAAAGACACGGCATCCACGTAATACTGGTATGTGAGCGACACCTTGTTTAGAACGGCAGGATCAACGTTGGTCAGATCAGGCATGATTGAAGATTGTGTTTTTTCGGCCTCTGCTAGTTCCGGTTCCTCCTGTGACTCTTTCTTCATTTCCTCTTCTCCATCGCTGTCATTATCAACTTCCATCTCGTCCTCTTCCTCCTTTTCGTCTTCCTCTTTTTCCTCTTCATCATCCTCTTCCTTGTCCTCATCTTCAAAAAGATCCGGTTGTAATTCCTTGAGTTTTGCTTTGGTCTCCTCCAATCTCTTTTCCCAAACACTGAACTCCAATCTATCACCATGCATAAGATTATACGGATGTGTCAGAATTAGTGAGTTTAGAAGCTTGATACAGTTTCTCCGAACAATACCTGAGCGGTCTTCAAGATGTCGCACGGCAAATCTTGTCCATCTGAGACGACGTTCAACAAACTTGATCTTCATTTCACATAATTTCGTGATAGCTTGGATAGCTCTGGATCTGACGTACGGATTGATGTCTAAAAAGCGGTCTTCCAATAGTTCAAGAAAACTGTCACCCTGTACTTTATTTTCGTCGTATTCTTCTTGCGATTGGGCCAGTGTATTGATGATGTTTCCAACAGCTTCCACAACAGCACATCTTAGTGTGAACGAGTTGTTATCTAAAAGCTGTGCAACAAGCGAGATTTGGCGCATAACAACTTTAGGACATAACTCGGAAAGTTTGGAAATGAACATGCTGATGGCCTTGGGCCCGTTGGTATCGTTTTCGTTAAATTGGCGAGCACTGACTTCTTTCAAGACCTCATCAGTGAGTTGATGATGATCATAATGTTTGCTTAGGGTATCTAGGAGTTCTGCCATGACGACACTGGAATGCTGGAAGTATGTGAGATGCTGTAGAATGGCGTTTTGAACGTGTGAGGATTGACCGTGGAATTTGATTGCCATACAGATGGCTTTGAAAGCATGCATTTTCACCGTAACAACCTTCACACGGTCTGGATTCTCTAGAAGGGCGTTAATGGGGTTTAGAAACAAAGTTCCAACAAAAAGATTGCGCTCTGGAGTGGTTTCGAATAACAAGCTGAGTTTGAGCTTGAAGACGTCAATCACCGAAACAAGAATGTTCTCGATAACACTGTTGGTCTTGTTCCAATGCTGTTTTTCATCCTGTGACTTGACATTAATCTCTTCTCGTCCTAAATATACCAATAACACGTGGATCAGGTATCCATACAATTCGAGGAGTTTGCGATAATTAGCGAACAGATCGAGTTCTCCGGCCTCGAGAATCTGGTGTGTTTGATCTGCCTGATTGGAAAGAGTACTGGAGATCAGATAAACGAGCTTGTATTGAAGTCTTTGCTCCAAATGCGGGAAACTGTGCACCAATCCCATCAATGGGTCCCAATATTCTTCATTCAAAATAGCATCACTTCTGACGGCTAGTTCCTGCGTGATGGATCCCAAAAACTGTTCAGGATCATGGTTCTGATCAATCTCATATGTGTCAAGTTGTTCGGCAAACAGAGTCAGACTCTGTGACAAATTAAAGTCGACCTCCATTTTGTCTTTTTGATCGTGTTTTGTTTACTTTTTTTGTTTCAAAATATGGGGCTGGCCCGCGAAGAATATTAAATTATAAAACTCATGTCTGAAAGAAAGGTGATTAATAAATACTATCCTCCAGATTATGATCCTTTGAACGAGCCCAAAGTGCCCAAGGTTAGAAAACATGGATCTGCTGGATGGCCCACTGTTCGGCTGATGGCTCCGTTCTCGATGAAATGTCTGTCTTGTGGCGAATATATTGGCAAATCTAAAAAGTTTAATGCTAAGAAAGAGAACACTAAGGAAGATTATCTTGGGATCCGTATATTCCATTTCCATTTCAGGTGTCCACAATGTTTTGCAGATTTGGTGTTTCGCACAGACCCGAAAAACGGTGATTTCGAGTGTGTTTCTGGATGTCGAAGGAATTACGAGAGGAAAGAGGGTAAGGTCTCTGCGGATGAGACTATGGATGATTTATTAAAACGACTGGAGGAGGAAGAACAGAAGGAGATGTTGGCGAAGGAAGGTAAGAAGGAAACTGAAGAAACAGCAATGGAACAACTGGAAAGACGTTTAGGTGAACAACAGAAAGAACAAGAAGCTATAGAAGAAATCGAAGAGTTACAAGAACGTAATCGACGTTTAGAGAATGCAAAGACGGCAAAATCAATACGAGATTTAGATCTGGAGGACGAGAAGGAAGTGAAACTGGCATTCAAGCAAAAACAGCAAAAACCTGAATTATCTTCAACACCCGCAGTTAAATCTGCATTTGATGGCTACTCCTCCTCAGACGATGAGACTGTGGTTGTTAAACGAAAGAAATCGTCGTCGCTCGGCGTTCGCAAAAAAATCAAAGCATAGCTTTGCTAAATTTGTACACTAATATACATGGACTCAGTCCTTCATTTTGGCATATCCTTTCACCATGGCGGCATCTGCACCCATCCGGCGTTTCTCGAGAGCGAGTAACAGGTCTCTTAATGCCACAGATTGCTCCTCGCGCGCTTCTCTGTACCTAATACCATTATCTCCACGAACGGTAACGGAATCGGTTTTCGATGGAGATTGCATCCATGAGTACTTTTTCTTCGACCCGCTCATCATCAACGAGGCTGTGATATTGGTCTGTTTGTGCTCGGCAATAACATCTCCATCCTTCTTATCCTCATCCAATCCCAATGCCATTCTTCTCTTGAGACGCTTTTCTTCCTGTTCTTTCTGCTTGGCAGCAATATCCCTCAGTGCGCGGGAAATATCCGATTTAGCACCACCAGCAGCCTGTTTCTGCCGCGTACGTAGTCCACGTCGCCGATGGCGAGAAACCACTAACGTGTCGGTCACGACACTCGCCATATATTCCTCACATGCACTTGACATAAGATTTATAAGTTCCTCGTCAAACTCCATACGTCTCAGTCCTTGTTCGTCCATTGTCTTGTTCATAAACCACGCCAATTGGCCTGGACGCAAGAAGTTGTTTGGACTCAACTGCCGACGAGAAACTTGCAGTCCTCCCACCATGGCCTCTTCCTCGGCACGAATATTCACTCCTGCGGCAGCCACTGCATCAGCCAATTCCTCTGGATTCTGCTCGCCAAACCGTCCCGTGCCCTTTTGTCTTCCTGGATGCCGACGGACTTGTTGTGTTTGCTGTGTTTGTTCTTGTTTGACTCTCCCTCTGTATTCATCTGGATGTGACTCCATCAACTCGTTGGCAAATTCCATGTTGGGAGTTCCGACGTTAGAAATCGCAATACTGCCTCCTTCACCATTCCCGCCTCCAGGAGTGGCTATATGGGGCGTGCTGGCTCTGCTGGCCGAAGTCCCTGTTCCTCCGTCTTCCATAAAAAGATTGATAAAATCAAAATATTGTGGCAAGTAATTTGGGCAAGCCCGTGAGCCGGGTAAGATCTGCAACACAGCCATGATAAAAAAAATATTTCAGAATTACTTCATAAAAATAGTTATCATCTTCATGTCTTCACGATCCAAATTAATCACATTCCAAGGTCATGAAAACTTCCGAAACCGGTTAGTTTTGGCTACCTTGAGTGGAAAGGCCATAAAGATCGAGAAAATCCGTTCTGAAGACTTGAACCCGGGTCTAAAAGATTACGAGATCTCTTTCTTAAGACTACTTGAGAATGTCACCAATGGATCCGTCATTGAGATCTCTTACACAGGTACCACCGTCATTTATAGACCTGGTCTTATAATAGGAGGAAAGATCACCCATCAATGTCCCGAAGGGAAAGCTGTGGGATACTTTATCGAGCCAATGTTGTATCTGGCTCCATTCTCAAAAACTAAATTTTCCATAATATTCAAGGGACTCACAGCCACCAAAGAGGACTCTGGACTTGAATTCATCAAATGGGGTTTGATCCCTGTGATGGAAAAGTTCGGTGTTCGCGAGGTCGAACTGCACATATTGAAACGGGGCTCGCCGCCGCTGGGAGGAGGAGAAGTGCATTTGTTTGTCAACTCGTTGATTCCTCAACCTGTCACAGTGCACATTTTGGATTGTGCTAAGATCTCGGCCATTCGTGGAGTCGCATACTGTACGAGAGTGTCTCCTTCTGTTGCCAATAGACTTGTTGATGCTGCTAGAAATGTTCTCAGAGCAACAGGATGTGAGGTTAATATTACTACCGATGTGTGTCGAGGAGAAATTGCAGGAAAGTCGCCAGGATTTGGACTCACTCTTTTCACAGAGTCCAAGAAATTGCCATTTAGATATATTGTCGAGGATATTGGATTGGGAGGAGAGACCCCTGAAGATGTTGGAGAGCATGTTGCTTTGAAACTTTTGGAACAAATCGAGTCTGCCGGATGTTTGGGTCGCAATCAATTGGATCTGGCTCTCACATACATGGTCATCGGTAAAGAAGATATCGGTAGATTGTTAGTGAGCAAGCATCAGATGGATGAGCATTTGGTGATGCTTCTCAGAGATATCAAGATGATCTTCGGTTCTGAATTCTATTTCAAGCAGGACGACGAAAACGAGGCTTTCATGTACGCCACGGTGAAGGGAGTCGGATTCACCAACGCATCGAAGAAAATCGCATAGCGCAATGCATCATTTCAAAGGCATATCTTGTAGATCGTTAAACACTCGTTGCAAAGCGTCTTGTTGTAATTCTCCATATTTGAGTCTCTCGACAAACCAGTCTTGAAACATTTCAGAGACCAGGTATTGTGTTTTCTGGAACAGTCTAAACTCATTCAAGAAAGCGGACTTGACCAAAATGATCCGGGTCAACAAGTTGTTGAGTTCCTGATGGGATTCGGTTAATAAAGAGACCAGCTTGTCCACTTCTGAGCCTCGAATATCTGACTTGATTTTGATTTGCAATAAGCGTTCGTTCGTTTTCGTGATGCGGTTCAATAGTACATGGATCTGTTTCTCAGAAGAGGCTTTGAAACTTCCCAATCTTTCAATCAAGAAATGCAGCGAGGCAAGATAATCTTGCAGTTTTTTGAAGTTCTCCAAAGTGTCAGAATTCAAGCTTGCTAGTTCATCATCTTTGATCTGTCTAATGTTGGAGAAATATTTGATCACCTGTTTAAGAATCGTGTTGATGATCGATAAGTTTTGAGCATCATCAGGGCGGTTCTCTTCTCCAATAAGATTCTCGACAGCATACACATTACCGCTTGTAGTTGTGAATTGACCCAAATAATGAGCAAACCGCTGGTTATCCATTGACAATGCCAGTTCTCGTTTCTCAATGCGTTCCACCAAAATACACAATTTAGCCCAAGTATCTGCAAATCTACTCAGATTGATGTTTATAGCATGCAAGTTCTCGATAAAGTCGAATTTCTTATGATCGATAGGATTCTCGTTCCAGATTTGGGTGATATTATTGATCACACTATCATTATTGACATTTGGTTCTTCTTCTTCTTCATCCAATTCTGGATCATGCTCTTTGAGACCTTTCAAAACCTGCTCCAAGTTGATCTTGAATCGTTTAGGAAGAACAAGACGGATTCCTTCGAACTCAATGCTTAGTTCAATGTTTGCAAACTTCTTCCAGTTTGAAAAATCATTAGGGACAGTAAGAAACATGATGACTAGGTTTTCTTTAGAGAGAATTGGATGCTTGCTCAATTGGTACAAGAATCGTTGCAACCCTCTTCTTCGTTTTTGTAGAAATATTGAATCTGTGGACGACGCTACTAGATCATTTTGTTAGTAAAACGGGAACCAAATGATACTTACACAATTTCTTTGGGGGAAGTTCCGGGATCAATCTGTAAGGGTATTTTCTCCATAGAACTTCTAGAAGCCAGGCAAAATCGCTGTATCTTCTGATGATCTTTGTTTCTGAGCCTGTGGATTTATCGTACTCCGTAGGAAAGCTGATATTATGACTAATGAGATAATTGATATGTTTGAACACCAATCCTTCTTTTTCTGGAATCTCTTTCACGCGGATTATAGTTTTGTCTTCACTATTGTGATATCCCAACGGATTGAAAGATGCCATCAATTCGTCTGCCCAGACAGAATCCTGTTTCAAATCCTCTTCTTCTGGATCATCGTTGCCTTCCATTTCTTGATTCACCAATGGATCGGCTGCTGTGACAACAGGTTCCGGATTCGACTCTGTCTGTCTACTGATCGACATAGAGGCGAAATTCGTGGCCAGAATATCATTGGAATTGTACGAGCTCCAATTGTTATCTTCCAGAATTGATGATTGGAGGTTGGTACTGCTCCTTGTCTGGGGCAATGCCCAAGGATCCTCCTCAATTAAAGGATCCGCAGTTCCAAATATGCTGTCTGACATGAAAACAAATATATGAAACCAAGTAGAGAAATAAATCAAAAAGCCGATCGACGCAAGAAAAAACATAATATACTTTATGTCTTTATATGCCAACGAAAACACATTTATATACCAGCAAGTGGAACAGTTTGAGCTGCAATTGAAGGAGCTTGCCAATTCTATTCAACAGTATGATCCAAATGTTGATATGGCTGCCCGATTGGTGGATACAATGGATACCATTGACGAAGAGTTAGTTCAACTTGAACGACTTCATGACTTGAAAAGAAGTCAGATATTCGAGCAAAGTAAGGAAAATACGCGACTGAATGATAGTGTGAAAAATGTACTGACTACGTTGATTGATTGTCGAAAAGAGTTGAATGAACTACCAAAGATAACAAAACAGGAACAGATACAAATAGATAGTCCTGGTGCCAGAGAGCCAAATCTAATGGCAGTGAAGGAACTGCTTGCATATGCCATGAAGCTGTCCAAGTTTTCCAAGATCCCACGAACTTTCGATGGATTTTTGTTGCCTAACAATTTCATATGGCCCGGAGATGATAATATGAGAAGAGGAATGTTGGCAACGGCATCGTTGATGCCGGACAAAATTGTGCGACATGAGAACGGTGAACCTGAAGAGATTGCAGATGTGGAGATGGAAGACGTCGAATTGGAGCAAAAGCAAGAAGTCGAGGAGGAGGAAGATTATATGCCTGAACGTCGCAACAGTTTCAGAAGCAATAATAATTCCGAGAAGAAAGATGCTGCAGCGATCATGGCAGAGATCGATCTTTTTGATGAGAGTGATGAGGACTAAGTTAGTCGGTTTTCTCGTTCTCCAAATATGACCGCACATCGTTCTCCAAGTTGGTGAGTGCTGACTTGACGGCATCAATTTCTGTTTTGTCGATGGCGGCTTGCTCATTCGCTTGCATCCATTCGTCAAATTCCTTAATCAACTTATCGGAATTATCCTTGATTTCCTGGATATCTGGCACCAAAACGTTTTCGATCTTGAGTTCCTCTTGATTATCATATTGAGGCAGTTTCTTGACCATTTCATGAAGATCAGTAGCAGAATCGTATTGCTTTCTGAGTTCGGTCAAAGATGGATTCTTGGTCTCCAGTTTGGTGTTTGGTAGATGGTGTTTTCTCAGCATGTTGGAGAATCTTTTACCAGGTGCAGTGTCGAAGAAGACAATCACTGCTCCACAACCAATATGAACCCAGAAATAACAGGTTTTCCAGAGATTGAACGAAGGCACAAACTCTAACAACACAAAAGGTTGCACGATGTAACCGAATGCTGCTTGTGTGACGATCCAACAAATCAGGTCATACACAAATTTGTATGGAGATTTGTTAGAACCGTCTTTAGAACAAACCAATGGACGGAAGTTGCGACGGAAAATCTTACCAACAGTCTGTGTAAAGGCTCCAATGATGAAGGTCATGTAATAACCTGGCATAGTGCCATGCCAGAAGGCAGATGTTAGGAAGGTTAGCAGAGTTGGCATCATTCCTGGTTTGAGCTTGCCTGTTTGTGGATCTTTCTTGCATGTTCTTAAATAAATGTAATTTTTCAGCCATTTGTTTGTGTTCATATTCCAAGCTTCCAGACAGTCATGAACGTTCTGTCCCAGCTCGAAACTGTAAGGATCGATGTTTTGAACACGATTCCAATACATTTTGTCTTTGGTAGCATCATAACCATTGTAACCCAATCCAGCAACAATACAACCGGCTTCACTGATGGACCAAACACAGTAGTATTTCATTCTGTGAACAATTCCTAAAATCCATAGGAAGCCAACTTTGTAAAGGAATGCACGGTTCCGGAACTCTGAGGAAGTAGCATACTCCAAAGTAATGATTGGTTTGATGTAGACCCACAAGGCAGCCCACAGAAGACCCTGAATCAAGCCTTTCATTGCAATACGGCCACTCTTGGGGATCCGACGTTTGACTGTGCGTCCCGGACGTTTACTGTCAGGCACGTCGTCGAAAATATCGGTAAGGATGAATTTCTCGTAATCAGCGTAATCAAAAGCAGGTCCAGTGACAAGCGTACCATAGAAGAACACGTATCCTAAGAAATAGAGTATTTGGGGGTGTTGAAGAATAGCTCTCGAACGTTGATAGGTGTTTAGCTCGTTGAATTTGTCAATATCCTTGTGATATAATCTACCATCGCTAATGGACCAACCAAAAGAACTGAGTTTCATAACCAGCACCATTTGTGCTCCTGTAATATCAATGACTGAAGGGTCGTAGCTTTGGGTAAAGAATTGGGCTTGAAGATGATTAACAGCAAGGAGTAGCATCAAACTGATCAAATTGACCCATGGCATCAATCTCGATTTATAGTACTTTGTTATGACAAAAGTAAACATTGCATTGAATAGCAAAACAAAGAATCCACTCCAGATCTCCAAAATCAGAAAGATGTACATTGCACTGACACCGACGATGAAGTAATTCTTTGTTTGCAGTTTTTGATCAGGAATCCGTTTAAAGATGGCGCTAATAGGAAACGATAGAAACAAGCAGGAAAGAATCTTACAACTTCCTTCATCGAGTCCGCTCACACTCGATATACGAGCGATTGCCAATTGGAACGGATTATACATTGAACTTGTTTGGATCTAAAATTTATATCAAGGTACCAAAAAATATATCTGGTGCGTCGATCGACCTATTTTTCATCATGTTGAAGTCTTTGACAAGAACTAGAGGTCTGCATTTTTCGCCCTTCTCAGGGGTATCTCAGCAAAATTACACTCTCAATAGACGTTTTAGCCATCCACAGTCACTCATTTATCAGATCATCTCGCAAGTGGACAAATATCATGAGTTTATTCCATATTGTACAGAGTCATTTGTTCTTGAAAGAGACGCCCAAAACCAGCCAACGGTGGCAGGATTAAGAGTGGGATTCAAACAATTCGACGAGGAGTTCACATGCAGTCTACAATGTCGTCAACCAGACCTCGTAGTTGCACATTCAATGACCCATTCTCTGTTCAAAAATCTCAGCACCGAATGGACCGTGCACAGCCTGGAAAACGGGCATAGTAAGGCTGTGTTGAATTTACGCTACGAGTTCAAAAGTGATCTTTACAATCAGGTGAGTTCAATCTTTGCTGGTAAGGTTGCAAGTTTAATGTTTCGGGCGTTTGAGAAGCGTGCATTTGAGATTGCGCAGACTCAAAAGTCATGAATTTCTGTATATAGTTTGAAGGATGAGGAAACTCTGGCATAGCTGTCATATTTGTAAATGGTCTGCAAGTGAAGTGGTGTTGTTCTTCATTAACTGTTATTGCTTCAAACGATTGTTTATAAATTTGCGATTTTGCAACCATAGAATTAAACTTAGGCCAAAATTAAAATAATGAGTTTGGTTGCTTCAGGAAGATTGATTGAATACAGTGAACGTTTGATTGCCTTTGAGTTTGGCGATCTACATTCCGAGAATGTACTGATTTTCATTGGCGGTTTGGGAGATGGCCTATTGACTGTTCCTTATGTTCCTGTGATGGCTGAAAAGCTGGCTCCTTTAGGATGGTCAGTAATTCAGATCCAAATTTCCAGCTCCCATACTGGATTTGGAGCCGGATCATTGAGTCGGGACGCTAGTGAGATAGCATTGCTGATCAAGTATCTCAGAAATCCCGAAACTCCTGCTGGAAAGAGGAAGAAAGTTGGTCTTATGGGCCATTCTACAGGAAGTCAGGACACCCTGTATTATCTGTCGAAATACGAGAAACAACCTGAAACGGAGCTTGATTTTGGTATTTTGCAGGCTTCTGCTTCTGATAGAGAAGCTATGAAGGTCATGATTGGTGATGAAACGCTGAATAAGACCGTTAGTGTGGCCCAAAAAATGATAAGCGAGGGAAAGGAGAAAGAATTTATGCCATACAAGTTCTGTCAAGGATTCTTTGGAACTCCAATCAATGCCTACAGATGGAATTCTTTGGCTGCAGAACGTGGCGATGACGATTTCTTCTCGAGCTACTTAACTGAAGAAGATCATAAGGCCACTTTTGGCCGTGTACAGAAACCGCTGTTGTTACTGTACAGCGGCAATGACGAGTACGTGCCAGACTTTGTCGACAAACAGGAATTACTCCAAAAGTTCAAAGCCGCTACTGATCCGAAATGTTGGTCAAGTCTTAGTACTATTGTCGAAGGTGGCTCCCATAATTTGGGTCCCACCAGCAAGCCAGGAGCAGTCGATTTTGCAATCGACACAGTGAGTAAGTTCCTGGGTACTGTAGTTTAGTTATCATCCTTTTATTGGGGAAACTCTAGTAAGAAGTCCCACGATGTTAGTATATTCCATGCAATAAGCAATGCTGCCAAAAAAATACAACCCAAAAAAATTTCCAAAGCGCATAAAAGCAGCACCATACTGCAGCATAAAACCTAATACGGTCTTCGGCTCGACCGCATAAGTCTCCATGCCGTTTGACAGCAGGGAGTTTGAATTTACGGTGCTGGGTTGCTCTGGAGGACCCATTGCAGGCAAAACATGTGCTTTCTTACTCAAGCCAGCCAGTATCTCATACCAACAGATCCTTGATCAGGACCTTAATTGCATCTTGGCACTTGACGCAGGAGCAGGACTCGAGACTTTGGCAGCAATCATTGCTGATTGCCAAAATAATACCAATCATGTCTCTTCATATTTGACACGGCTGTACCCAAATTCCAAAGATATTCATTATTACACCAACTATGCCAATCTAGATACGGCCAAACCATTCAATTCCAAATTCCTCAATGCAAACTTGTCAAAGACCAACTTGCAACTGGCAAAACAGTTGCTCGACCATATTGGAGCGTACCTAATAACACATCCACATTTGGACCATATATCTGGTCTTGTGATGAACTCGCCCTCCTTCTCATCAAAAACCAGCATCTACGGAACAACTGAAACCATCTCAACCTTACGAAACCACGTCTTTAATGACAAACTCTGGCCTGCTTTGACCAACATCGATTATCAATATCTACACCCGTGCACCGGCAATTCCCATCAGCTATGTCCGGCTTTCAAAGTCGAAACGTTCCAGGTTTCTCATGGGTTTGTCACAAAACCGGAATGCATCTATAATAGTACGGCATTTCTCTTTACAGAATCTACAAGCGATTGCAAATTGCTCGTTTTTGGAGACGTCGAGAGCGACCTGTCATCCAGTACCAACTATAATGAAAACATCTGGTCTCGAGTGGCGGACCATGTGCTATCAAAACAACTCAAAGCAATAGTGATTGAATGCTCGTCAGTGGACAAAGCTCCTGACGAGCCGCTATTTGGACATATGACTCCCATTAACTTGATTGGCGAGTTTTTAATGTTGCAACGGATCTGTCAACAGGACCCCCAATGTCCAGAATATCCATTGAGCGGTTTGAATGTACTAATCACTCACGTTAAGGAGACTTTTGACCAAACAGGAGATCCTAGGAGACAAATATTAGATGTGCTTAATGCCCTGAGTTCGAAACACAACTTGCACATCAACTTTACCGTGTGTATGCCTGGATTGAGCTATTTTGTATAGATGAAGAAACGACTTATAATTGAGGGAGTCCGTAACCAGAAATGTGCTTTGCAAACTCCCATTTCATGTCCTCGCACTTGACGTTTTTTAAGAACTCGACTTCCTTCGAGGTCTTATTCACCACCACCATCGAGTATTTGTCTAAAGATCTGGCGTCTCTATAGAAGAGAATCTTCATACAGTCTCTAATCAGCTGCACAGCATCCTCCTTGTTCAAGTTTGCAACGTCTTTCTCTGTGTCTGCCCGTTTTCTAAGTAATGGGATGGCCAAGTGCGCGCCAAACCCAGTAGCCAAAGCTGGCGAGGAATATGTAACACCAAGCAAGTCAACGTATTTCATAAAAAGCTCGCCTTGGTCATCGAACCCAGCAACAATACACGCGTTCCACAATGGATCCATCTTGGACCGGCGATTATACAACACTCTCGTCAGGTATTCATGAACATAACTGGCCTTGAGGTCTTCATTTTCCATGTCGTACGAGTCTTGCACTGCCAGATCGTCTAGTATTCTCTCCAAATGCTGCAAATCACTGATATCTCCAGAGATTCCCACAATTGTTTCGGAACCCACTTTCACAAGTCTCTCAATGTCATCATGCTTCATCAATGACCCGTAAGCGCCCATGTTGTCAGCAGCCATGACAATTCCGTCGTTGTACCGCACTGCGATGACCGAGGTTCCTGTAATCATTGGCTGTTGAGTGTGCATTGAGGGGAAGTCTGCAGCAGTTCTGACATTCTGCGGACGCTGGTTAGATGCTTGTGCAATTCTAGCATTATAAGGTCCGTAAACGGCGTCCGATGGTCTGCCCCATTGGAAAGGATCGTGGTTCATATTGAGTGGCAAAATAAATTATGTCGAGCTTTTTTTTTTAGACTCGATAGGCGCGTCGAACGACGCTAAATCGACTCGGGCTCGAATTTCCGTACATTTGACAATATCTTGATACATTTATCATGAGAGCTAGTATTGTGAACCTGGCCAAATATGTGCCAAGCATCAAGTTTGTGGGAGGTCCACACAAGTTTACCAGTAAGTATTCACAGCTTAAACTAACAATAGAATCCAGCGGATCACCTATGCCACATCCATGTGCTCCAGACGCCTTGATGCCTAGTCGTAATTCGAGCTCTATTGGAACCATTTCTTTTGAGAACCGTAACCTGTTGTCGTCTCGTTTCAGATACGCTCCATTGGAGGAGCTGGAGATCGAGTACGTGAATATGGGCGGAGCATGATGATCAGACATCACGAAAGTTCGGGGAGAGAGGATCCATCACGCAGTGGTACGAGACTAGTATTCAGCTACAAGTGTCTCTCTATTTAGATTACAGATATTTATCAATACAATTATCTAAACATTTATTATTGCAAAACATTTTCACTTTCCCATTTTTTATGTCGCAATCCAGATACGACTACGACGAAAACTCGGAAACATGGCCGTACTTCGCGCTGACAGGCGTGTTGGTGCCGCTGGTGCCAGCCACTTGGTCTTTAGTGAGCCAGAGCCTGGGCCAGCGCACGACCGTGATTGAGGAATTACGCCCCGTGTCCTGGTTCAAGCCGTACAACGAGTCGGTGCAGAAACAGCATCGGGCAAAAAAACGCGCTGCAAACGTGTTTTCCCGCCGGTTGGTCTTTGTCACATTGGGATGGCTGCTTGTGGCGGCCCTTATGTTCCAAATCATGTCGAATGAGGTGGTCATCGGCGAGGCAAGTTTTGATCCATGGAAAATCCTTCAGATCGACGAAAGTGCCTCGGAGAAAGTCATCAAGGCAGCCTACAGAAAGCTGTCGCTCAAGTTCCATCCCGACAAAGTGGACACTTCCAAGATGAATCAAAAGGAGATGGACGAGGTTGACACTGCATACGTGCTCATTAACAAGGCTTACAAGGCTTTGACCGACGACTCGGTCAGAGAGAACTTCTTGAAATACGGTAATCCCGATGGCCCAGGAGAGGTGAAACATGGAATTGCATTGCCAAAGTTCCTCATCGAGGGAAAATCCAGTCCATTACTTGTTCTCATGTATGTCCTACTCATTGCGATAATTTTGCCTATATTTGTGAGATCCTGGTGGAACGGCGTGAAATCGTACACGAAACATGGTCTTCATGTGAACACGGCAGCACATTTCCTGGATGTGTTGATTAACTTCAATCCTGCAAAATTGTACCAAATTGACACTATCATCGAGTATCTTAGTTCTGCTACTGAGTTCCAATTGCTCGACAAATCTTTGACTCCTGCCAAAGTGCAAACCTTATTGCTTGCACATCTCAACAGAACCGTCTTGAGTCCACAGGAAGAACTGTTGAAGGTTGAAGTGGTGACAATTGCTCCTAAATTGATTGTCGGGTTCATTGATCTGGCTTCTGGATTTAGAAACACAGACCTCTGCTTGAAATTGGTTGAGACCCACAGATGCATCATTCAAGCTCTCAATGTTGAGGAGAACGCTAAAGTCAACAAATACCGTCAGATTTTACAACTTCCGGGTGTTGAACTTGATAAGCTCGATACAAAACAGCCAATCTACACTCTTGGAAAGCTACTGAAAAACCCTACTGTTGAGCCTTCCAAGTTCCTCAATACCGATAACACCAAGGAAGTTTTACAATTGGCTTCAGAAATCCCGATCATTGAACCTTTAGAATGCAAATTCAAAGTCACTGGAGAATCGTTTGTTCCTCCAAACTCGAACGTTCATGTGAGCCTGAAATTTTTGGTTAAGTCTGCAGCACAAAAATCCAAGCCGGAAATCTCCAAACTCTCAAAAGAAGTTCAAGAAACGCAGTTAAAGGAGCAGGAAACTATGGAATCGTTGAGAAACCCAATGAAGATCGTCGAGAGCCAGCCAGAAATCACGTTGGCCACAGCTCCTCCATTTTTCCCAGATCCTAGCTATTTGAAAGAAAACAACGGCTGGGTTGCATTCTTGGCTATTCAAAAAGATGGAAAGCTTGGAGAAACTCCTCAATTTGTGACGAAGGTCGACCTTTCGAACCTCAAACTATCTCAGGAGGAGTACATGGAATCGAAAGCAGTGGTATCCACCTTCAAGTTCCCGCTTTCTGCACCAACTCCGAATGAAGCAGGTAAATTCCAATTCCGCTTGATGTTGAGACATCTGGTTTATTTTGGCTCGGATATTGACATCCCAGTGGTGATGGAGGTCGAAGACAAACCAATAGAGACTTCTGGTAAGGATCTCTACGAGATTGAAGATCCTACCGAGGACTCTCTTGCTGGAGCTTTGGCCCAGATGCGTGGCGAAACAGTGCGCAAGATTGAAGATGAGTACAGCAGTTCTGATGAAGAAGAGTCTGATGACGAGCAAGAGGTTGACTGGACAGATATAGACACCGATACCGATGTGGAGGAGGAAAAGAAGTGAATCTAGCTATTATTACGTATAATTCTGTTGGCGTAGTCGAGTAGTTGGCCGTTACCATCCTGTGTAACAAAGAATCGTTTTCGTGGCCGGTCTTTCCAGACAATAACACCGATCTCTTCGCCATAAGTAACAAGCTTCTCAAATTCCAAATCAGTTGAGAAGTCTTTGTACAAGTATCCTTTGAAAGTCTGGATTCTATCGAGTTCCAATTGCCAAAGTTTGATTTGGTCGACAACTGTAGGAGGCAGAATTTCAAGATCCATCTGGCGTGCGGTGGCAGTGACATTACCGAGCGTGGAATCCAGTTCCAATTTCCGGGCCACTCGGTCTTCTGCCTGTTTGATCATCCAGGCATGGGCATGTGTTTCCAAATAGCTGATGATCTGATCGGCAGTGATTCCGTTCATCAAAGCGCGTCGAACAGATTCTCTGGTAATGGAACCGGTCACCATGTTGGAGAAACGGGCCTTGAGATGCACAAACAGATTCAGAATGGCTATTTGCAATGGAGAGGATGTATAACAGTATATTTTGAAATTGGTTTCCAGAACCACCGAGCCCTGGGTATTGTTTGCTTTCGAGTTGGTAATCTCTTGATCAACAACATTGGCAGCGGTTTTGAAATTGCAATGTTCCGAGGTCAAGGTAGTGGCCAGACGGGTAGGGTAGAAGAGTTTTTTGTCTGGCTTGGAGTAAATCAGTCCGTAATCAATCATATCGTCCAACATGATCAATTGGGTGTCACTCAAAGGCTCAACAGGATATCCATGTCCCAAGTCGAGCGATCCCAACATGAAGATGAAATTCAGCACCTCAACTGGATTCATCATTAGTTTTTCCGACATCTTGAGATATTGCAACAAAAGAGTCCATATTTGAGAATTGATATCTTGCAAGAGAAATTGGAACCCATTTTGAGTAATCAATAGGTTCTTGAGCGTTTGTAGAGGAGAATCTCTATGCAAATTTGGATTGAATTCATATTCATCACCCATATCTTCTCGTTGTTGACGGTCTGAAGGTAACTCCATCAAACCACTATACCTTAATAAGGTGAGCACACCAAGACTTGGTAACACCTTTGTTTCAGATCCCACCATGAAATGCAGGATACTTTCCCATTTTTTGAGACAGTAAGCGTCCAGAAACTCAATACTTTGGGTCTCTGTGATCTCCAAGTTTGTTTCGTCGATGGCCTGCGATTTATCCTGAGTTCCCGTCAATGCGTTACGGAAACTCTGACGGAACGTTGGATTGAGCGAAAGAAATGGCAATTGGGTGGCCTGGCCTGTCTGTGGATGTGTAAATAAACGTCTTGTTTCTTTCAGCAAGTTAAGGGATTTCAACCGTTTGAGCGAATCATTCTGGTACAATTTGCTGAGATTGCGCGAACCATTAAAAGTCTTGGTCTTGATCCATCGACTCAAATCACTATATGGAATTGGAGAGTCCTGAAATAACATGGTCATAATATAGAATTTGGCAAGAGAAGGCAACAATCGAAACACAGCCAAACAGGTTTCGGGCGATCTGTAAAGTTGCAAGTGCACTGACTCCGGTAGATTATCTAGATACTCATTGATGGTGGATTCAAACAGTTCTGATTGGCCCGAAGGAGCTGGTGAATCAGTCATATCTAGAAATGCTAGAAAATTAAAGCCAATTTTTTACAAAATCTTTTCAAAATTTTTTTCTAAGTCCGATCCCAAATGTCTTTTGAAGAGCTTCTTCAGCCGTCTTACAAGGGAAAGTCCCTGACAGACCCAATCGACACGGCAACTGACAAGTGGAATTTGCTTCCGGCATTTCTCCAGGTCAAAGGGCTGGTCAAACAGCATTTGGACTCGTTCAATTTCTTTGTGGACACAGATCTCAAGAAGATCATTCAGGCCAATGAGAAGGTTTTGAGTGATGTGGACCCAGAGTTTTACTTGAAATACTTGGACATTCGTGTTGGTCATAAAAGCGGCACTGAGGCTGAAGAGACAGAGGTTTTATTGCCTCCCCATGAATGCCGACTCCGTGATCTGACCTATAGTGCTCCTATCTATGTGGATGTTGAATATACCAGAGGACGCAAGATTATCATTCATAGAGATCTTGAAATCGGTCGGATGCCTATCATGCTTCGTTCCAACAAGTGTATATTGAACGGCCGGAACGAATCGCAAATGGCATATTTGAACGAATGTCCGTTGGATCCAGGAGGATATTTCATTGTCAACGGAACTGAGAAGGTGATTCTGGTTCAAGAACAACTGAGTAAGAACAGAATCATCGTGGAAGCTGACGAAAAGAAGAATATTGTTCAAGCATCAGTCACCTCGTCTACCCACGAAAGAAAATCCAAGACTTATGTGGTTACCAAGAACGACAAAATATACTTGAAACACAACTCTATCAGTGAAGAGATTCCTATTGTGATTGTTTTGAAGGCTGCTGGTGTGGTTTCTGATCTGGAGATCCTGCAACTTGTTTGTGGTAACGATTCTGTTTATCAAGATTTATTTGCAGTGAACTTCGAAGAGGCCGCTAGATTGGGTGTTTATTCTCAAAAGGAGGCACTAGAATACATTGGTCGTAAGGTCAAGACCATTAGAAGACTGAATGCTCCGAAATTGAGCATTTTACAAGAAGGAATTGAGGCTATTGCCACCACTGTTATTGCTCATATCACGGTGGAGAACCTCGACTTCAAAGAAAAAGCCCTGTATATAGCCATCATGACGCGCAGAGTCATCATGGCAATGCACAATCCTAAGTTGGTCGATGATAGAGATTATGTTGGTAACAAGAGATTGGAATTAGCTGGACAATTGATGTCGCTATTGTTTGAGGATCTGTTCAAGAAGTTCAACAATGATTTCAAAGCCAATTTGGATAAGATTCTCAAGAAACCAAGCAGAGTGTCTGAATTCGATGCTCTTTTACACATCAATATCCATTCCAATAACATTACCACTGGTCTCAATAGAGCCATTTCCACTGGTAACTGGTCGCTGAAAAGATTTAAGATGGAAAGGGCTGGAGTGACTCATGTCTTGAGTCGTTTGTCATACATTTCTGCTCTTGGAATGATGACCAGAATCTCGTCTCAATTCGAGAAATCTAGAAAAGTTTCTGGTCCTCGTGCTTTGCAACCGTCTCAATTCGGAATGCTTTGTACTTCCGATACTCCAGAAGGAGAAGCTTGTGGATTGGTTAAGAACCTTGCCTTGATGACCCATATCACTACCGATGACGAAGAAGATCCTATCAAACGCTTGTGTTACATGTTGGGAGCAGAAGATATTTCCATTGCCGATAGCACTACTTTACACACGGACGGAACTTTTGGAGTCTATTTGAATGGTACTCTTATTGGAACCACGCGGTATCCGAACGTGTTTGTCTCCAAGTTCCGTTACTTGAGAAGAACAGGGAAAATGTCTGTTTTTGTGTCCATTTTCACCAATGTTCATCAATCAGCAGTTCATATTGCTGCGGATGGAGGAAGAATTTGCAGACCGTTGATCATCGTCGAGAACGGAATCAGTAAGGTTCAAGCAGACCATTTGCGCAAACTCCGGGATGGAGAATGGTCCTTTGATAGCTTCCTTGTTAACGGATTGGTGGAATATTTGGACGTGAACGAAGAAAACGACTCATACATTGCACTTTATGAAAAAGATATCACTTACAATACAACTCATTTGGAAATCGAGCCATTCACCGTTTTGGGAGCAGTTGCAGGATTGATTCCTTATCCTCATCATAACCAATCTCCAAGAAACACTTATCAATGTGCCATGGGTAAGCAAGCTGTTGGAGCCATTTCGTACAACCAATTCCGTCGGATTGATACTTTGTTGTACTTGATGTGTTATCCTCAACAGCCGATGGTTAAGACCAAGACAATTGAACTGATCGATTACGACAAGTTGCCGGCCGGCCAGAACGCTACGGTTGCCGTGATGTCTTATTCAGGTTATGATATTGAAGATGCCTTGGTTTTGAACAAGGCTTCGATCGATAGAGGATACGGAAGAAACCAAGTGCTTAGAAAGACTACTGCCGTCCTCAAACGGTATCCGAACCATTCGAAAGATATTCTGGCAGGTATGAGAGTCAGAGAGGACGGAAGTCCTATTTTCCAACACGAAGCTTTGGGACCAGACGGATTGGCCGAAGTTGGTGTGGAAATCCAAAGTGGTCAAACATATATCAACAAGTGTGTTCCTACCAATGCTACCGAGAGCGTGATTGGTGGCCAGCCTACAATCAACCAACAACAACAGCATAGAGAGACTCCTGTGAACTACCGTGCTCCAGTCAACAGTGTGGTTGATCAGGTGATGATGTCCGTTAGTGACAACGATCAAGCTTTGATCAAGGTGTTGCTTCGTCAAACAAGACGTCCAGAACTTGGAGACAAGTTCTCGTCTCGTCACGGTCAAAAGGGTGTCTGTGGTATTATTGTCCAACAAGAAGACATGCCGTTCAATGATGACGGAATTTGTCCAGATATCATCATGAACCCGCATGGATTCCCATCCAGAATGACTGTTGGTAAGATGTTGGAGCTTGTTTCAGGTAAAGCAGGTGTTTTGGACGGAACTCTTCAATATGGTACATGCTTTGGTGGTTCTAAGTTAGAAGATATGTCCAAGATTTTGGTCGACAAGGGATTCAACTATAGTGGAAAAGATATGCTGTACAGTGGTATCACTGGAGAAGCACTACAGGCATACATTTTCTTCGGTCCTATTTACTATCAAAAATTAAAGCATATGGTGGTGGACAAAATGCATGCTAGAGCTAGAGGTCCTCGGGCTGTTTTAACTAGACAACCAACAGAGGGACGTTCGAGAGACGGAGGTTTGAGATTGGGAGAGATGGAAAGAGACTGTGTGATTGCATACGGAGCATCACAGCTGCTTTTAGAACGGCTGATGTTGAGTTCGGATGCGTTTGACGTGGACGTGTGTAACTCTTGCGGATTGATGGGATACAACGGGTGGTGTCCATCTTGTAAGACAAGTGAAGGTGTGGTCAAGATGACCATTCCATACGCTGCCAAACTTCTATTCCAAGAGCTGATCTCGATGAATATTGCTCCAAGATTGAAAATGGCCGATGTGTTTTAAATAACCGGAAAATATATGGATCTAAAATATTTTTGAAATTTTTTGAAATTTTTTTGGTATAATATAAAATTTTATTCTTAAGATGGGAAAAGCTAAAAAGTCCACCAAGAAGTTCCAGGCGAAGAACTTGAAGCACACCATCGAGCAACGGAAGAAGGTGCAACAGTACAACAAGCTCCATAAAAAGGGTAAGTCTTCTGGCCCAGTGGAGGCCGTGGACAAAAGAGAAAAGGAGATCTTTGAGGATATGGATGTTGAAGAGTTCTTTGATGAAGACGTTCCAGTCCCTAAGAAGAAAGGATCTAAGAAAGAGAGCGAGAGCGAAGATGGAAGCAGCAGTGAAAGCGAGCCAGAATTGCACGAGCAGGATTTGAAGGATCTTGAAGAGGATGATCCTGAGTTCTACAAATATTTGAAGGAGAATGACAAAGATCTTTTGGATTTCAAGCCTGTGGACCCATTAGAGGCCATGAGTGATAGCGAGGATGAGGAAGAAGTTGAAGAACAACCAGAGGCACAACCAGAGGAACAAGATGACGATCAGACTATCCAAGTTACTTACGACATGGTTAAAAGCTGGGAAAAGAGTTTGAAATCTGGCGAACCTTCTATTAGAACTTTGAAGACTGTTGTTATTGCCTTCAAATCCGCTGCCAACACTGGATCATCTGAAACCTACAAATATAGCGTCACCGAGGAGAAAGTTTTCCACAAGTTAATGTTTTTGGCTTTACAACAGCTGCCATTGAGCATTCAAAAATTGGTGCCATACAAAGTCTCATCTCATGGAACACGTAACTTGCCTTCAAACAAGAAAGTTGCGCAAATCAACACCATTCTCAAGTCGCATGCCGGTTCTTTGATCCTCTTACTTAACGATATCACCAATACTGAGACTGCTACCTTGGTCTTGCAATCTGTTCAAGAAGTGCTGCCATACTACGTTTCTCACCGGAAATTGCTGAAGGAGATTTTGAATGCAGTCGTTAACGTCTGGAGTTCCACCAAAGATGTCGAGACCCAAATCGCAGCTTTTGCTTTCCTCAACAACTCCAGTAGAGAATATCCTAAGGCTGTGCTAGAATTGGTTTTGAAAAACACCTATTCCAGCTTTATCAAGAAGTGCAGACAAACCAACATCCACACCATGCCAATGATCAACTTCCAGAAGAACTCTGCTGTTGAATTATTTGGTGTTGACCAAACGTTGGGATTCCAAACCGGTTTCGAATATATCAGACAATTGGCTATCCATTTAAGATCCAGTGTGAATAACACCACTAAAGAAAGTTATAAGGCAATCTACAATTGGCAATACTGTCATTCGTTGGATTTCTGGTCCAGAATGATCTCCGTGCATTGCAACCCAGAAAAGGAGAGCGCCAGCAAAAAAGAGAGCCCGCTGCGCCAATTAATCTATCCTCTGGTCCAGGTCACTTTGGGAGCCATCAAACTGCTTCCAACGCAGCAATTTTTCCCTCTGCGTTTCTATCTCATCAGATCGCTAATCAGACTGTCTCAGAACACCGGAGTTTACATCCCATTGTTCCCATTGCTCGGCGAAGTCCTCAACTCGTCCGCAATTAATAGGATGCCAAAACAGGTGCATCTTCAGGCCGTCTCGTTCGATTACGTCATCAAGGTTCCAAAACAATATCTTGGTAGTAGAGTGTATCAAGATGGGTTGATTGAGCAAGTTGTTGAATTGATAGCCGAGTTCTTTGTTTTACATTGCAAGAGTATTGCATTCCCAGAGTTGATTGCTCCTGCAGTGATATATTTGAGAAGATACATGAAGAAATCCAAGAATGTCAAATTGGTGAAACAATTGGGAACATTGGTGGAGAAATTGAATGCGAACGCGAAATTCATCGAGAAGTCTCGTTCTACGGTGGAATTTGGACCTAATGATCGTACCGAGGTGACGATTTTCCTTCGTGAAACCGAATGGCAGAAGACTCCTCTTGGAGCCTATGTGCATGTGCAACGGGAGGTTAAGGAGGCCAGAGAGGCAGCTTTACGCGAGGCTGCAACCGAGAACGACCAGGTTGTTGATCAGGAGAGTGACGATGAAATCGAAGAGGAGTCCGACGAGGAATAAATTATGTATATCGATAAGTTCTTATCGTAATATTTTTTGGAATTATAGATTAGAAATTTATGTGTCAAGAGAATGCCTCCGCAAATTAGCTTAAATCAAATTGGGGGGCTTGCTGTTCCTGCAATGTGGTCCTTCTTCTCTTTTTTCAGCAAAGATCAAAATTCATGTCCTGTCGACATTCCTCTGTCGTGTTCAAACTCCACAGAGGTGGGAGATTCGTGTTGTTTCGAACATCCTGGTGGCGTTTTACTGCAGACTCAATTTTGGGATTATAGTCCTGCTACTGGTCCAGACGACCTGTTTACATTACACGGACTATGGCCTGATAATTGTGATGGAACTTATAGCCAATTCTGTGACCAGTCATTGACTATTCGTGACGCGGAACAGGTTCTGATGTCGTTTGACGAGACAGAGTTGCTTGATAAAATGTCATATTATTGGAAAGATTATCAGGGAAATGATAACAATCTATGGGTCCATGAATTTAACAAGCATGGAACCTGTCTGAGTACTATCAAACCATCATGCTACCAAAATTACACCCGTGATCAAGAGGTGGTGGACTACTTCAAGAAGACTGTTGAGCTATTTGAAAGATTACCAAGCTTTGAGTGGCTGAAAGAAAAGGGAATTGTACCTTCAAACACCAATTTGTACACGAAAGAGGAAATTGCCAATGCTTTGAACTCCAAGTTTGGCAAACAAGTTCACTTCAAATGTGACAGAAATCGAGCTCTAAATGAAATTTGGTATTTCCATCATCTAAAAGGACCAGTCACAAATGGAAAATATGTGCCAATAGATGCTCTAGCATCTTCTAACTGTCCAGAATCCCGAATCAGGTTCCCTCCCAAGAAATCCTCGGCCACTACCACGGTTGCTACAGGCACCACCGCCACCACCGCCACAAGCACTGCCACTCCAACTTTGGGGCATTTGAAGTTGAAAGGAAAAGATGGTTGTTTGATCAGTAATGGAAAATGGTACGCTTCTGGAACTTGTGCCACCTATAAGATGAGCGATGCAAGCTTTGGTGGTTTTGAACTAAAGACTTCTAGAGGTAAATGTGGACTTGGTTCTGATGGATCTTTTGCCTGTGGTAGCTTTGCTACAGCTGCACAATTTGACTTTGATCCCTCTTCTGGACGAATCACCTACGGAGGAGAATCTGGTTGGTCTTCAGACACCAGTGCTAGAAGATACTCCCAGATTTCAGTGTTTCCCGGAACTAGTCACAATCTGCCTTTAGAATTGGTCTTCGAGCCAAAATAAATCAGCCAATAGATAGAAAAATTTAAGTAAGCAATAAATTCACTGAAAATAATATCTTCATGACTTCATTAAGACCATTGTCTCCAGAACCTATATCACCCGATGAGATTCCTTTAGGAGTACCAGCGACGCCTTCGTCTAAAAGATTCAGTTTAAAGGTGATTCGAGGTTTTGCTATTGCTCAGAAGTATTCTACTATTCCAATGGGTGTTTTTGCCATTGTGCATCTATCAGGAGTCCTGGTAGCCCCAGCTATAGCAGGACAAGAAATTTCTGAACAGCTGATCTCGATGGGTCGGGAGTTGTATCAAGTGACAACATCGGAGACTGTGCTTCTTGGATCGGCAATCATTCATGTTCTGAGCGGTCTGGCTCTCCGGATTGTGCGTCAATATGATAATTACTTGAAATATGGAAAGGCCAAACATTTGCACAAGGAGAAAAAACATAGCCCCGAGACCGAAACTCATAAGAGTACTGGTCTTGGAGGATTGACTTATTTATTAGGATTGGGAACCAGACCATCATTAAGTTGGAGATTGCTTGGACTTTCGCCTATTAGTTTTTCAGGCATTCTTTTATTACCAATACTAGCATACCATGTCCTTCAAGAAAGAATTGCCCCTTTGGTGGTGGATGGAGACTCATCATTAGTGGATCTTTCATATGTGACTCATGCGATCTCACAACAACCAATTGCCACAACAACTGGACTAATTGCCTTGGTTGCTGTTGCTACTTACCATGTCACCTCAGGAACGTTGTATTATCTGGACCTCTTCAATATGAAAGCACGTAAGATGGCTTATGGAATAATAGTGTTCAACACGGCGTTGGCCGCTGCCAGTTTAGCTGCCATTGCTAAGTTTGATCGTCCATTGGGCTCTACTGCTAGAAAATTCACATCCTATTTGACAAGGTTCGAATACTATTTATAAGTGTATATACAGGATTAACTCGAACAAGCCTCGCAATTCTCGGGCTCATCTAATTTGCAAGCAAGAACTGTGGTATCATGAATATCGAATTCTTCAGTTTTGCGTTTCTTAAGCATTTCAGCTGGTTCCGAGATGCTTCTTTTGAAATTAGTAGGGTTCAAAGTGAACTTGATGGCAGCAGAGGCTGCTTGTGTGCGCAAATAGTAGATTCCAGTCTTAAGACCTTTACGCCAAGCATGGAAATGCATACCAGTGAGCTTGGACATTGTAGGATTTCTCAGGAATAGATTCATACTTTGGGACTGATCAATAAATGGCGCTCTATCAGCAGCCATATCGATCAACGTTCGTTGTGGCATCTCCCAAACAGTCTTGTACAAGTTTCTGATTTCTGCAGGAATGTCTTGGATGGCCTCAATCGACCCGTCAAGTCTTAGAATCTCATTCTTCATGTTGGTATTCCAAAGTCCAAGATTTATCAAATCCTTCACCAAATAACGATTGACAACTTGGAACTCACCAGAAAGCACTCGACGAGAATAAATGTTGGATGTGATGGGTTCGAAACATTCGTTGAAGCCGAAAATTTGTGAGGTCGAGGCTGTCGGCATTAAAGCAACTAATAGGGAATTTCTCACTCCATGATTTTTGATTTGTGTTCTAAGAGAATCCCAATCCCAAAGATCTGTAGGCTCAACATTCCAGAAATCAGGTTGAAGAATACCTTGAGAGATCGGAGAGCCAGGATAACTCTCATAAGGACCATATTGTTGTGCCAATTCCATAGACATCTCCAGAGCTGCATGATAGATTGTCTCAAAAATCTGAATATTAAGCTTCCGACTCTCAGGTGAGCCGAATGGATACCGCAATTCAAAAAACACATCTGCCAACCCCTGAACACCAACAGCAATCGGCCGATGTCTTTTGTTTGAATACTTGGCCTCAGGAATCGGATAAGAACCGATATCGATCACTAGATTAAGATTTCGAACCAGAATCTTTGACACCTCATGTAACTTTTTGAAATCAAATTCCCTTTTGGTGTCTGTCTTTTTCACAAACGTAGGAAGAGCAATAGAGCCGAGATTGCAGACTGCAGTCTCATCCTTAGACGAGTATTCAACAATTTCGCAGCAAAGGTTAGAAGACTTGATGGTTCCAAGATTTTTTTGGTTGGATTTCATGTTGCATGCATCTTTATACAACATGAATGGATTTCCAGTTTCTGTCTGGGCAACTAAAATAGCATTCCAAAGTTTCTGAGCACGAACTTTACGGTAGAAGCGACCTTCTTTCTCATAAGTCGCATACAGTTCTGCAAACTCAGCTCCATAACATTCAGTTAAATCAGGACATTCATCCTGAGAGAACAAACACCAATCTTCATCTTTCTCAACTTTCTCCATAAACAGGTCGGGTATCCATAAAGCGTAAAATAGATCTCTGGCCCTAGTTTCTTCTTTGCCATGATTTTTCCGCAGATCCAGAAACTCAAATATATCTGCATGCCATGGTTCCAAATAGATACAAAAAGCACCTGGTCTTTTATTTCCACCTTGATCAACATATTTGGCTGTGCTGTTGAAAACTTGGAGCATAGGAACAAGACCGTTCGAAGTTCCATTTGTTCCTGAAATGTATGAGCCCGAAGCACGGATATTAGAAACATGAATTCCGATTCCACCAGCGGCTTTAGAGATAAGGGCGCTTTTATGAACAGTTCTGAAAATTCCGTTGATAGAATCACCTTCCATTGCAAGAAGGAAACAAGATGATAGGTTTGGAGTTGATGTTCCGGCGTTGAATAGTGTAGGAGAAGCATGAATGAAATATTTCTGAGACATCAATTCGTAAGTTTCAATTGCTCGTTCAATATTATCTTTGTGAATTCCCACAGCCACCCGCATAAACAGATACTGAGGAGTCTCACAAGTTTGTCCATCCATTCTCAATAAGTATGATCTTTCGATGGTCTTGAATCCGAAATAATCTAAAGTGAGATCTCGTTTGATATTGATAGTTTTGTCAAGAACATCTCTGTGCTTCATTATTATCTCATAAACATCCTTTGAGATCAAGGATTTGAACTTTCTATATCCATTGGGCATATATTTGTGCATTCGTTCAATATTCTCGGAAAATGTAGGGCTGAGCTTCTTTTGAAGATGAGATATTAATACCCTAGCTGCCAGAATGGAATGGTCATGATGTAACGTAGTCAGGGAAGCCAAAATTTCAGCAGTCAAGTCTAATAACTCATCAACAGTTATAAGAGCAGGAAGCCCACCAACCACCTTGTCAACTATGCCATCTAAATCAATAAACTTGTCATCCAAGTCATCAGAAAGGGACTTTAAGTATGAAAGCAGGGTCTCACGACAAAAGTCTGATTCTATATCCAAGCGCGAGTTTCGCACCTTGGTAATTGCCTCTGCAGTCATTATAGACAAGGGATATTTTGTATTATTAATTTTTTCTGCACTTCATTACATTTCCATTTAGGTGGGTCATGTGACATATGTCACGAGATATTTCTTATGTGCGAGCTATACAGTAGGTAAGGATCCATTTTGCGTTGGTGAGGAGGTATCGACAGGCGGAGGTCCATTCTTCGTTTGAGGCGCGCGCGGAAGGACGAATTGGATACCCTGCCACCCTATCTTCGGTCATTTTATATGGTAAATCATTGGAGTCGTCCAGTTGTTTGAGTTTCTTGCCGATTTGAGAAACAATTTCGAGTAATGCAGCCATTCCAGGGTCCAATTTGTTATGAGTGAATAGCTTTCCAATAGAGAATTCTCCGTTGCTAAAAAGGTCCAATAATTGTTTGGATACCACTCCATTTCTGTCCTTTTTGAACTTTTCGATCCTGGAGGTGGATCCCATAGGAATAATGCGATAACCGTCCAATTGGAAGTTTAGAATTCGCACAACAGTGGCCAGCAAAAGCGCAAGATGACCTAAAGCAGCATTAATTTCATGCCATGAAACCTTCACATCGTCCAAATTGCCCAGACGGAGTCCATTTATTGTTCCAAATTGGTCGTCATGAGAGATCATGAAAACGTCGTTAAATACATTGGTCTTGCGCAAAGAGTCCAGCTGATTAAGATTGTATTCATAAAGAGCCTTTACTCTTTCACTCTCGTTGACCGAATCCATCAATTTCAGTTCGTAATCGTTCTTTTGTAGACAGTATTGTCTTTCTTCAAAGTTCAATTGATCCAATTCCTTTTCAATTTCCACCAATTGTTCTGTCAATTTCTCCTGTTCCAATTCTGCCTTCTCCAACTCCTTCAAAAGTTCCTTCTCTTCGCCTTTCAATACTGATAACTCGTTCAATGCCTGCTTGGACTTTTCTTTGTTAGGCCCATTCTGTGCAGTCAACTTCTTCAGAAATTGAAGATATGTATCCTTTTCCTTTGTCAGCTGTTCAAATTGGAATTTCAATTCATCAATCAGCATAGTTGCACAATCCATACAAACAGGATAGTCAATTTCGTATTTGGAAGATAATATACTAAAGATATTATCCAAAGACGCCACTCGTTCACTAACACTGGCTTTATCCAAAGTGACAGCCTTCTTGTCCTCCAGAATCACAAACGAACCTTCATCAAATTGTGAACCTTCTGAACCCTTACTGGTCACCAAAGGTTTGCCATTGCTGGTTTGAACTGCCTTTTGGAACATCTTCATCCGATCACTGGGTATCATTGGATATTCATCCAAATCTTTCGGGTGTTCCTCATTGAGTCTTTGACCATAGCTCAATGTAAGAAGATGTTTCTGAGCATTACTCAAGCCTTGTAAGGAATCGTCTATTACCAACGGCAATTTACACCGTTGACAAGTATAAGAAGACATTGCAAAACAAGAATAAAGTTTAGCACAGCCGTGGAAATTAATATTTATGGTAGCAATATCTATAGATTATCTCTCCTCCAATGCAAAAACGATATCCTTTTGAGTTTTAGGATCATAAGGCTCGACCAAGAACCTGGAGAAGAGTTTCAAGTTGTGAACTCCTCTGATCTCGTTTCCAAGCAATGGCATCTTGACCAGATGGTAATCTTCGTAGAGCTCGTCCATTTGGTCGAGGTACTTGCGTTGCATTTTCCATCTGGATTGGCACCGTTTACATTGGTCGTCTTCAGCAAACAGTAATTGATTGACCACGATGGAATTGACGTCCATATGGTATTTAGTCAAGTCTTGAATCAATCTTTCGGTCTCATAGAGTGACAAGAACTCAGAGATACACACACAGATGAATGTAGTAAGTTCTGGATCTTGAAATTGAGTGTTGACCTCTGTGACTTGAGCTTTAATCTCAGCCAATTTGTTGAACATCTCGGTTTTCTGGTCTCCACCCATCATGTTCAATAGAGGACCCAATCTTCCGCTGATTTCATTGAACTTTCCAAGCAGTTTCTCCAAAGTGGAAGGCAATTGCAAGAATCTCAAGGTGTGGCCTGTTGGTGCCGTGTCAAACACAATTGTGTCGTATTTGATGACCGAAGAGTCGTCGTTCTTCTGGTTCTTGATATGTTTCAGCACCTCCATGAACGAGAAGGCCTCATCAATTCCGGGAATGGAGCCTGTGACCTCACTCATCATTCCGTTTAATGGATCATTTTGGTCCATTCCGTTGTTGTTGTTCGAAATAAACTCCTCCATAGAAGAAGAAGGGTCAATTTCCATACACGACAGATTCGAAACACCTTCAACAACTCTTGCATCCTTACCAAACTTCTGGTCAAATGCATCAGACAAGTTATGTGCTGGGTCTGTCGAAATAAGCAAATAGTTCTTGGTTGGATTGTTCATGGCCAGTTGTAAAGCCACCGAAGATGAGGTGGTTGTCTTTCCAACACCACCTTTTCCTCCAACAAAGATCCACTTCAAACTCTCGTGAGTCACAATATCTTTGAGACTAGGTTCAACCTCGAAATCAGCCATGGAATATTAAAGAATAAATGAATAAAAACACTTCAAAAATAAATATTACTATGTATCATCTCCGACGGAAAAACATTTGCGTTTGTTCCTTGACAAGCGAAATGTCTCCACCGGGTTCAAGTCGTTTGCGGATCCATCCTGAGAGTCTTGATTGGATGTTTGGACGGGTGTATCGATGATCCAAAAGATAGATCACTGCATAATCATTGATGTTTCGGATAGCACGACCAACACTTTGATTGACAGCTTTCATACAGATGTTTTCGTAGAAATCGCGGGAATTAGCATTTGCTTGTTGTATTGTACCTCCTCTCTCGATCGTGCTGGTCTCAACATATTTCCTTCTCGCTATCAAATCTCCACTCATTAGATTTGGATATGGAAGTCCGACCATTACAACAGCCCTAGCAAGCTCGTCTGAAAAGTTGATTCCCTCAGACATCTTGCCACCAACCACAGCAAACAGAACGGCCCCATGGCCTTGTAGAATGCTTTGAGAATAGTCCTGTAAAATGCTATCAACTGTAGATTCTCTGGGCTCTGTGTATATTTTCTTGACTTTATCAATCTGTGAATAAATACTGGCTTTCTGCCAAACTTCCACCACTTGATCCAAATACTTGTAGCTGGGAAAGAAAACAACCATTCCATCAGGAACAACAGAACAAATGTTCAGTATAGCTTCACCAAGAGTGCCTATCATTCGTTTGTCATTTCTTCTATCAAAAGAGAATTCAAACTCTATACCATTGTGTTTTGTGATCGGATAAACGTTCAAATTGGAAGCAGGAATAATATGATCACAATTGAAATGCTTGATCCTGGCAGAATCAATGTATGGAACAAGGAAGTTGGTGAAATCTGAAATCGGTTCCATTGTACCTCCAGCAAGAATGACACATTTACATTCTTCAACAATATCACGAAATGCCTCGCTCGGGTCCAAAAGAAGATACTTCATGGCCAGACCATCATTATGATCACGATCGTAAAACAGTTTACCGCTTTTCGAAGGGTTGGACAAACACTCCAAAAATGAACGGATTTTGAAAAGAATTGGAGTCCCAGCTTTGTATGTTTCATCACTTTGTTCCATATAACTGTCTATCTTGTATGCAATTTTCGATTTGGTAAGATACTTTTCCAAAGAATGGAAATTCAAAAGATCACCAGTGGTATCATCAAAAATAGACGTGACATTGATTTCTGTACCAGCACTCTTCTCTTTACCATCTTTCATGATGAATTTCGCAAGAATAGTCACCATTTTGCTCAATTTTGCCAAATTAATCCGATTACCCGCATTCAAACGAGCACCAAACTTAACTGTATAGTTCTTTAATGCCTTACGGACATTCAACAACTCTGTTAAAGATATGGAAGCAGAATTGAGTGACGAGATGGTGTCCAGCAAATTATGGGCCTCATCAATGACAACAATACTATTTCGGAGATCTATTCCCAAAACTTGACGAGTAGACTTTTGTAATAACAATTGATATGGTAATGAAACTATCTCTGCAATTCCAAGTCCTTGTCGCAAACTATAATATGGACAGACTTTGTAATGTGCTCCTATTTCATGCAATTCCTCAATATCATGAATCTCCGAAAACGAAAGGTCTCGAAATTGAGTAGCGAGTTCATCTTGGCCCATTTTAGGCATATATGCACAACCTTTCTTACCATCTTTATTCTTTTGAAGATCCAAACATGCCTCGTTCATTTGTTGGACGTCTTTCAAAGAACTCACCTTTTCGTTGATACACAATTGTCTACGCGAACCAAGAGCCAAGTATTTTGTTCGCTCCTCAACTTCCGATATAGAGGATGGAAAATGGGTCAAACGAAGCTGGTGACTAAATTGGTTCAATTGCGAATGGGTTCTCGATGAAAAGAAGATTTTTGATTCACTTTGATGGATTGCTGCAGATTTGTCTTGACCTGTTTGATTGCCTTCAACTTGTTGTAACAATTGTTTGATCTCAGAGTTAATCTTGGTATTTCTATCTTGTAAGGAATCTTCCTCGAAATAATCTTCCACGGCCAGATCCTCTGTATTGGAACTCGTCTTGCGATGCTTGTTGACTTGTTGTTTCTCTTCTATATTCGTCATCACCGTACGTCCTTCCGTTTTCGCCAGTTCATCTAAATGTTGTTCGTACGCCCGTGCATCGGCAACCATCCGACTCACTATTTTGTCTCGATATGCCTGACGGACCCATTCCGGCTCATCGTCATCGTCGTCATCTATCACGGCATTTTGACGTTGTTTCAACTCGCGCAACCACGTCATGGTAGAACAGATGATCGATAGTGTCTTTCCTGTTCCTGTAGGGCTTTCGAATATCCCTACTTTGTAATCGCCCGTAAGAGTGTCATAGATGGCCTCCATCAAACGCACTTGGACATCATATGGCGTGTATGGATGATTGAATCGTCGTTCGTGGATCACCACTTCCACCATAACGCGAAAAATATTTTTATTTTTCCTTATCCGAGACTCATATTTGAAGAATCGTCTGAATCGGTTTTTGTGTCTGCAGATTTGGGTGATTCAGTCGACTCATTTTTGTTACGTTTGGGCGAATGTTCATCGTCAATATCGTCTCCAGATCTTTTTGGTGATTCAACAATAGGTATAAGTTCTTCCTCGTCCCAATCTATCTTGACCATTTGAACCGAGCTGATCTCATCCTGTTCTTCAGGTTCTGTATTCCAGGTTGTGTTCTTCGACCCATATTCTCTTAAATGCGATTTGACCTCATCAATTGATGTTTGTACAAAGATACTGCGTTCCAATGCTCGCAAATACTTTAAAGCTCCAATCTCATGTTCACGAGGCACATGCCTCTCTTTCTCTGGATTGTAATAATTGTTCACCGATTCCACCACGACCTCCTCATTAGAGACCATATCATGCACAGTCGTGGTAAAATGTCTCAAATCATCGCTTACAGTTTGCGTTGGCTCCAAACCTGGAACATCGTGGATCAATGTTTGTGTTAGATGTAGAATTGTAAACGGAGGCGATATCGAAAAATCAGTCTCCAACTTCGATGCCAATCGATCAATAAATGCCAATATTGTTTCACCTTTCTCATCAATTGGAGTCTTGTTGACGTATTCCAGATCAGCTTCATATATTTCCACCACAACTTTTTTCATAAATGGACCCATCTCGGCTACTAAACTCGACCAAGGCACTTCATGGTTCTCCGAAATGTAATCTGCATCCTTAAGAATCAACTTGAGACATGCAGAAAGGGTTTCTGATTGGTTAGAATTCTAATTTTTGTACCTACCATTAGCCAAACTTAAAGGCTCCATATAAAAACAAATAAAAGGATTCAACTTTTTTATGCTAAAATTATTAGCAAGACCAATCAGTGCAAGAACATTTAGTAAAATGGCGAAGATTGAGAAATCAGAACAAGAATGGCGGGCCATGTTAAGTCCAGAACAGTTTGCTGTGCTAAGACAGAAAGGTACAGAGAGACCTTACGCTGGAGAATACACAAATTTCAAGGGTACCGGTATCTACAACTGTGTGGGGTGTAATTCACCATTATACGAATCAAGTACGAAGTTCGATAGCAATTGCGGCTGGCCAGCATTCTATGATGCAATTCCAGGAGCAATCAACACATTTGAGGACAATTCACATGGAATGCAACGGATTGAAATGACCTGTGCTACATGTGGGGGCCATCTCGGTCATATCTTTAAAGGCGAGGGCTACAAGACTCCTACCGATGAAAGACACTGTGTAAACTCGATTTGTTTGAAATTCAATCCAACAGACCCTAAATAAATGTCAATTGAGATCATCTCGGGTCATAACTTGGAGTTATACCTGAGATTAGTATTGCTTGCTGGTACACTTACGCAAACGCCTCGTAGGATTGCAACTGGATTTTATATCCATCAGGGTCCGTAATGGTGGCAATGTTCTTGATTTCCGGATCGGCGTTGAACTGGGTGATCCATTTGGATTCAGGGCCAACTTTGCTGATAATGTCCTCAACATTATCGCAAGTGATGGCAATGTGATCGACTCCAACAGCCTGATCAGTGTTTTTGTCAAACGTGTAATAACCAGGGAAAGAGTCGTCCGATTCAGTACCGTAGTTATGAGTAAGCTCGACAATGGATTGTCTGGCTGATTGAATAGAAGGATCCTCTTTATTCTCCTCGTAATTAGGGTCAGAGACATAGCCCAAAAAGTACAAGGTGAATTTGGCCTCAGGGAAGTCCCTTGTGCTGAAAAGTTTCATTCCCAGAACAGATTGATAGAAGCTCAACGAAACCTTTGGGTCTTTGACTCTAATCATAGTATGATTCATTCTGTAGGCCACAGGGTTGATGACCTCAGCTTTGTCAAGAGTATTCTCAATCAACTCAATCCAGTATCCATCAGGGTCTAGAACAAAGGCAATGTTTCTTTGTCTTCCATCCTCCATCTTCTTCTTGAAAGTGACTCCCTTGGACAAGAAGTCTCCTTGAGCTTTGGCCAAGTTATTGACCGAAACACACAAGTGACCGAATCCCTTGTATGGCTCCGAGTTTCCATCATAGACCTTGGCTTGGGAGTTTTTCAATTGACGCAATTCAACAACTCCGTCTCTCTGAGCCAATGGTCTGCCCATGTGGGGTTGACCAACACTATCATAAGCAACAAAGGTAGAATTGTACTTGGAAGTCTCCAGGTTCTTGACCACCGACATTGCAAGTGTGATGGTATACCATTGAACCGATTTGGCCAGATCTGAGACGTGTAAACAAGTGTGATTAGTGAACATTGCCAAGTGGAGAAAAATATTATCAAGGAGTTTTTTTTTTATCGCCATGTCTTTTAAAACGTCTATCAACCAATTTATGGTTGCTGACAATATTCAAACGCAAACATGCGACGAGGCGGTGAAAAGTCTTTGTGACATGATTAACACCAATAAATTGTCGTTACTCGAATTCATCAAAAGTTTGGGAAGCCATCTAACTGATGAGTCCAATTCGACCCGAACAAGAGCCTTGACCTTGCTGAGCAATGTTTTGGCCATGTTGAGTCCGAAACGATTGTATGAGAAGGATATCAAAGTGTTATTGGACTTCTATGTGTTGAAACTCGACGATGAACCTTGTTTGAAGGAGGTTTTGAGAGGATTGACATCTCTCGTGCAAATGGATCAATTTAATATTGACGAATTGCCATATTTATTGAAAAGTCTGATAAAAAGCTATTCACCTTTGGGAAAGCTTGCAGGTGTCAGGTATTCTGGATTTGAGGTTCTAGATGCAGTCTTGTCCAAAGATCTTGGAAATTCTCAACAATTTAACGAGCTGATTATTGAGACTTATTTGCATATCTCCAAAAATGAGAAAGATCCAAGAAACCTGCTCTTGTCATTCAAATTGTCCAAATTGGTTGCCAAGAACTTCCAAATTGACAATTTTGCAGAAGACATGTTCGATGCTGTATTTTGTTACTTCCCAATCTCGTTCCGTGCTCCAGAAAACGATCCATATAAAATCACTGGAGATCAGCTAAAGCAGGCCCTTAGAGACTGTTTAAGTGCAAATGAGGTGTATGCTAAAGATGTGTTTCCCAATCTTTTGGAGAAACTTTCAGCAACCTCACCATCTGTCAAATTGGACGTTCTACAAACTCTCAACCAATGCGTAGAGGAATACTCAAAAGTGGTTGTGGAACAATACTGGGTGACATTATGGAACTCGCTCAAGTTCGAGGTTCTACACAATGAACTAGCTTCTGCAGAGACCTTGTCCGATCTGTTCAATTACTACGAAAACGCAGAAAACGAGGAAGAACGGATGATTCCAGCAGTGTTGAAGATTTTCCAATCGTTGAGTACCAAATATGAAAGTCCCGACGAGGATGTTAGTATCAAAGACTATTTGATGGTGATAGTTGATGAGCTTTCCGGAAATATCAAAAACCCAGAGGATTCGAAGTCTAAGCAATCAACAGTCATAGTGGCAGCAATTTGTGCTGCAAACTTGAACGTCTACAATTTGTTGATTCCTCACATCGTTCCATTGTTGATAACCTCACAAGATACCAATGTGCGAACTCAAAGACAGGTAATCACCAATGTGTCATTTATGATTGATAGTTATTACATTCTATTCAACGAGAAGCAAGAGTCAATTCATCCAAATAATCCATTGTTCTCTTATAAAGATGAATTTCTGATGATCCTGAATAGGGCTTTATTGTCAACCTCAAAAGTGGAAGTCTCCTTGAGGTGTTTGGCAATCAAGTTGGTTGCAAAAATTGTCTCTTTGAACTTCTTCTTATCTGACCAAGATGCACAACTTATTACTCAAATGGTGACAGATGTTTTATTAGAAGACGAAAGCAGCGTCACTGGCAAGCAAATCATGTTGTGTTTCAAACAACTATCTGCAAGCTATCCTTCGGCAGTGCTAGAGATGACTGTTCCTAAATTGTTCTCTTTATTGCCGGATACAGACGAGGATCTAGACAAACTGAATACCAAAGAGCGGGTTTTGGAGATTTTGTTATCCATTTGCGAGTCTAAACTAGTCATTGACTCTGTGATCCTTAGACTATTGGGCAAGACTGAAACATTGATCAACGGAGCTTCGAAGGAGTACATCCGCTTGGTGTTCTTAACTATGTCCAAAATCTTTGACAAGCTCGATTCCTCCAGTTCGACCAACGAATACACAAAGAGATTGATTCCAAGATTGTTATATATTGTTCTGGAGAATCAGGTGAACTCGGATGAGATTGTTTTGGAATACACAGGCAGAATTCTCAAGAAAGTTGTTCTCCAAACCGAAACCAGTCAACATTCCTTGATTTTACAGAACTCCATTCAACTCTTTTTTGAAGGACAACAGACTGCTTTGTTGTTCAAGCCATTGTCTGCTCCACTGAACATCATCACTGGTAATCAATTACCTTTCATCATATTTACCAAGATAATCTCGGCTATCGACAAAAGCACAGCATTACCAATGAGTGTCTCTAGTTTCATGGATCTTCTATTCAATGCTGCATCTCAAACTGTTCAGTATTCAAGACTAGCTGTCTTGCAATGCATTTCACTGGTTGTCAACAAATGGGTTACAGATCAGGAGTATTTGACATTGAAATACGATGATTTTAAGCTGGCACTTAAGGACTCTTCAATTCCTATCTCTCAAAGATTACAAACGCTTGAAATCATGATATGGATCTGCAAGGGTTTGATCATGAAACAGTCTCCTATTGGAAACGTTTACCAGGAGTATTTACTGTCTCTTTTTGATGATCAAGAGATGAAACAATTCACTCCAAAGGTTTTAGAGATTTTGGTGGCAGATGTCGAATGCTACCAACAATTCAAAAAGCCTGGACCAATGGACAGACTTGTTGTTTTCAACATCAACATCAAATTGCTTTATAAACAGAAACTGTTCAATAACGTTCTTCCTCTCTTGGTGAAGAAGTTCCAAGAGTCACACGATCAAACATATTTATTGGCACTTTCCATGATGCTCAAATATGTCGAAAGATCCATTATTGTTCCCCATCTTGAACTAATTCTGCCAATGATCCTCACATCTTTGAATACTGATTCAAATATCATAGTGACGTCGTCCTTGTCCATTCTATCGATTGCCGTTAGTGAGACTGGCGAGTTGGTTTCACGGCATCTGATTTCCGTGATTCCAAACTTGTTGGAGATTCTTGGGAAAAGCAACAACGATGCAGTGAAACGGAACGCGTTGGAATGTTTAGTTTCCTTGGCGCAATTTGATTTACATCTATTAGTTCCTTATAGAGACGAAATTATCTCTCGACTGGGAAGAGTTCTTGACGATCCAAAGCGCTCGGTTCGGAAACTTGCCTGCGATTGCAGACAGGTCTATTTCGAATTGGGTCAGACTAAGTGATCACAGGCCGTCGAACTTCTTGATTCCATGCTCTGGGGCTTGTTTCTTCAGTTTCTTGGGAGCTTGTTTCTGTGATTTCTGGCGTTTTTTAGGCTGCTCATCATCAGAGTCTTCCAGCTGTGCTAAAAGTTTCTCTTTAATTTCGGAAAGAGGAACAGTTGGCTTTTCGTCGTCTAAATCTGAATCCGAGTCCGCCCCAGAACCAGATGCACTATCCGGGCCAGAAACAATATCAGACACAATATCAGACTCGTCACTGTCGTTGTTATCATCGTCACTAAATCCCTCCCATTCGTCTTCCTCCTTAGGTTCTCCCCAAATCGTCAATTTATCCATTCCTCCACTGATCAGTTTGTAATCATGATCAATATCCAAAAAGGACACTTCATCTGTATCACTATGCGTTCTTCTCTCAACAACCTTTCCTGTCATCGCATTGACTCGTGAAATCGTTCCATCGAATGCACCCGCCCAGAAATCAGTACCCTCACTGTCCAGAGCAGAAATAAGAGACTCAACGGGCTCTTTACTAAGTCGGACTCTAGAAACTTGGTCAGCAAATCTGTTCTTCTCAGGACGCCAAACAGTCACAACTCCTTCACCCATTCCACAAAGCATGGTTGTTGGGTTCGTCGGATCTAGCCAACCAGAACACAACAGCTCATCTTCTTGATCATCGCTCTGTTGTATTGGCTGTTCTTTCCGAATATCGAAATGGGCTAACGTTGTCGAACCAGTAGAGACAAATTGATAATCAGATTTAGGAACATAATGGTTGATGGAATTCACAGCATCCTCATGAACATCTTTCAAATGATACAATTGTTTGAGATCAGAAGTGTCAAGACAGATCACATCTCCATTTTCCGTTCCGACTATGAGGAAACTCTTGTTTGGTACGGTCAGAATCTTGGTGATATTTGAGTTGAGAGGGGCAGACTTTGCAACAACCACTCCTGTTTCAGCCTTGGCTTTCTTGATCTGTTTGTCTAGACCCGCAGAATAGACATATTCTCCTTTAGAATCGAATACAATAGACCGACAACTACCCTGATGACGCTTGGTTCTCCATCCAAGTTCAACGGCAGCTGAACCACTGATTGATTTGGGATCCACGGTGATCTGAGCACATTGGTAGTCAGAAGAGCTCGAAAGTTCGTCTTGGAGCTGTTCAGCATTGTACTTCAATAATTTGACCTGACCAGTTCCAGAACCAATAACAATTACAGGGGAACTGGGATGGGCACTCATGCAAAACAATGGATCAGATCCAAAGCCAAATTCGGCCAATGGTTGCGTAGATACTTGCACCATGCTTAATTACCTAGGTTGAATAAAAATTGATAATTTTTTTAGCTTTAATCAGGCTGTGCTCGTAGGACCTATTAACCTATAAAAAAAGATGGATCAAAAACATATAAAGCAGAGAGCCGAAGGCCATTCAGTCTGGTTCTGATGGAAATTACAAAATGACGCACTTCTTCTTTCTCTCTCTCTTTTCCTTGGTCTCCAAAGCGGCTCTGGTGGCGGTCTCGAAAACTTCTCTAACACCTTGATTCAACTTGGCGGAACATTCGAGGTAAGTCAAAGCCTTAATCTTGTCTGCAACAGCCTGACCCTCACTCGTGGAGACAGGAACTTGATTCAATTGTGCCAGTCTCTCAATAGTTCTCTGGTCATTTCTCAAATCGATTTTACATCCAACAAGAATCATAGGGACATCTTGACAGAAATGTAGTACCTCACTAATCCACTTCTCCTGGACGTTGTCCAAAGTATCTGGCGAGTCAACAGAGAAACAAATAAGAATGACGTTGGAATCTGGATAAGAAAGCGGTCTTAGACGGTCATAATCTTCCTGCCCGGCGGTATCCCACAGGGCCAACTCAACTCTTCTTCCGTCCACCTCCACGTCAGCGACGTAGTTCTCAAACACAGTTGGAACGTAAACTTCTGGGAACGCACCTTTCGAAAACACAATCAATAAACATGTCTTTCCGCACGCTCCGTCTCCGACAATCACCAATTTCTTTCTGATCTCTCCAAGGCCAGCCATCTTTGATCTGTTAGTATCCAATTTTTCCGTTGGGACAGGTTGTGATATTGCACAAATGGAAGGGATGCTTTCTGGTGGCTGTTGATTTTTTGTTTGTATTTAATTTTCATCCGATCCTGCCAATTCGAGACCGGGCCTGGGCTCTCTGAAATGAGTGGTGCACGCAATTCAAATTCCCAGTCTAAACATCATGCCAAGGCACCGATTTCAGAGCGGATCAGATGATTGATCTGGCTGTATGTCGATCTAGACTCTGAAACTTTAATATACTCAGTGTCGCCGACAAAATTGCCACCCAAATCAACATCACCTGTTGGAAAAACACCAATCTAAATCTCAAAGCCCCGACTGCGCCACCAAGCGCCAACTTAATTGTGCAATATAACATTCGTCAGTCTAGAACATGCTAGACATCCGTTGCTAAGGTAACTTACTTCGTAATTGCAGTATAAACGAGCAAATCTGTAAACTCTTTGCGCGAGACCTTTTTTTTATAGTAGCTTACCAGCAAAAGCCCCCACTAGCGCTCGTCAATTCGGTGCAAGGGTGTGCATTTTCGGTTATCTATTTAGCCTGATTCAAATACTGCTGGTATTTTGAGGTTTGATGGATTCCGCATTCCGTTTTGGACTTTCCTTTCCATCTTCCACTGCGTTCATCTTCTCCATCGGCGACCGGTTCTGTGGAATGCCAATCACCCACAGATTTGTAACCTAGGTCCAGTAGCTCGTTATAGGGCACGTCATTTTCTTTTATATAATTCTGGACCATGCGGAAGTCCCAGCTAGCCAGCGGGCTAATCTTAATGACGTTGATACTTTCATCGAGTTCAATAATTGGAAGTTGTGAACGTTCACCTCCTTGAGATCTTCTCCGTCCCGTGAAAACAACTTTTATATCAAGTTCCTTATGGGCTCGTTGAAGAGGCTCCACTTTCGCAAGATAGTCGTACTTTAATTCATCGGTTTCCCAGAGTTGATCGCCATACTTCTGTTCAAAATCTTGAGAAGTTTCGCAGTCTTTAGGTTTGAATATGTGTAGTTTGAAGTTTGGGTATTTTGCAACCACCTTGTCAATCAGTTCATGAGTCTGGGGGAAATGATATAGAGTATCAATAAATACCAAATCGATTGGATCCATGTTCAGCTTTGCCAGCATATCTAAAATACACAAACCTGTGAGTCCAAAGGCTGTGGTTTGATATAAATTAGGAAATGTCACCAGAGACCATTGTAGAATCTCCTGAGGCGTCAATTTAGCCAAAGTCTTATTCAGATGTTCAATATGGTACTTTGTTAGATTAAGATCAGACATTATAGTGATTAGAAATCAAAAAGTATTGAAGAAAAGTTAGTTTCTTGGTAGCCAGTGAGACCATGTCATGTGACCTCGACGCGTCGATCAGGGACGGTATTATTTTATACAAATATTAACAAAGACTTACTCTACTTTAAACATGACGACCGAGGCATTGAACCCAGACTTGGACTCCCCACTGGCACATTTGGAGACTGAACTGTCTTCTCTGATAGAGACTCTCATTCATTTAGGAGTTCAGGTGCATGATTTTCAAGGCACCGAAGAAGCCAAGGCAGGACTTTCGAATAATATCAATAAACTGATCAGTCAGCTACAATCTGTCGCCACAAAAGATGATTTGAATGATATATCAATCCCATTAGAGATTGTTAATTACATTGAGGACGGAAGAAACCCCGACATCTATACCAGAGAGTTTGTCGATGTGGTACGCAAGCTGAACCAGTATTTGCATGGAAAATCGATTGCCTTGCGACAATTTCAGGATATATTGGGTAGCAAGATCAAGTCTGAGTTCCCAGATCTGGAAGCAGAGGTCGATGATATAATAGCTAGGACTGGTGCTTAAGTTAGTGTTTTCGCGGTGTACGGATGTGTGTATAATTAAATATTGGAGGTTCTGAAGATGGAAAAAATTTTCGAATAAATCAACAAGAATGTTGAGAGTCGCTGGAAGATTAGCCCCTCGGGCATCGAAACTGGCGTCTATTCAGGCTCGGCACTTTGTTAAGATCCCGAAGGAAGCTCATAAAGTTTTCAAGGAAACTCTGACTGAATTGGAGACTAACCAAGAGGACATTTTCATCAAAGATCCATTCTACACCGAGAAGTCATTTGAAAAGTCCGCTTTTTATAAGCATATGCGAAAGGTGCGCGACGAGCAAGCTGATCTTGTTGAACAGAAGCTCAAGCTTCTTGCAGAACAGAATAAGCTTGATGTTGACCAGCTCCGTCAGCAATTAAACGAGAGAGTCAAGCAACAAGAGATGGAAATTCTTGCTTCCAAGAAAGCTATAGAGACGAACGTGAGCTCTTTTGAGCAGCAATTGAGCTTACCAATCAAAGCGGATCTTGCCAGCGATCTTGCTAAGATTCTGCAGTACGATATGGAGGATATAGAAAGCTCCTCGGTTTACAAATATTTGTTCCAGAAGGACCCGAAACTAGCCAAACTTGCTGAGTCTGCAGTGTCCTTGAGCGCTTCTGCTGAGCAGAAAGATAAGTTGATAGAAGCAGTGCGCAAGAATCTGAGCAGTTGGTCTGAGGAAGAAAGTCAAAAATTGCAAAATATAATCAAGGAAAAGCATTCCGAAGTGATGAAATACGAACCAGTCAAGGACACAGAGCCAATTTTGATTTCGGAAGTCTACAGAATCCTGGATTTCTATTCTGACTTCGCCAAAAGTCCATTGTTCGATACCCTCCAAGAGATTGATCCTAGATTTGGTTCGTTGTATACCGAAGTGAGAACTTTGGAAGCTGGTGACGAGTTGAATTTGCGTACGGCTCAACTTAATAGATTGTTTGGAGATGAGACTACTGGAATCTGGAAAGTTTTGCATGATTTGGATAGCAGCGAGTTTGCGGCTGCCAAGGAGGTGTTGAAGGAGGAACGTCTGAGATTTGATCCAATCACTGCAGAGACTCTTTCTGAGTTTGCTCAGATTGCCGATGAGAAGGATTTCTCTTCGGTGGTGGAGAAGTTGGATCCTGATACTGGATTTGTGATGAAGGACATTAGAGAGGTCTCTGGCAGTGAGAGACATGTTGTTGATCTTGCCGACCAAATCAAGGAAGGACCTACAGCTGATCTTTTGAAGGATACATCAAGTCCCGAATATAGAGCTATCATGCAGATAGTGAACGAGTCTCGGATCAAGAGACGGGCAGAGCTGGTTTTGAGTCCATTGGCCAAAGATATCAAGAAATTGGCTCTAGAAGATCAAACAAAGCTGGACGCAGAGGTCGTTAAGATGAATAAGCTTTACGACCAGTTCATAGCCGTCATGAATGAGATGGAGACAGAAATTCGCAACGGGGAGTTCGACCCAATGTCTTCGACTGCCCATCTGGACGGTGCAAAGGCCTTGGACAGAGACTATTCCGCTCAGCAAATTGCAGAGGCAGAAGGATTGGCCCCATTTGAGAACGCACCATTAGAAGATGAGACATTGCGCTTTTGCGCCAACATGGTCATGCGTGGAGGTAAGAGACAACGGGCGCGCAAATACATTAACAAGGCACTTTATTTGGTGTATCTGGAAACCAGGGAGGATCCAGTCAAAGTGTTCAAAGATGCGTTGAACAATGTTGCTCCATTGGTGTCCACCAGGGTGGTGAAGACCGGATTTGCCAAAAACTACAATGTTCCTGTTGCTTTGACTCCACGGCAACGTTTGCGGGTTGGATTCACGTGGATTTTGGATGCGAGCGAATCGCGCGCTTCGAACGACTTCCCTGTGCGTTTATCCGAGGAGATCTTGGCAATCCACCGGGGAAGCTCAAAGTTACTGGAGAAACGGTCCGTTATCCACAAACAAGCTGTCAGTGTCAGATCTTATCTGAAACTGTAATGTACATAGAAAATGCCGAACAAACATTTCACTGTAATAATTTTTCACGAATTTCATGGAACAGCGAGATTATGACCGATCTATAAAAGAAGACGTGGTGTATGAGATCCACGAGACTGCAGAATACAACGAGACTAGAGCATTGATAGTAGCCAATCTACGACAGCCGTTTGACAATCAAGAGTTTCAAGATTTGCTGGACGAACAGGCTGCCAAAACTGACTCAACGATTGAGCGCATATGGTTGAACGCCCGCAGAACACACTGTATTGTGATTCTCTCTGACATCCCAGGAGCAGTCTCGATTCAAAACAACTTGAACGGCACACGATTCCCTAATGATCCAGAGAATTCAAGAACTCCATTATATATTGACTTTATTCCAGTCAAGGCAACACAACATTGGATTGACCAGGAAAGCAAAGGACCTAGGGATGCGGTCTGGAAAGTCTCGTACGCCAAAGTGCCATCGAAACAATACGAAGGCCAGGAATTCTTGGTAGCTACACACAAAATGCTCAATTATCCTAATAAAACATTTGGATACAAATCGTCACAAAAATTGCGGCAAAACGGCAGTGGTTACCATGGTTACCGGAATAATTATCATAGATACGCGCCGTATACTAGAGAATATAATTAGCATGTCCACAGCTGATATATAATGTTACATAAACCATTCTGCTCGGTTTCTAGCACATAGAGACCATACAGTGAGAACCACGTGCCAGCACTGAGAAGGCCAAGGGCCACCTTATGCCAAATGCCATAGACTCGCAGCGGGATATAATCAATAATGCAACTTTCCATACCAGCTTTACAATGCCATAGCAGCAAAATACCCATTCCTGCATCGACAAGAGGATACTCAACGCCAACTACAAATGGCGCCATCATCAATGGCACCATTCCTATCGTGACGATCTTCTCGTATGCCCAGTGATATGAACCATGATATTCATTAGGAGACGGTGGTTGGTATGCCTCGTTGACAGTTCCAACAATATATCCTGGAGGCTGTTGTTTGAGCTTGAAGTCTTCAAATCTTATTTTCGGCAAACTTGGACGTTTGAACGAAAGCGGACGTATAAACTGCGGACTGATTCGAAGAACCATGATATGATTAAAATGGAAAAAAAAATCAACCTTGCACAGCCGGTTTTCTCTCATTATTTATCTCCACACTGTTGGAGCCTCAGTCTCATTTTTATCACTGAAAGGATCGAATTCATCAAGTTCAGAACGAGACGGACGCTGTGGTGGAGGTGCTCGTTCACTGAAGCGCTCGCTGTTAATAGTTTCGTAATCTGCCAAGGAATCTGACTCTCCACCGTCACGAGGCTCTGCCATTTCCTCATACAATTGCAAGGAGCGAACCAGATCGTCATTACACTTGAGTAATGCACCTAGAAGTTCTTCTTTGTTCACAAGTTGAAGGTATCTGAGAATTTTTCTTCTAATCGTACGACATTCATCAAATTGAGCATTAGCACGAGACGAATGGATTGAGAGTTCTTCCGGCTCCAGTTGTTGCAAAGTATTCGTGAGGGTTGTAGAAATGACATTTGCCTCTGCTATTGTTTGATAGATCTTGGGAGTCTCCTTTTCGTAGTTGATGTGTGGAATTCTGTATTGACGATCAAGATCCCTGTTTGTACGTGGAGTAGCCAATGCAGGTTGTGAACTGGAGGCAGAAGGAATTGAGGCCGACGATGGTTGTGGGGTTTCGTAAACCTCCTCGAATGGAGTTTCGTCTGCCTCATCGTTCATGAAATCTGGAACAGTCCGCTTAGTTTTGATGACTCTTGCAAGAGAGGCCGATTTTGCCAGCGAGAAAAGTCCATTTTCACGACCAGCCTGAGAATACTCATTACGCCATCCAACAACCAGTTGAATTGCCCGCTTTCTAACACGAGGGTCGACTCCAGAAGTTTCTGGATTGGTGACAATTGTGTATTTGAGTCTGTCTAGCAATTTCGAGTCATTGTACAATTGGTTGAGAGTAGAGTCACCATTGGCCACCAGGAGTTCCAACAACAAGAGTGAGTTCATTTGTTCCCTGAAAGCGCCGTGTTTAAGCTTCTTTCGAATAACACGTGCCATTTCGACGGGACCTGGCTCAGAAGCGTTTCTCTGAAGTTTGATGACCTCCAACAATTCTGGAAGATGCATTTCAATTGTCGCATCATCAGTATCCAATTCGGCAGTCTCAATGACCTTGTTACCGATAGTAGTCACTGATGTGTAGGAATGATTGTCTAGAAAACCCATAGATAAGAAAATTTAAATACGATTTATTACAACCTGTATACAAATTTATGCGGCTCCAGCCTTTTTCAGTTTTGCCATCAATTTGTCAGGGCCAAGAGCTTGCAAATCAGAGTTGCCACCAATATGCTCTCCACCGATAAAAATGTTTGGAACAGTTCCTTGGCCAGTAAGCTCCTGTAAGGCATCTTGGATCTCGTAACCGTCCTTCTCCGAGTTTAATTCCATTATAAATAAATCGTCTGAAACTGCATTCTGAAGAGTCTTCTTTGCAGCGGCACAATATGGACAGTATGTCTTGGAAGCGACAAACACTTTGTGCGAAGAGATCAAGCTCTGAACCTTGTTGAGAGTTTCTTTAGTCATTTGAGGCCGAGAGGAAAATAGTCTGTTAAAAATCAATGTGAGAATATACAAGGCAAACAAAAGTGCCAATATTTGTAACATATCAGAAAACTTTTTTACGTAATAATTTAGATCAATCCACTCCGTTTTAAGTTCTGCTGCACAATGGTATCGGTGATGGCGGTCAAAACGAATTTCATCGACTCTGTATCTGTGGCACATGTGCGATGGACGTAGATCGGCTTGTTGGTCCGATTCAGGCTTAGAAATAGCTTCTCAAAATACTGTAGCGTGTCTTCGAGATCGTTGGTCTTACCTTTGTAATCAGGGAAGTATTTCCGGATAGGAGACCGTCTCAACTTCTCTTCTAACAAATCGACCTTGTTGAGAAACAGAATGAAAGGTGTGTTGACAAACCATTTGCTGTTGCACAGACTCTCAAATAACATGATGGCCTCGTGCATCCGGTTGACTCGCTCGTCTTCGAATAGCATCTGATCGTACTCGCTAACAGCAAGCACAAATAAAGCACACGTTATATCTTGGAAGCAATGGATCCACTTCTTGCGCTCAGATCTCTGTCCGCCAGCATCCAGGATCTTGAATTTGGTTTCATTCACTATGAAGTTCGTCTCCGTTATTCCGGTAGTCTTGATCCGACCTTTCAAAATATCCTCGTCAGTGCACAAATAGTCGTCCTGAGCATACAAATGGGCATGATCAAAATAATACGCAGCAGATCCTTCCAATTGGAACATGTTGCTGCGTTGGAAACATGTTTGAATTCCTTCGTCTTGGTTCCAGAGCTGTTGAATAGCTTCTGCAATTTCCGACTTGCTATAATCGATTAAATTGGGCCCAGATAATTCGTATAATCCAGGTATCATTTCCTCAGCATCTTCTTCTGGAGTTTCCATCTCTTCCCAACCAGCATTTGCCCGCCCTGTGCTCATCATCTTCCGTTTGGCGGCCCCAATCTCACTATACTTGAGCACATAGTTCTTCAAGAAAGAAACCCCACCAGCTTTGGAAGCATCAATGCTATCCAGAGCCTTGTAAGCAAGAATCTTCTTCTTATACACACTCAAAGGATTTCCAGGAACATCGCACATCAACTGAATTCCCAACTTGCGAGCTTGGATGATTAACGTCTGCATCGAGCCAACAGTATCAGCCCAAATGACGTTACTATACAACATCCTCTCCTGATAGGTGAAACCACCTTTGTGAACAAGCTTCATTTGCTTCAAGACTGTACTTTTGCCACTCTCGCCAGCGCCAAGAAGCAACAGTTTGACCTGGTTCTTCTCAGTCTGCTGGCTTTGCATCAGCATCTGCTCCACTCTGGAGTTTTGTAGTTTTTCCAGGTATTCCGGATCATTCTCATCGATTGATGAGCTAGCAGTACAACCCATGGCCAAAGATTGTAAGACAAACAGTTTTCAACCACATTCCATCGGCATTTGAAACATCTGATTAGGCAGCATGTTTTGAAACAGAGCCGCACCGCCACAAATTCTACAGGATCCCCGTCTCACTTTTAATTTTTCTTGCTGTTACCATGTTTCAGAATTCACATTAATCACCTGTTATTCACCCGGTATCACTGTAAACGATCCAATTCCTCCAATTGTGGAAAGAAAATTAATGGATCCTGTGAATTGACAACATTAACTTTCTTGAACGGAACCTTCTCGTCCATAATTGTCTGCTTCTCTCTCCGGGCAATTGTCTCGTCTGCGTACTGGTAATTTGCAATAATATCCATCCCGTAACCTAAAGTCGAGTGCCGATAACTCTCTGTACTCTCTAGCACCAGTGCTAATGGTGATGATTCTTCCTTTATATCTGGCTTTGCCTCGATCATAATAGTTTGATTTAAACATGTGTCTTGAGACGCTGCACTGGCCGGCTTTTTGAGCCGCAAAGCCCTATTCTCATAATTTGTGAGGGACGAGTAATCGTTCAGATTGGTGAAGTCGGGCCTTAGTCTCTTTGGGACCTTGCGTCTAGGGGCAATTCCGTTAGCTTGCAATGCTGCGTTCAATGAAATATCGTTGATTATAGCGCCAGATCCAATTGTTCTCTTGTGCTCCGTCGAGTGTGAGCGCATAGCTCGTGAGGACATGGATGGTCTTTCGACAGGGTCGCGCCTTAATATTGCCTTCAAAGGCCGGAAAATCGTTGTTGAGGCATCTGTCACGTCGGAGATAGCACGTCTGCCGATGCTTCGTGGGCCCATATCACGAATGATAGATTCGCCAAAGACAGAGTCTGGATCGTAATACGTGCGGTCAAAATAATGCTTTGGCGACACTATAGAAACCTTTCTTTGTGGTCTTGTTGGTGGTGGTGCTGGCGGGATTGCGTTACCATCTTCTAAAGATGGGGTCTTGACGAATTTCTTCTTTTTAGTAAAGGGTAAGAATCTAGTGATGGAGCGCTCTTTTTTCACGTCTGCAGGGCGCTCAAATAGCTTGACAATGGGCACATTTTCTTCTTCAACTAAGGAACTTTCCAGTTCCATGGAATCCTCCGATTCTTCGTTCATGTTTTCGTCCATACGTTTGGCCCTGAGAGCCTCTGGATCGAGAACTCCATCCATTGTGGTGTCCAGCCCTTCAACAACGTGTAATTTGTACGAGTTTCTTAATCTTCTGCGCTCAGAAACTGGGCGAAGCGTTTGCTCATGTTCAGAATGGGTTTCTAGATCTGGCTCTTCTCTTAATCCTAAAAGCCTGAGCGTTTCCCTAACATGTTCGTGCCGTTGAACAAATTGATGCAACGGGAATCCCAAGTACATCTCGGACTCCCGATCAAGACCCATGGCCACCATATAAGCCGCGAGTTCTGCATTTCTAAGGGAGATCAACGGGAGGTTTTTCAGGCGCCTAGTGAGCATACTAGGATGCTTTTCTGGGTTGCCTGTGCCACCAGTGTTGTTCAACCAGTGATGGAAGTGCACTTTCAGCTTCAGCAGTTTACATTGAAACTGCGAAAGATGATAGTGGGAGGTCATTAGGGAGAGAGAAATATGGGCGCTTAAGATATAAAATAATATTAAATGCGTAGCTGCCGGAAACTGGTTTCCACCAATTCTTTCAAGGTCTCATAGGAAACAATCAAACAGGTCATCTGATCTGGAGAAACCAAGAGTACCGTCTCTTTGGAACCTGAATCAAGCTTGTTGAGGCAATTGATAACGTGCGTGAGGTCCACAACAGGCTTTCCTGTCTCGTCTACTTGATGGAACACATAATCGCGGAATAATTTGATCGGATACCGTTCACCAGTTTCTGACCAAGATCCGTCTTTCACAAATTCCGGCCGATCACAAATAAAGTCCAATTTAGCGAACAGGCGCACAAGACGTGCGTTCTCAATCTCTTTTGATAGACATGCCTCCATGTAATCCGCTGAATTTTGAAGCCCATTCGTAAGTGATAAGACCTCAGGAGCAATCAACTGTTGTAAACCTTCCAAAGTGGTTTCCCCCTTGAAAATAGTCCGCAGTACATCTTTAAACTTTTCTGAAACCGTCAGCTTGGATATAGTCTCTAAAACAGTTAGATTGTGCACTTTAGAGAAAATCAACGACTTGGCGAGATCGAACAGCAATCCACCCATTTTCTGTAAGTCCATTGTTTGAAGCTGTGCCAGGTCCTCTTTTGGATTGTCCTTAGAAGTTGCTTCCACTATATCATAAACCCCACAGCCAGCAAGTCGTATCCGGCCCTTATTGGTTATGATGATTTTAGTTGGATCAAAAGATCGCACAGCAAGGCCTGCCTTGTGGACCTCGCTCGTGGCGTTCAAGAGTTGCATAAGATAGCTCCAGAGGAGGTTTTCAGTAATTAGTTCGGGATCTTTCTCGCCAATTTTGAAGAAATGTGCCTCCAACAAGTTCAATGACATTGGATAATAATCGTAGACCAAGACGAGAGAGTTATCACCAAAAGCGCGAGTAGTGAACACTTCGTGGATTTTGACGACATTTGCACAGTCCAGCTGTTTCCATTTCTTGATACATTCAAAACACGATTCCGAGTAAACAGGAACGTTTTCCAGTCGTCTGATGGTGTATAATCTTCCGTCCAGATTGGACATAACTTTATAAACCGAAGAAACAAAGCCAAACGATTTGTCTGTGTTTTCGATTTTCTGATCTATAGGACACAAGCTGTGATACTGATTCACATGGATGGGCAATCCTGACTGTGAAGCGGGAATTGTACGGAGAGATTCCTCGTTCTTTTTTTGGATTTGTTGTCGGAGATCGTCTGGAATAAACAAACCAGAAACAGTTCTTTCGTGGGGTTTCAAATGCTGTAACAGATGTGGGGGTGGTTGACCTGCATACAGATGGTAATTGATTGGGAAAGGGTTGGTCTGTTGGTAAAACGGTTCTGGCTCCTGGATCATATCCATGGATCCATTCACGTGCATTCCAGGGGTAAAGATGGGCGCCGACTGCGGATCGAACGAAGGCACTGCAGAAGATGTAGAAGGCGAGAAGGATGGGATATCACTCAATTTCGACGACATATCGGCGAATTTCGTCACTAGCGAGCCCGTCGGCGTAAACGAAGGAGTATCAAAATTGAACTTCTTTCGCGTGCCAGAATCGTTCGTCTCCGACGGAACTGCGAGAGGAGAAGAATTTGGTAAACCTGTCCTCAATTGAGCAGTGCCTGACTTGAGACTGGGCGAGCTACCCACAGACATAGATGTTGATGCCGAAGGAGGTTCTGAAGACGCCAATTTTGCCGGGTCATCATGATTGAAAGAACACCCTTTTTTCTCCCATTTGCAAAAGCCATGGATTTTGATGTTTCTACACGGGATAGTCTTTGCCCATTCATATTGAGCCGCGCCCGTACTCATGGCAAAAGAAATAATTAAGCAGAGCAGTAAACCAAGTGTTTTTTTTTCTCGCCTCCAAAATTCCGGCTTATGTAATCTTCATTCTGTACGAGGCGAAATTTCAACAAAAATAAACCAGCAATTTAATGTCTGTAACCATCGTGACTGGAGCCTCAAGAGGTTTAGGCCTGGCCATTTGCCAGCACATATTGAAAAGGAGTGCGGATGCAAAGATTGTTGCCATTGCCAGGTCTAAAGAGAAGTTGGACGAATTGGTCAATGAGTATGGGTCGCGGGTGCTGGGTGTTGCTGTAGACGTGACAGATTCGTCAGGAGTTGGTGAAATGGTGCGTGAAACAATTACCCGATTCGGCCGCATAGATAACGTGATCGCCAATGCCGGCGTTTTAGAGCCGGTGCAACATATTGAATCTTTGAAGCTAGATGAGGTTCGTCAGCTTTTTGAGGTGAATTTCTTTTCTGTGATGGATCTTGTGATGCAAACTATCCCACACTTGCGTCTATCGCACGGAAATTATTTATTTGTATCATCCGGAGCAGGAGTGAAGCCTGCAGATGCATGGAGTGCGTATGGGACTTCCAAGGCGGCATTAAATCATTTTTGCTCGTGTCTAAGTTTGGAGGAGCGGGATGTACGCGGAATTTCCATAGCTCCAGGAGTGGTTGACACACAGATGCAACAAGATATAAGAGAGAGGTTTGGAAGTAGTATGAGACCTGATGCTCTGCAACGTTTCCTCGACTTACATGTACGCCAAGAGTTGCTTCCGCCACAGGTCCCTGCCGCCATTTATGCAAACTTGGCTCTGGATGGTATTCCTCGGGAATTGAATGGTCAGTATCTGCGTTACAATGATGACAGGCTAGCAAGCTATTCAAAATGCATCTGAAGGTCGGCATATTTGCTGAAAACAGTTCAAAGTGCCGATCTGTGCGGCTTTATGCAGTAATCATATGCGCGTCGTGCAGTATTCGCAAATAAACTTACTAAAATGCTCATCTTCGCTGCACCCAGCTTGGAAATAGAGATCATCCAGTTTCAAGTATTTCTCTTTTTCATGGAGTCCTACCATGGTCTTGTTGTCAGTGTTCACGATGCTCTTCTCCTGATAGAGGCCGCTAGATTAGGCCAGCTTCCAAAAATAACCCGACGATTGACAGATTACGAGAGGATGATGCTGATCCGACCAGGAGCCGTTTTCATTTGGAACGAAAATGAATCCAAAATGAAAAGGTGGACCGATAGCAAAAACTGGGGGGCTTCTAGAGTCAGCTCTTTTTTTCTGCTATACAGAGAAATGGAGCAAGCTATTGAAGACGGCTCCATTCCTCTTGCAAGGCCAAATGGACTCGTTAAGCAATCGTTTTCTGTCACCTTGACTACGAACGAAAAAATGCATCTTATCAGCTATGCGCATAGCAATTCTTCCGAAAACGCCTCATTATTGCGACCTTCCGCGAATGAGCGCTTTAGGACACTCCAAATCAACACAGCCCTATACCCTCATAACTTATTCGAGATTGATCCAAGGACCAGACAAAATTTACTTACATATCATCTGCCGCCTCCAAAGCTGTCAGACTTTTCCTACAACTCGTTGGTACACGAAGACGGAAAAATACTACGCGTTTTGGATAGATATTTTATGATATAGTGCAGTTTATGATGTGTAAGGATGTATATCTTAAAACTGATTTATTTATTTATTTATTTCGAGTGTCCTTTTGAATCATGGATTTTGTATTTGGCAGTTATGACGAGTATAGCTCGAACTCAAGGACCGAATCTCTTCCTGTGCCATCTGCGCCACTCAAGATTCCGAGCTTTCCATTACAAGGCGATCTTTCGAGGACTTTTTCTGGACTTGGTCTATTGAACCACATAAAGCCTAAAGGCAAGGACAAGGATCATGTTGAAGACTCTACAGCTTTGAAGTATGCCCGTTCTTCATTGGATCTTATTGCTCCCTTATCTAGCGTTTCGGCCTCGATGGATGTGACGCTAGACCAATCAGACTCGAATGTCTTGTCTGGTCGTTTAAGCAGAGTGTTGAACCAATCGAACTTCGATTCCTCGATACGTCAATCCTTGGTGTTACTACAGACTAGAATTGAAGATAATAAGATCAGTGTTGATGGTGGTGTTGATTATCAAAGTTTGACCAGTCCCAACATGCTGGGGTCGATCACTCGTCGTAAATTGCGTGGAGATGTCGAAAACGAGCTTTTGCGTCAGCAATTCCAATCATTAAAGAAATTTCAATTGGTGGTAAAGAAATTGAATGTGATCAAACAGGATCTGGAGGATTTGAATTCTTGTTACGAAGAGATTGACTCAAAACTTTCAAATAATATCAATTCTACAGCTGAATACAAACAGCAGGTCAATCAATTGCTTGAAAAAAGAGATATGGTGAAAATCAAAAAAGGCCTTCTGGCAGGGTTCAGTGCGAACTTCACGTTAAACATGTATGAAGACCACGTTCTTCGGTCTGGTGATATCGACAAGCATTTCTTTGAAGTGGTTGCCAAAGTGCAAAAAATATACTCCAATTGCGACATTTTGTTGAGTATGAACAATGACAAGCTGGGAATTAGTATTATGAATCAGATGTCTAGTCATCTTCAACTTGCAATTGACAGGATATCCAATTTTCTGCGCAAAAACCTGAACTCAATCTACGTCCAGAACGATTTTTCAACAGATTCAGAAGCAGTTTCCAATTTCCAGCGTGCCTTAGTGTTTGTTCTCGACAAAAACAAGGACGAGTTTGATCTTATTGTGAGCGAGATTATTGAGAGTCGGTCTCGGATTGTGACAGAGGATTTTATGGCTCAATTGAACGGGTATTCTAATGAGCTTCGCTCCAAGCCTGCAAAATTGCTCATCATGTCTTCACACGATTCCAAAAGGTATATTAGTGATGTTTTGGCATACTTGCATAATGTTATTGTCAATGAACTGGAAATGGTTGAGAGTTTGTTCACTTTTGATCGCGAAGTGTCTGCTGATTTGATTCCTGTGATTCGCACAGTGGTCAATAAAGTTCTAGGTTCTCTTGCTCGTCCATTTAAGAGCAGCTACGAGACTATCATCAGACAAGAATCCAAGCCTAGTGTTGTGGTGGAGCTGTATCAGCTTCTCGGACTTTACAAACAGATGTTTCAAAAATTGACTAAGGAGAATGAATTGGTTGACTGTCTCGACGTGTTGCAAGGTGATTCATTCGACAAGTTGATCATTTTGATATCTTTGAAACTGAAAGAAATCAAAGTTGAATCGGAGATTGAGGAGGTTGACGAAGATCTTCTCAGTCTTCCGGACTGGCTTATTGATTTCTACTCAGAATTTTTGGTGATTTTCGATTATCATAATTCTAACGACAAGACTTTTTTACAAGTTGATGAATCCAAACAAGCCCAACTATTCCAACTTCTTGTTGATGAGCCTATTAAGTTACAGGCCACGATCACCAAGAAACTTCCCCTTTCCAGCAAATCAAAGAAAATCTTCACTATCAACTGTCTTGATTTCATTCTATCAAAGCTGGAATTTGTGTCAATCATGTCAGAAGAATCATTGAAAGTTCAGAAAATGCTTGACCAGTCTGTCGAATCACTCATTTCTGATGAGTTCAATCAGCTTCTAAACAACTCTGGCCTGTTTGATATCTACAACTTGGTCAATATGATTTACAAATTGGAGGACGACTTTTTTGAGATCTCATTATACGAACCGATCAAGGAAAACAAACTTTTTAACGTCTCGACTTTCCAAAATGCAGATATGAAGCTGCAGGAGTTTCTCATTGGATATCTGGTTTCTAACGAGCTGAACAAACTGATCTCGCCAACTCTATTAAGCAACATCTTCATCACCTCATCCTTAAAGTTTGTCGTGTTTTACCGGAAACTTTTGGCCATTGTGACGGAATATTTAACGGATTCTGAAGGCCAGCCAATTCCTGTGTTCCATTGGGATGATATCCATGTGGCAACATTACTCGGAGTGGAGGATGCCTACGAGAACGAGCTGCGAGTCATCGCCTAATAAATACTTAACGCCGCGGTTTCTGGCCTCGACCATATCCATCTTTGGCATAATAGTCCATAGGATAGAAATCGGGCTCAAACTTCTTTTCATCTTCAAGCATCACCATCGCTTCATAAGGTGTCAACAATGGTTTATGGAAAGCATAACCCCAATCAATGGACAATCGTGGACACGCCACTTGCACAAATGCATCTATATCATCAAACATTGCCAATTTAGCAGGAAAAATCTCAGATAAGATAATCTTCACAACGGTTTTCCCTGCTTGTTGCAACTGCGCTTCCAGTTTCTCCACTGTGACAGGATTTCCCTGTCTTCCTAAAGCTCCCAAAATGAGTCCAATAGTTTGTGCGTCCTTGGCTCGTTTCACCGCATCTGTACGCACCTGCACCATTTCTTCCTGTGCATAATATTCCCGGGTGAATTTACGGGAGTATGGATCGTACCGATAAGCAGGGACGTGTGGATTGTGAATCATTGCACTTTCTAAATGAAACCTACCATCCCCAATATACACCATTGCATCGTATTGGGCTGGATCCAGATATGCGCTTGTGCAACCCAAAACTTCTCCTTTGGAAAGTGGTGATATCTGCGGTGGAGTGATGTATAATAATTTGTCGCTTTCCGGACCTTCGAGTTTATTTTTGATCGAATGAATTGTTGGATTGAATTGGATCGTTCCAAAAACCGCCAATCTTGTTCCATGCTCGAAATTCTTGGTGAGCGTCCGGACTAAATGTCCTTCATCAATGGCAATAGTGACAAAGACATACAACACTTTGATCTTGGTGACGTCGATCGGCACCAGACACGAGTGTGCATAATGGACTATCATATCGCAATCCAAAGCTCTAGCTGTATAATCATCAATGCAACATGCTCCATAAGAAACGTCTCCCATAATCAATACTTCGGCCTGACAGAATTGTTCTATAATATCTGCAATCACCATCGAATAGATCAACAGACCTTCTGGCATTTGCATACAAACACGTTTGGCTTTGTTTTTTCGCACATTCCAGACTGTTTTCTGGATCTCAAAGTTGTAGTTGGAGGGCAATAGTCGCATTGCTTCTTTCAATTCTTCATCATCTAAAATCTCTTGAGGAATCTGGTTTATTAATCTTGAGGCTCCTTTCTTCGCCCGTATGATCACTGCTGACCGGTCTCCATTCTCTTTTGTCTCACGTGATCCGACAAAGCGTCGTTTTTTCTCCGTTGTATCAATCGCCGGAGACATATTAAGATCAGAAAAAATATTAAAAAAATATCAAAAAAATATAAAAGAGTAAAAAAAATATCAAAAGGCCTTATGATTACACCGCGATTTGAAATCTCTCAAGATGAAGAGTTCTTACTAATCAAAGTGAAGATTTCTAGTGTGAGATTTTCCGCACAGGAATTGGAAATGATTGTTGATGACGAAAAGTTTATTTTCTCGCTGCCACCGTACTATTTACGACTCCGGCTCTCGGGAAACCTTGTTGATGACGAGAGGGCTAAAGCAGAGTTTGTGCCTAAAGAAGAGGCAATTATGATCCGTATGCCGAAATTGGTCAAGGGCGAGGTGTTTGCCGATCTTGATCTGCCTGCAAAGCTTCTAGAAAGAGTGGAAAAGCCTAAAAAGGTACTAATCGAAGAGGTGGGTCCAAGAGAACAGTCGAACTCTTTAGCAGAGGAGGCCGAAGCATACGATTGGGAGGTCGAACAGGTAGTTGCACCAACATTGTCCCTTAGTTCACAACATTTTTACGGATTCGATAGCCAATATTCTGGAATGATGGAGGTCTCGATATCCAATGGAAATGATATAAACGAGCTCACAAATGCAGATCAAATGGATCCTGATGAACGTATCAATGAGCGTCTGATAAAAGAGAACCTCAAATTTGATCCTGAATACTACGCCAATGAATATTTGACGGAAAAGTATTTCTCTGATGAAGCTAGGATTAGAGAGATTCTAGCTTGGAAGCTTGACTCAAGCTCAAACGAATTCACCCCCACAGAAAACCAGCTAATGATGGATCTTCCGCGCAAGAGTTATCTTGTGGACAACGCTCGTCCGCTATATTATACTATCGTTTGTTTGCTCTATGGATATTTGTATGAACTACGTCAAAATGAGGGTGAAACTACCGTTGAAAGTGGTTGGACGGTGGGCAAGTTGGTGCCACAAATCTCCTGTTTGGACCAACAAATGATTCAGTCCAACAACCAGACGGAAACCAATATGTTGCGCGTGGTGGCTCTGACTATGATAAGACGAAGTCTATGTTTTCCCTTGGTGCGAAATTTCGGCGTTGTGCAGGCTGTATGGCGGGACGTGATAGAGGTGTTGCGATCTGGCCATCGTGCTGTTCTCAAGATACTTCTAGCTTGTCGTGAGCTTTTTCGATTCCATGACGTCTATTACATCTACTGCAAGATTCTGCTTGACGACCTATGTTCGTGGTTTTTGAGTAAGGGTAACGATACTGTGTTGCGGAACTTGGCACATGCGCTGCGTGGAACAGTGGATGCAGTTAGTAAACAGGACGTTGTGTTTGAGAAGATCTTGACTCCCGAAGAGGAGCAGCTCGAGTTTGTGAATCTGGTAGAGTTAGAGCAGCTGGCAGAAGCCTCATATCAGTCCTCAATTGACGGGGGAGACCAATGAGACGTCTGCCGACAGTTGGCGCGCGTGTTTCTTTTCAGGGGTGGTGTCGAGCACGGGAATGACAATTTCAGGGGCCGGCGACATTCTGCGTTTGCGTGGCGTTTCTTCCGAATGTTCGGGGATCGAGACTTGTGGTGGAAGTGATATGGTTCGTTGATGTCTTCCGTGGCGCACCGAGTCGACGTCCAGTGGTTGTTTACCGTTCAATAGTGATGAAACAGCATGGGCTCCAATTTTGGAGGGAGATAGCTGGTGCTTATGGCTCAAGGTAGTTTTACGAGGACTGGACCCTGAGCCGAATTTGAATTTGGACATAGGATTGGATTCCCCTCCTGTAGGGACTAATGTTGGTATTAAATCTGGTGGAATGTTCATTTGACCTGCTAATTTCACTAGCTCAATGGTACGGTTGAGTTGTTCTACTTTATAGAACTCCTGTTTGGTCTTTTCTTGCTGGATACGCGTCTGGAGTGCGACAACGAGTGAATTGTCGTCATGCGGCCAATTTTCTGCGTCTGGCCCGAAAAGTGTCTTCATGACAGACATGATCAAAAAATAATAGAAAAAAAAACACTGGAAACTTTTCTACGCGTATGTCGATTGTTTCTTTACTGGGGATCAACGTGTTAAATAATCCGGCGAGATTCACGGACCCATACCAGTTCGAGATCACGTTCGAGTGTCTGGAGCCTCTGAAGGAGGATCTGGAGTGGAAGCTGACTTATGTTGGTTCTTCAAGGTCCTTGGAACACGACCAAGAGCTCGACTCGATCCTGGTGGGGCCTGTGCCTGTGGGGATCAACAAATTCATTCTTGCTGCGGATGCGCCGTCTGCAGAGCTCATTCCGGCTAGTGAGCTAGTTTCCGTCACAGTCATCTTATTGAGTTGTTCCTATAAAGAGCGCGAGTTTGTGAGAGTTGGATATTATGTTAACAACGAGTACGATTCCGAGGAGTTGCGTCAGAATCCGCCTTCAAAAGTTCAAGTGGAGCACATTGTGCGTAACATTCTTGCCGAGAAGCCACGTGTGACGCGGTTCAACATTGTTTGGGACAATGAGGAGGAGGAAGAATATCCAGAAGAGGAGGACGATAAGGAGACGCTTGGCGACGAGGAAGAGGAGGAAGAAGAGGAAGAAGAAGAGGAAGAGGAAATTGAGGAAGAAGAGGAGGCTGACGAGGTTGACGAAGCCGAAGAGGAAGAGGAAGAGGCAGAAGAGGTGGAAGAAGTGGAGGAAACTGAAGAGACTGAAAATAAAGAGATAGACGAATGAACTAATATAATTGAGTTACATACTTTTGTTGCGGTAACGTTCGTAGGCATCGTTGATTGTTTGAAACGTCTCGGTAACCAACTTGGTTAACATTTCGCGTCGAGACTCGCTCACTCGACTTAATAACTTATCTGGATGCCATCTTATTCGTTCTGTTTTAAGTTGGGAAGCCGGGATGAACTCCAAAACGGCCTCAACTGTCACCTCTCCTACACTTGGAATTGGTGGTGAATACAGTTCGAGGTCGATTGATTTCCAGGACTCCAGATATTGCTCGTATGTGTATTTGTATGGCTCTGGTTTGTTGGTCTCCTCCGGGATCTCTGGCATCTCTACAGCATATCCATTGATATGCTGATGATAGTTGATGTTCTTGAAGGGTTGCTCGTGCGGATTTGAAGAGACAAGACGATATCCTTTTATCTGGGGACCGTATTCGTAGAACGACGAAGATGGGAGAGGAGCAGAAGCAGGAGCAGGGGTTCGTGTTGGTTTTGGCGCCGGGGCTGTGGTCTCCATTACCGGAGAATCCACCTTGTCCGCCAATTTACGCCTGACTTCTCTGCGTCGTTTGAACTTGAGACGTCGTCGCTCCATTTAACACTGCCTTTAAAAATTTTAAAATATTTTTAAACTTATATGCTTCGTCTGCGTCTACGTCCTACTGCGCGGAGATTTTCGCAGTTCTTGCCTAACTGCCAGGTCTCTGTTGAGCATGATGACGATACGCGGTATGAACCTTTGCGGGATAAGGAGAGCATACAGAAAGAACGAACGTCGCTTTTTTTTGCACATCGTGCCTCAGGCGAGACGTTTGGTCAGCTAGTTAACGAGGTTCTCCATGACCGTGATCCGCTACTGAACTATCGTGTTGTTACGCCTGAACAGGCTGTTGAGGGCGTCAATCCCAGATACAGAGATGAGCGTACTGGGGAATTGTTGGCTGCTGCTACCAGTCAAGAAGCACGTCTTGCTCCGGAAACTCTGGCAGGTAGAGTTAATAGAAGACGTATTGAGCTTCCACAAGCAGTTAGTGATGCTATAAACTACAATGTGATGCACTTACATGAACCACGGCTGCTGAAAAACAAGGTAGCAGAATATTACCAGAAATTGGATTCTTCAGGATTACATGCCAAGACGGCTACCGAAGAGGAAGCAGATGTCTATATTGCGGGCTCCATGCTTCAAAATTATGGTAGTTGTTTCCAGGTGCTTGATGAAGTTAAAAGACGAATGGGGGCCGATTGGAGTCCAGACCGGGTTCTCGACTTCGGTTACGGTCCTGGGATTGGAATGCTGGCATTGAACGAGGTGATGGGCGATGATTTTGCTCCTAAAAATAAGGATGTTGTTGTCAACGGCTCGTTCCATATGGAGAGAAGAGCAAAACTGCTTCTGAGCAGACAGATTTGCGAACAACCAGAACAACCAGATCAAAGTGAGCAAACTGAGCAAGATGAGGAAATTGAGGATCAGGTTGAAGAGACTGGGGTTGAAGAAGAATTTTCCCATCCTATTGGAAAAGTCAAGACCAAACTGTTGAAAATACGATCCATGATCCTTGATAAGTTGAGACCCGAATCTGTGAAATACGATCTGATTATTGCCCAGCACCAATTGTTGGCAGATCCCGAGTCGTTCCCGCGTGAGGTTGACGACAAACTTGATCTTCTTGTTCGTCGACTGGCACCTAATGGTGTTCTTGTTCTTGTTGAACGTGGAAATCCTCTGGGAGCAGAAATTGTCGCAAGAGCAAGACAGGTTATGTTGCGGCCAGAAAATCATGAGAACAAAGTGTCGAAAATTCCCAGATTGTACAAATCGACGGCCACTATTGAGATAGATGCGAAATTGGACGATATTGAGCCTGAAGTGCTGGAAAACTTCACTGTTGTCACGCAGTCTCCTGCGACTGTCGACCCGATAAATTTGAAAATCGTCGCACCTTGCTCTCATCATGGAAAATGTCCACTACAGTTTTTCAACCCCGAGGTCTACAAATATTCTCAGATCGGTGCTCGGTTGAAGTTCTGCAGCTTTAATGTTGACGTTATCCGTCCAAAATATGTCCTGGAACTCAAAAGAGGATCAAAACTTGCATCCAAATGGAACAGTCCGCAGAAGCAATTTCTTGGTTATGCAGGTAAGGGACGTCCTTTTGGCCGTGATTACGAAACCGCTAGCTATTCTTATCTGATTGTCCAACGATCTAGTGTGCCAAACGAAGAACTGGAACAATTAAGACAAAATGAAATAGGTGGCAGACCTATTGGTTTTGAGGCACAATCCAGTGAAGAATACCCAAGAGTTCTATCTGCCCCACTTAAACGTAAAGGATTTGTGATTGCCGATATGTGTGCACCTTCTGGACATCTTGAAAAATGGTATATTGCAAAGAGCAACGGACAACAGGCTTATCATGATGGCCGGAAATTGGAAATGGGTGACACTTGGGGATTGAGTGCTAAATCTAGAATTCAATCCACCAAAGAGAACAGCTTCTATTTTGAAAGATTGGAGAAAAAGGAAGAGGAAATGCGCAATCAACGTAAGAAAGATGCAAAGCTACGCAAGAAGAAAATCGAACAAGAATACCAAAAAGCGCTATACACTGAACCGAAAAACTTCTCGGAAAGCGTCGAAAGAGAAGCACAAATGGCCACTTTCAACTTTATGAAAGTCCGCAAACAAAAAGATCGATTAGAAGCTGATATTATCAGAGATAAATTGACTTGATCTCCTGTATATAGATTAATTATTTATTGGCGGTGCAACCAGCGCTCCCCTTGTACAAAAACATGGGCGTCGAAAAAAATAGTGCTCCCTTTTTGTTTAACTCCTTTATAGAATGGCTCCCTTGAACGTCTTGAGCGGTAAGTGAATGAGCGCTAAGCGTGAAACAAACTAACATTCCAGTCGGTGATGCGCCAGCCTGTTGTTTTCTGGCATGGCGGCTGTCCGTGCTCGATTGTAAGATTCTAGTTGTGGGATCTAGCTGTGTATCTGAGGAGGACAATACAATCTCATGGAGATCATTGAAGTATGGCGAGACCTCTTATACACCTTATGGGTCTGCAAAGCAAGTTGATGAACTATCTTCGGAGTATTTGAAACAGATGGATTTCGTTCTTTTAGGAGCAGACACCATAGAATCTCTCACAGATAGAGCCAAAGAACTCAAATCCATAGTGACCCCTGAAACAGTGATACTGGTGGAATCACAATATGCCTTGGGGCTAGAGGATATCGTGAATAGCATTTTGCCCAAGTGTAAAACATTGGCGGTGATTTGTGACGCGGATGTTCGAGTTGTGAAGACCAGCGATGGTTACCAATACTTTCATAAAAATCACAATGTCACCACAGTGATTGGATGCACCCTGAATGAAGATAAGGCAACTACACAGATGTTAAAGGGGGAGGGATCTTTTGGAACCAAATTGAACCAACTTACAGAAATGTTGAAGAAATCAGAAGTCTACCCTTGTTATCTCATTCCCAAAGGTATCAATCCCACATTCAACAGTTTTGCTTGGAAAAGAATCATTCCTTTCATTAATCTGGAGGTGATGACTTTGATTTACCCAAAATTGAGCACTTTGGACTCGACCCAATTACCGATATTGCAAGGTGTCTTCGCCGATCTGCTTCAACTGGGTCGCATATATGGGGCTCCCGACTTGCCCGATCCAAAGGATACAATTAAGTCGGACAGTTTACTAGACACCATGATCCGAGATTTCAATCAAGCGTACCCTCATAGCGCCATCAAGACCTCGACTTCATCTAATTACACCGATAGCATGTCTAAGGACCCAGTGATGGATCTAGCCACTTGTGTGTACAACTTCAATTTGGGATATAGCACATTCATACGACTGGCTTTGAAACAGACATTAGCCCTCGCCTCAAAACATCAGCTGAAGTTGTCATATGTGCAAATGTTGTACAGTTTCTACAGCGAGATCCAGAAACTGAAGGAAGAAAAGGTATTCAATTGGGGTAGTAAGAAAGCACTTACAGTGCAAGTGCCGGCAAATTACACATACGTTCCACCACAGCAATATCCAGCAGGGGTCCCAGCTTCGCAGAGCGCGCAAGGCCAAATGATGGGAGTGGCCCCCATGATGGGGATGGCTCCAATGCAACAGATGCAACAAATGCCCATGCCCCAGTATATGGGTCAAATGCCACAGATGCCGCAGATGATGTATGCGCAGCAGTATGCTGGGTACGCAATGGTGGCAGGAGGTGCGCCGAGTCTGATTCCGATCCATCCACGGTTCCGGCCGGACTCAAGTGGCGCTAGTTCTGTACCGCAACAGACCGTCAATGCCATCAAGAATACAATGTATAGAAAGTCGTCGACTTCGACGATCCAGTCAGGCGAAGAGCTGTCGCGGAGCCAGCGGTCGATTATCGAGCATGCGAACGTGAAGAACATGTTCAGCAACACCACAAGCCGTTATGGGGACGTTGACTCGTTCACGCGATTGAACGTCTCGAACGGAAGCATGGCCAGCAGTGGCAGTTTGACAGGAAGTATATGTCCTTCGAAATAGATTTGTTGAGATGACGTAATATCTCACCCTGTTTTTGGCAGTCCGCGACGGTTATATAATTTTCCGAGACAATAGGTCGTGCACCAATGTCGAAGACTCTGCAAGATGTGTGCAGGTCGGTGTTATCCGACCAATCACAGCAAAGTTCCAATAAAGAGGGCCGACTATATGGACAAGCGAATTAATTATTGACGTCTTGATCTTTTCTTTGCCAATTCCAAAGAGTTATGAACCATGTATTCGAGCAGCGCGTCTCCTCATACTGGTTTGGCTTTTGATTCCATTCCGGACAAGCTGTTTGATTTGGATTCCGGCTCACAAACCCGTGTTGCTGACGAGAACTCAGCAACTGCCCTTTGGAAGATGTATTCCAAGGCAAAGGCGAGCCTACCGTACCGGTCTCGGATGGAGAACCTCACATGGCGGCTAATGTTTATCAATTTGCATAAGAGCCGTCCCAAGTTGACATCTCTGCCCCTGGCGAAGTCCCATACTTCCAACAAAGCTTTACCGCCTCAAGACTCTTCCAATACTCTGCCAGTCAACAATGACAATAATTACGCCAGCTGGCCACAATTCCCTGACCTCGATCTGCTGGAACCCCATGAGCAACAGCAAATTGACATGAACTCTAATGAGTTTGACTATATCGAGCATATTAAATCCATAGGCAACCAACAAGGGCCAAGCACAGGTGCTGGTTTCCCAAGAAAAGAGGTGAGTCCTGTGCTCAAGCCTCAGTTTTCAAAGCTTTCACAGACGTTTATGAACTCAGACTCTTTCGACTTCAATTCTGGTCCGTTTGTATCGGAGGGCCCCACCGAGTCTAGACGTTCGCTATCGCCTGTGGGATTTGATACTGTGCCGAGTTCGGTGCCTTCCTCGCTTAACCACCATCCAAGTTTGATCAATATACACTCTCAAGAACCAGCAAGCGACTTCTTGGGCCACTCGCTGCCCAACACCAATCCGCTGTATTCTCCGTCGCAATCGTCAATCACCTCCAAGTCCAAATTCCAATCCTTTTCCTTCGATAAACCGCTTCAAACGCAATTCCCCAAGGAGGAATACAATTTCGATATCGACGGAGACATGGATATGTTCGATCATTCGCCACAACTGGGTATGGAAACGCCGACCAACAGTGTTTCGTCGTCATTGCCAATAGGTTCCAAGTTCAACATGGCTCCGAAGTCCGCTAGACGGACCTCGATAGCTTCGAAACGCAAACCACTTAAACGTGCTCCAAGAAGCAGTACCGATGTTCACGCATTGACACCTACTTCCTCCTCGTTGCCAGGTAACAATCCATTTTCCAATACGCCGACTGGAACACCACCTTCAACCACCACTGCTAGCACCCCAAACGGGTTCATGGGAATGGATCAGGGAAGTATAGCGTGCACCAATTGTCATACAAAAACGACACCTCTTTGGCGACGCAACCCAGAAGGCCAGCCGTTATGCAATGCGTGCGGATTGTTCTTGAAGTTACATGGAGTGGTGAGACCGTTATCACTTAAAACGGACGTTATAAAGAAACGACAGCGCGGGGCTACCAATAAAAAGCCAAAGAAAAAGTCTGACGGAGACGACCTGAACCCAACGCCAATCATTCTAAACAAGTCTAAACCCAACAGTGTCAGTCCTGCAAAGATGAATGGTCGGTCTACAAAATCTAAAGACACCGGAGATGATGAATTTGTCGATGAAGAGGATGATAACTATCTTGAGCCGCATTATCAGAAAGATATAGAGGTTTTGGATTTCGACTCGATTCTCACGATGGGAACGCAGAATCAAAACAGACAAAATGTTACAGAGCCAGGGTCCGAGAATACCCCTCAAAAACCAAATGGCCCTAATACTGGTCAGGGATCTGGTAACAATTGGGATTGGCTCACCATGTCACTATAGTAATAAATAGCAGCTTAGTAATTTTTCTCTCGTGCGCGACACAACATGGAAATTTAACTCTATTTTTTTTCTTCTCATGTCTAAAGTTGGAGTGTTAGCACTTGGCCCTGCCGGGGTCGGAAAAACCACCTTTTGCAACTCTTTAGTGTCTCATATGCAATCTATTGGTCGGACTGTCCATTTGGTGAATTTGGATCCTGCCGCAGACCCCACTGAGTTTGAGTTTAGCATTGATATTCGAGACTTGATTTCTTTGCGAGATGTGCAAGAAGAGCTCCATCTCGGGCCCAACGGATCGCTTGTGTACTGTTTCGAGTTCTTATTGGACAATTTAGACTGGCTGGATGAACAGATCGGAGATTACAACGACGATTACTTAATTTTCGACTGTCCCGGACAGATCGAATTGTATAGTCACGTTCCTGTTCTTCCCGTGATTGTTAAACATCTTCAACAACAAATGGGATTCAGTCTGTGCTGTACATATCTCTTGGAAGCTCCGTTTGTGATAGATAACTCGAAATTCTTCTCGGGAGCTTTGAGTGCCATGTCTGCTATGATCTTCCTGGAATTGCCTCACATCAACATATTATCAAAAACTGACCTGATTAGGGACAGTGTCTCCAAAGCGCAATTGAAGAAGTTCCTGAATCCAGATCCATTGCTTTTGGAGAATTCCAATGAGGATGCGGACGGTTTTATTGCATCAAATCCAAAATATACTCGTTTAAATAAAGCAATTGCGCAATTGGTGGATGACTTTGGAATGGTGCAATTCCTTCCCTTGGATTGCTCGGATAAAGACAAAAACGACACAGTGAAAACAATCTTGAGTTATATCGATGACGTGACGCAATGGAGTGAGGCCCAGGAGCCAAAAGAGCCAAATGATGAGTTGGAGTTGCCGGAAGACGAGATCGACTGGGATTAATCACTTGAGTCTCTGTCGCTTCTTAGGCTGCATCTTGTCGACTAAACACAAGAGTTCTGGGATAGTCTGACAATTCCCTGTGACAATCAAATCGAAATGCTCGACATAATCCACAATCGATTGTGTTGGCTCCTCAACATTGATCCATATAACACTTCCTCTGTTCGAATGAACCGTTTTCGCCATCTCCTTAACTAGTCGTCGAACTCCTGGAATCTTCAGTGTTGTCCCCACGACTAGAAGACAATCCGGACGGTTTTTAAGATCGGATTCAGTGATGTTGCCTATGATTTCTCCATCTGGATGAAACTCATTATACAGCACAATCCTTGGACGCAACACGCCCCCGGATTGTACGCGACGACCGGCCACAGCGCGAACGGTATTCATTTCCTCGCATTCGGGACAATTCTTGATGATCGACGCATTGTCCTCGAAATATGACTCCTCCATCTCCTTTATATAATGACATTTAGAGCAATTCAACAGTTTGATGTTGCCATGGAGCTGCACAGCCTTAGGATATGGTTTAGTGAAGGTGAGCGGAACCTTTGTCTGAAGGTTTGGTAGTTGTGTGTCGAGACAGTCGATATTTTGCGTGTATAATCTCAAAAGGCGATTTTCGTTGGAGATTCTATCGAGCAACTGATGGAAGGGTGAAGGTTTGCATTTGGTAGACAAGGTGAATAGTTTATGGATCATGTTTTCAAAGGCTTTGATGGTTTCTTGTGACCTAAAGACATTGTAATCGAATAGTGTTTTCCCTGACCCGGTAGCCTTGGATGCGAAGCCTTGGAAGAGCCCATTGGCAGAACGGAAGTCTGGTATTCCTGAATCCACAGAGATGCCTGCGCCAGTGATAGCGACGATTTTCTTGGATTTTTCAAAACTTCGGTACAGAAACTCAAGGTCATTCATATCAAGGTGGTCTGTTTCACGTTCGTTGAGGTTTAGAATCGTGCCATTTGGCGGTTTATAGGCCCTTCCTCGCTTTCTGGGGGTCTTCGCTAAAACAACTTTCTCGGTCTTAACATTATCTATCTCTTTTTCGTTCTTCACATGTACCTCTTGGAAATCAATTTTCTCATCCTCGGTCTTTATCGACATGCCGTTTTCCAAAGAAAGGGCCATGTTCTCTTGTTCTTTAATTTTTTTATCTAATTTCCAAATCTGAGTAAATTGAATTCTCGTGGCTGTGTAACTAACCGATTATAAATTCCGGATATCAATTTTTCTTTGTTGTATAAAGCGTTGCCATTCTTCTGTCGATCAACTATTAGATTGTATTAAGACGATGTCAGAGTATCACTTAAATGGCCATGTCTATGAGCCGTATGTAGATACTCACTTACAACGAGTCGGGGGCTTTTTTGGGAAGTTTATGCCCTTTCCGAACTCCGCGAATGGTACCGTTGGCTTCTGCGGATGTTTTGATCTTGACGGCTATACACTGGTCTCTTCAAAGGACGATCCATCGCCTTGCGCTGTTAATGGGATTGCGGGACTGATTGCGTTGTTCGTGCTTATTGGAGGAACTCGTGAGATTTACAAGCTGAGAACTAGAAAGAATATTAACTCGAAAGCCGAATGGTGGTTTGGTATCAAACTCGGTCTGGCCACTCTTCAGATGGCATTTCAGGCTGTCCTGACTTTGAAGACGGTGAATGAATCGATTCAGCCTTTGCAGGACATTATGGTTTATTCTTCCATTCTAACCTTTGTTGGGTTTGGCGTCGCTTTAGCTTTGTCCTTCATTGAGAACTACAAATCATATGTTTCGTCGTCAAGCCTAATTGTTTTCTGGCTTTTCTCGTTCCTTATTGGCGGTCTTAAAGCAACAAACCTGTCTTTAAGACAAGATGGTTCCTCGAGCTTTCCAATTACCGTTTTGGCAATGCTAAACTCATTGATTTTATTCTTCTTGGAAATCAAATTCTCTCCGACAATGCCAGTGGATCCAACAAAGATAGAGAACGTGTACGATAGCGCAAACCTATTTGAAAAGGTTACCTTCACTTGGCTAACTCCATTGATGCAAAAAGGATACCAAAAGTTCCTGACCCAGACAGATCTACCTGCTTTGCCTGAATTCTTGAAGAGTGATTATCTTTCCAACATCTTAGAAGCACACTGGAGCAAAGAACTCAAATTAAAAAGGCCTAGTTTAGCATGGGCTTTAATCAAGTCTTTTGGATTGCAATTCGTTGTTGGTGCATTTTTCAAAGTTTTACAGGACTTGTGTGCCTTCATACAGCCCCAATTGCTTAAAAGACTTATCATTTTTGTCACTGATTTTACCGAAGACAAAAACATTCCTCTTACAAGGGGTTACATGATTGTGATTGCCATGTTCCTCGTTTCTACTATTCAGACAATGTTCTTGCACCAATACTTTACCAGAGTGTATGATACCGGTATCGAGGTCAGATCCTCGTTAACCTCCTTGATCTACAAAAAATCGCTGGTGTTGTCGGTTGAAGCAAAACAGAACAAGTCCACTGGAGACATAGTCAATTTGATGTCTGTTGATACCCAAAGATTGCAAGATCTGTGTCAGAATTTGAACGTCCTTTGGTCTGGTCCATTCCAGATCACTCTTTGTCTCGTTTCCTTGTACAATCTTCTTGGAAATGCCATGTGGCTAGGTGTTTTCTTCATGGTCTTATCTGTTCCTTTGAATACATATGTCTTCAAATTGCAGAAGGTCTTGCAAAGAGCTCAAATGAAAGTGAAGGATGAAAGAACAGGTCTCATTTCTGAAATGCTCAACAACATCAAGTCCCTCAAGCTTTACGCTTGGGAATTGCCATACATGAAGAAGTTGATGCATGTCAGAAACGATAAGGAGCTTGGAAACCTCAAAAAGATCGGTATTTTCCAAGCTGGAAGTCAGTTCATTTTCAATACCACGCCAGCGTTGGTTAGTTCGTCCACGTTTGCTATGTTTATTCTTCTCTACAAGGGAGTGCCTTTGAGTACCGATGTGGTCTTCACTGCTCTTTCTTTGTTCAACTTGCTTGGATTCCCATTAGCTGTTCTTCCATGGACTATTGGAAATCTCATTGAAGCACAAGTTGCAGTTAGCAGAATTGTTGGTTTCCTGAATAGTGACGAATTGGACCAAGAAATCGTCAGAAAACTGCCTCCTGTTACCAAAATTGGTGAAGAGGTCGTTCACATTTCTGGTGCTGACTTCTTGTGGTCCAGAGATCCATACAAAGTCGCCCTTACTGATGTGAATTTCAGTGCTAAGAAGGGGGAGTTGAACTGTGTCATTGGTCGTGTTGGAGCGGGAAAATCTGCTCTACTGCAATCTATACTAGGAGATTTGCACAAGGCATCAGGTTCTGTTACTATCCGTGGGTCTGTGGCTTATGTTCCGCAATCCGCTTGGATCATGAACGGAACGATCAAAGAGAATATTTTGTTTGGATGCGTGTTTGACCCCGAATTCTACGAGAAGACCATCAAAGCGTGTGCTTTGACACATGACCTCAATGTCCTGCCTGATGGAGATTCAACTCAAGTTGGAGAAAAGGGTATCAGTCTTTCTGGAGGTCAAAAGGCTAGACTTTCGCTCGCAAGAGCTGTCTATGCTCGTGCTGATCTCTACTTGTTGGACGATGTTCTCAGTGCGGTTGACGAGCATGTTGGAAAGCATTTGATCAACAATGTTCTCGGACCTGATGGTCTTTTGTCTACCAAATGTCGGATTCTTGCTACTAACAATTTGAATGTTCTCAAGTTTTCTGATCACATTAGCTTGATGCAAAGTGGAAAAATCACAGAAAGCGGACACTACGACGATATCATTTCTACAAAGGGTTCTGAATTATACACTGTCATTACCGAATCGGGTGGAAAGAAGAATGAAGACGAAGTTACTGAGACCGCTGTTGATAAAGAAACTTCAGACGACACTTCAAGTGAGTTAGATGAGGAAATCAAAAACTTCGCCGCTAAGGAACTTCCACCTGCGCAAAAAGAGAACTTCAAAGCTCTTCTGGATGCACCTCAGAAAGAGGATGTTAGTGGAAGAGAAGAGAAACACGAACAGGGAAAAGTCAAGACTGCCATTTACCGTGCATACGCCAAAGCATGTGGTCCTAAGAATGTTTTCCTTTTCCTTTTCATGGTGTTCTTGGCAATGGCCTCTTCGGTTCTTGGGAACATCTGGTTGGAATACTGGTCTGATCTCAATACCAGATTGGGATACAATCCAACTCCTTGGAAATACCTGGCAATCTATTTTGGAATCTGTCTTGCATCTACTGTCTTCACTCTTTGTCAATCGATCGTTCAATGGTTATATGTTTCCATCCATGCTTCCAAATTCTTGCATCAAATTATGATAGATGGTGTTTTAAGAGCTCCAATGCAATTCTTCGAAACTACCCCTATTGGTAGAATTCTCAACAGATTCTCTCCAGATATCTATAAGATTGATGAGCAAATTGCTAGAGTGTTTTCCATGTTCTTCAGCAACTGTTTCAGAGTCTCTTTCACTATGTTGGTCATCATGTACTCGACTTGGCAATTTGTGTTCTTGATTGTTCCTTTGGCCGTCTTATACAGATACTATCAGGCTTACTACTTAGCTAGTTCCAGAGAACTGAGAAGATTGGATTCTATTTCGAAATCGCCAATTTTTGCTCATTTCCAAGAGACTTTGAGTGGTGTTGCTACAGTGAGAGCTTATGAACAACTTGACCGGTTTGTCTATCTTAACAAACACAAGATGGACATGAACATGTCTGCCTACCATCCTTCTGTTAGTGCTAACAGATGGCTTGCTGTCAGACTGGAATTCTTGGGATCTTTGATCATCTTTGGAGCATCCAGTTTGTTGGTGATCAGTCTGAAAAATGGAAGAATCACCCCAGGTATGGTTGGTCTTTCTGTGTCCTACGCTTTACAAGTGACCCAATCCTTGAACTGGATTGTCAGAATGACTGTTGAGATTGAAACCAGTATTGTTTCTGTTGAGAGGGTGCTGGAATACGCTAACTTGACTCCAGAAGCTCCTGCAGTGATTGAGAACAAACGGCCTGCCAAGAACTGGCCTTACAAGGGTGTTATTGAATTCAAGAACTACAGCACGAAGTATAGACCTGAGTTAGATTTAGTGTTGAAGAACATCAATCTTTCGATCAAGGAGAAGGAGAAGATTGGAATCGTTGGTCGCACTGGAGCAGGAAAGTCGTCTTTGACTTTGGCCATTTTCCGGATTATCGAGGCTTTCGAGGGAAATATTGAAATTGATGAGGTCGATACTAGTGAAATGGGACTATATGACTTGCGGTCGAAACTCTCCATCATTCCTCAGGATTCTCAAATCTTCGAAGGATCCTTGAGATCTAACATCGATCCTACAGAACAATACACGGATGAGGAGATCTGGTCAGCTTTGGAGTTGGCCCATTTGAAGGAGCATGTTATGAGCATGTATGAAGATGCTGTGGATAAAGAAGAAATCAAGCTGAACCCACTTCTGATCAAGATTAATGAAGGAGGATCAAATCTATCTGCTGGGCAGAGACAGTTGATGTGTCTTGCCAGAGCCCTGGTCAAGAAGGATAGTAGAATTTTAGTTCTGGATGAGGCCACTGCCAATGTGGACTACCAGACTGATGCTATTCTTCAGGAGACTATCCGCTCTGCTTTCAAAGACCGTACAATCTTGACCATTGCTCACAGACTCAACACAATCATCGATAGTGATCGGATTATCGTTCTTGAGAAGGGAGAAGTGGCTGAGTTCGATACCCCTGCAAATCTGTTGCAGAAGAAGGACAGTTTGTTCTATTCGCTCTGTAAAGAAGGAGGTCTTGTCGAATAGCGAGATAAAATTATATAGTTTGTGAGTTCATAACTACTTCTTTCTTGATTGCGTCTTAATGATAGCGCTTGCGATACCCACACCAATGGCAGTCAATCCACTCACTACAGCAAACCCGATCAACCCATCTTTCGATATTTCGCTCTCTATCTCTTTCTTCAAGTTGACGGCCTGTAGATTGTCCGGTTCGTGTAAAATCAACGCATCGATGTATCTTTTGCTCTCTTTCAATTCGCCAATCTTGTAGCAACCTGCGGCCAGATAGTATAAGCATTCACGTCTTCTAGCGGGCACGCTCTTGAACAATTCCGTCAAGATATTGACGCCCTCCTTGTTATCTTGCTTACTATTCGATTTGATCAGGGCCCAGCCCAGATTGAACAAAGATTGCGCAGTCGGTTCTGGTTTCTGGTCCTCCACCTCGCGCTCCAGCACTGCCAGTTGTTCTTCGGGCAACGGGGTATTCAAATCTCCTAAAGCAGGCAAATAATTGAGCTTTTTCATAGGCAAAAAATAATTTCAAGTTAGATTATTTTTCTAAGTGGCTTCTCCACAATGGTTAAGAAACCATCGTCTCAGCTTTCAAAATTGATGGCTTCGATGTTGCAATGCTCAACAGAATCAGCAAACTATGGCCAATGTGTATTGAAAAGCTATGACAATATCTCCAAAGATGCCTGTTTGAAAGAGTTCCAGATCTACAAAACCTGTGTCCAAAAACACATGGGGAAAAAATGGTAGAGTACGTACGCTTTATATTTATTAGTATTTATCAACATAGCACTTTGAATTCCTTTCTCAAATTCTTGAACTGCTTCTTACTTTGACGCCGTCCAAAAATGCGCTTGTAAAGTTTGGCTAGTCGAATCAATAAATATTTGTCGGCAGCTTCCAAAACCAAATAATTGATTGCGGCTCCGATCAGTAAACCTAATTTGAGTCTGTGAGGAGTCCATGTAATGTCCATCAAATCTCCAAACCAGCTCGTATTGTCCAAATACATGAGTCCAACAGATAGAAGCACTGTGAAAACCACCGTCATAAGGAAGGGATGGTTCTTTATGGCAGCTTCTCTATATGGTGGACCAACAGTGAGCATCACTCCAGTCATAATATACTGGAAGTTGGCAAACAAGAAAAGCACCGTGTTATCGGTGCTTTGAACCTGGTCGTCATTTCCAGGAGTTGGAGTCACGTACCAAGGTTCGTTTTCATCCTTAACGGTTCTCCACATTGAATATTGGAACCCTAGCAACACACAAATGTTGCCTAGCAACGGGACCAAAATTTTGGGAGACATCAAATTTGCAGTTGGGCGCTTAGCGCAAAGTTGGCTGAAAGGCCTGCTCCAAGACATGAAAACAGCCAAAGGAATGATAAGGAAAAGATCAATGTACAAGAATTGGAAATCCCCCAAATTTGTACCCTCTTTGTACAAAATGGACACAGTGATGAATTGGATGGCAGAATAGAGCGACATGAACTGGAAGCAAGAGAAGCTGGTAACCAAGGAAGCACGGCCCTCCTTTATAACGTCCAAAACACAAGAAATCTCAAAGATTCGTGACGTGAAGGGGGCAGCAACAGAAGCTTCAGCTTCACTCAATGAAATTCCAACATCAGCAGCCTTGAGGGCTCCACAGTCGTTCGCACCATCACCACAGAATCCAACAGTATAATCCAAACTCTTGAGTCTGTCCACAAGCTCATGCTTCTCATCCGGTGACATTCTGGCAAAAACAGCACCCTTCATAAGCATCTTTTCGATAAGCTGCTGGTTCTCGCTCAATTCTGTCAGGATGTACTTGAAAACATCTCCAGTGACAGCAATACAGAACTCGTCGGGCTGGTTCACACCAATAGGTGCTAAAGTGACTGGATCAAGTTGCATATTTGGATCGTCCACCTCTATCCAAGATATAGGCACTGCTTCTGGATCGTCCACTGTATCAAACGAGGGAACGTAAACTTTACATTGGGAGTTAACCAAACCCGATTCACGAGCAACACTGACTGCAGTAAGGACATTGTCTCCTGTGCACATGACGGTCCGTAATTGGGCATTGCGTAATTCCTTCAGAGCAGATTTAGTACTGCTTTTCAGTCTGTTCTCAAACACTAGAAATCCCACGAATTCTAGCTCCGACTCGCATTTCTCGCGCGGCAGTCCGTTTAAAAACTCAAGATCGCTGGGTGGGCCTGGAATCCGCATCGTTTTCGTTGCACACGAAATCACACGGTAGCCATTATGAGTGTATTCATGGAGAAGTTCTTTGTAGTTGTGAGGTATTGTTTCTGGCAAACACAGATCCTCAATCACCTCAGGGGCACCTTTAACGTAAACATTCAGGGTAGACGGGTTGGTAGCAGATAGACAAACCGATGACATCCGCCGTAATTGCGAAACAAATTCAAACTCACGAAGTTTCACGAAAAATGCGTTGTTTTGTAATTTGTCGTTTGAAAGAAACAGTACTGGAGAAACGTCACCACTGAACTTGTGAGAAGAGGCAACATCAGTAAGAACAGGATGATCTGGGATATTCTCCAGCATGTTCCATCTGGTAAATTCAAAAGTTTTTAGATCCAATGGGTCTCCGACAAGCTCGTCGTCCACTTTCTTCAATGAATGACATGTAAGCATAGTCATAAATAGATGATATGCTTGAGGATTGGACGAGTTATCAAAAATATTGTCCACTTTGTGGTACAAATCTGTGAATTGACGTTCCTTTTGGTCTCTGATTGGCTCACTCACCCTCACTCCCATCAAGTCCAACCCTTCTTCCGTCAGAGTTCCTGTTTTATCAAAACATAGAACATCCAGTTTCCCTGCGACATTGATCCGCGTTGGCGCAATACAGAAGACTTCCTTGTGTCTGAGTCTGGAAAGCGCGAAACTGGTTCCAATCGTTAATGTAGCAGGAAGAGCTGGTGGAACAACAATAGTAACAAGGTCCAAAGCACGTAGAATGATGATTCTCCATCCAAGACCGAGTCTAATGAAGTTGATAGTAGAGAAGATGAATCCAACCATGGCAATCATTGTCATCACTCCAATATACTTGAAAGAGTCTTGATAAAATTTGAAGCCACTTGGTTTAGGGAACAACATTGATCTGATCAGTTCTCCTTTAGTGGTGTTGAATCCTGTTCTGACAACCAACGCCATAGCAGGCTCATCGCCACCCGTCCTGCACCTGACAATTCTAGTGCCGGAATACAGGAAGGACTTGGTCATTTGAGGAGAAAATCTCGTACTAGAGAATTCACCTTGAAGATCAGCAGCAACTTCCTTTGAGATAGGAAATTTAGAAACAGGAACAGACTCACCAGTGAGCATCGACTCATTCACAATACAATCCCCAGTTAGCAAAATGGCATCACAGGGGAACAACGAGAGTGAGGAATCAGAAACCTCGTATAAATCTCCTGGAACAAGCTCTTTGGAACTAATTTCTTTCCAGAACCCGTTTCTCCAAACACGGACATGACATTCAAATTTGGAAATGGCGCGCATGCGAGTCATGGTACGTTTTGTTTCAACCAGTGAATCGACAATCGAAAAGATCGAGATGATGAAAATGCAAAAGGCGTAATAGTAGTAGTCGTCAGCCAACCACAAAATGATAGAAAACACCTGGAAAACGTAGAACGGATGCAAAATTTCGTCGGTTAACAATTGGAACACAGTTTTGTCCTTAATTTCAATCAAATTGTCACCGAAAATCAAGCATCTGCTCTTATAAAGTTCTTCAGAAAGACCGCTTCTGATGTCTGGGAAATGACACCATTTGTGATCAATCCAGCCATTTGCAAGCTTGAACAGGTCCTCAAGTGGATCGTAGAAAAACTTCATGTATCGATATTCAAACGAAATCAAAATTGGAACGACTGGATCAGTCTCTTCCAAATTATAATCATCTTTAGACATTGTAGTTGTTAAAAACGAAGATAATGACCGATTGTACCATCCGCGTTGAACACGAACAATATCCAAGACACCATATTCATCTTCAACAACTACCCATTCGGCTTTGGCCAATGGGGTTTCATCCCCCATCATCTGTATTCTGTATCTTGGAAACCAGCGTAAAACCAAGGCTCCCAATCCAAAAGTGCAGATAGCAAAGAGATAATACCCAATCAGCTTTGGAATCGAGTTTTTGTATCCAGCTATTCCAATCACCAAATCCTCTTCCGCCAAGTAGAACCGCTGGTTGGCATTCTTAGCCGGGAATTTGTCAAATAATTTGTCATGATGTTTAATATCCGTTTTCATATTGGACTCGGAATCCCAATCTTGATGCTCTGACGAAAGCTCATCATCTTCGCCAAAGATTTCATCTGCTCGATCCAAATCCTCCTCACTAGAATTCGTGCTTCCATAACCAGAACCCGCAGCAAACGCCAGGTCGGGGACACTGTTAACTGACGATGTAGAATATTGGAAAGACATGCTTCTGCTATGTAGTTCATCATCATAGGTATTCCAATTGGTATCGTAATCAACAGGCATTCCTTCTGGGTTTTGCTGCTGAGAAGATGCACCTTTGGCAGTCTCGATTTGATGTGTAGTGAAAAACTTAAAGTTCACTCGATCCTGGAAGTCTGCCATGCTGGCATTAGAGTCTGTGCGAATCAGCTCAAGCTCATCAGGCTCGCCAGTCTCGTCAGGAAATGAGCGCGAAGAAAACGCAGGCGAAGGAAGGGGCTGTGCATTGTTATGATGGAAAGAAGAAATCGAAGAAGGAATAACATGAGATGCGGCTCCAGAGAACATTTCGGTTTCATTTTCGTCGACATGGAACTGGCGCGAAATCATAGAAGATGAATCCCGATTTCGCGAAGCCTCACGCCTCCGTGTTGAAAGCGCCGAGAAAGAGTCCTTATGGGATGGCATACTCAAAATTAGCTGTATAGAAAAATTAAAGTGACGCAAGTTTCCGCTTACATCAGCAATAGTCTACGATATAAGTCCTTTAATGATTAATGTACATGCGTATGATCATTTGTTGAGGAAAGAGGGTTTGGGAAGCGACAGGGTGGATGGTGCGCTATGGAAGGAGGAGCCTGCGTAGACTTGGGTGGTTGATGAGAAAGAGGACACCGAGGTGTTTGAAGGGGAATGAGAAGACTTTCTGGTCGAAGAGTCTCCGCTCGAGGACTGTTTGTTAGGGAAATCGGAAGAGCCTTGTTGGCTTTGCTGCTTGCTGCGCTGCTTCTTCTTTCCACGCGCGCCAAAATCTGGTTTTTCGCCATTAGGTAATGATTGCGCAGAGTCTAACAGCATGTTTTTTAGGTCTGTTGTAGTAGATTCCACTTCGCTCTTATTCTTGTTCTTCTTAGGTTTGTCTGTCGAGGCTCGTTTGGACATCGGTTGGCTTTGTTGGCCAATTTGTTGTTTCGACTTCTTGTTGTCGGAGTGTCCAAAATTCACCGCTGTTCCGTCGGGTAACACGCCCCGAGGTGGGATTCCACCCTCGCCCTGTTTCTTGCGTGCACTCTTCTTTGTATTCGTCAACCCAGCACTTGCCAGGTCTGTGTTTTGAGTCTGTACCATCATGTTGTTTTAGGTTAGGAACCAAAATTTGATAAATATTTAGATACAGAATAACTTTAAAATAGGTCTGCCAAATCGTCGTCGTTCGCATCATTTTCTTCATTTTCGTCCTCTTCGTCCTCTTCTTCTTCTTCTTCTGGCTCTTGCGTCTCGACCTCCTTGGTCTCCTCCTCGCGTATCTGCATCCGTTTCAGCTCAAGTTCCTGCTTGAGTCGGCCAATCACATCGTTGATACGATTGCGCATAATCGGATTATTGGCCTTGGCCAGGTCTCTGGTCTTTTGCTCGATCGTCGCTTCGAGTTCCGCAATTTCCTCGCGCAGAATAGCGTTGTGTTGCTGTGCTTCGTTCATCTCTGCGCCGCCAGATGGTCCTGCTCCTTCATCCTCGTCGTCTTCTTCTTCGTCTTCGTCGTCTTCGTCATCATCTGACGAGTCGCGCTGCTCATCTCCAGAAACTCCCTCAATAATCTCTTCCTCTTCATCGTCCCGAGGATGTTCTTCGAACGCGGCTTCCAAAACCAGGTCCAAATCGTCGTTGTCTTCCTCAACCACCATATTATCCACTTGATCGTCAATACTTTCTCCTCTCGAGTCTGAATCCTTCCGCTTCTTCTTCTTTTTCTTGATTCTAGCAGGATCAGGAGTAGAATAACTACTGGCCTCCTCAGAAGGATCAATAAATGTATAGGTGCTGGATTCGGCCTCGTCATCCAAATTAAGTAGCTCTTGCACCTTTTCCTCGACACTTTGAATCACTTTTTGTTGATACCGTTTGTTGAATCGCGATTTAACGTTGGCCATAGGCGGAGTTAACCCATCCGGATGAGATTCACTATGTTCCATATCAACTTCAATATCTTTGATGTCCTTTTCGGACTCCAAACGTTTGACAATTAGTAGCATCTGACAAACATCAATCGTCTTGAATATGTTCTTTTTGTCCACAGACTTATGGACCTCCACCACAGTAGGCAAATCCACTAGTTTCCCTCCATATAACATGCCATTGATACGTAGAATTGCCCTTCTCTTGTCCTTCCATTTGATGGTGATTCCACTCATATCGCCATCCTCCACACACCGTCGAAGATAGTCCAAAGTTTCATCAGGAACCATCCTTAGAATCACACCTTCCTCAATCAACGGATCATCTTCTCTGTCCGGGTCCTCAGAATCATACCCATCACCAGGAGTACGAGTGGGTTTAACTCTAATCGTTGGGACCCGCTTGGAAGTAGAGAGTTTGAGTGTAGGAAGCGAATCTTCATTTTTAACAGGCGGCTTAAGCTTTATTATTGGCTTTTCATCTTCTCGATTGGTCAACTTAATCTTGAGTTTTGGCATGATGAAAACAAAAGAATTAACAATTAAAAAATATTTTCAATGTCTAGAGCTGCGAAAGCCAAGTTTTTGGAGGCGGTAACAACCTTCAAAGAAGCCGCCAAACATGTGGACTTTGGAATAACAAGTCCCAAGATTGCTTATGAGCCAGAAGTTTATCGGGACATTCTGGATAAGCTGAGATTGAAGGATCAGTACAGAAATCCTCACTCGGATCTCCATATAATTGATTACAATACAGGAATGAACTCGTTTATTGGCGCTTTAAATGAGGAACTGGACCCAAAATTGTATCTCCTACAACCTGAAACTATCTATGCTAAGACCTTTTGGGAGAAGATCCGAAAACAAGATCCGTTGTTCCAGAATTTGTACCTTTTCGAGAATCCTCCCAGAAGCGTGAGACATTTCGATTCCGAGGCACTTGTGACTGAAGGACTCATCAAGCCTGAAATTCAACCAGATGAGAAAGTCAACCAAACCCTTCTGCTCACGGGCGCTTTTCTAACCACGGCAGCCAAACCAAAAATTCGGTCCATGCTCTATTTCAATCAAATGGAACTTTCTTGGTTCAGATACCAAAATGTTAAATCATTATACTGGATGCGTCCAATCGATGCAATGAAGTATTTGGGACTTATGGGAACACGATATCGTCAGACAAATTCTATTGTCGCATCAGCATTCAATCAAATCAGCATCATTGCCTATAGTAATCATCAAAAAACAGGCACTTTGGATAAATACGAAGATCATTTTACAGATGCTATAAAGCTGCCAAAATTACCAGGACAAGACGACTTGATGCTCGTGGAATACCAATCGGATCATAAGACCTATCCCGTCATACGCAAAAACGAGTTCTCCATCGTTCTTCATAAGTTATACATCCTACCAAGCTACACAGTTAGAGAGAATTTGAGATTCTTGGGACCAGGAGCACCAGAATACTTTCAACAAGTCTTGCCTGAATCCATGTTGAACTGTCCACTTCCAGTGCTTCCAGTCGAGGACCTTGTCCATATCTCCGAGGAGTACTATAAATGGCCATTCAAGCCAGACACTGCTCTGGAATTGTACTCCGAACCAGGTAGCGGAGACCACTAGTATATAGAAAAAGCACGGCAGTGCTAATGACACAAAATTTTCAACGGTTATTCTAACGCAATTGGAATAAATGTGGTATGTCAAGCAACGATGAGCTGAATACGAAAAGGGTGTATCATTTGATCATAGATCCAAGCTCGTTGGTGTATGGTGGCATTGTTCGTGTAAAAAAATGGCAACAACAGTATAATTTGAAGCTATTTATTCCAAGTTATACATTGAGAGAGTTGGACTTCTTGAAACGTTCAATTAACCCGGTGGTTGCACGCAACGCTAGAGAGAGTATCCGTGTAATTGATGCAGCAATCTCGGATGATGTACAAGGATCCAAAGTGGAATTTCTTCTGGAATCACCAGAAGAAGCAGGTCCAGATTGGACAAAAATCTCAGGATATAGGGTGCGAACACCCTCGAAGACGGACATTCCAACTACAATCACATCTCCTGGAACCTACAACGTGAATAGACCCCAAACTGGAGGGGTGCGAGCCGGAAAAAACTTGGAAAAAGCACAGATCCCCAATCGACTCAAATTCCTGGTTCGTTCATGTGTTCAAAAACTGTTTGTGGAAAACAGAGGACGCACAAAGTCGGAAAAGATCGATTGGATCGTCGTGTGCGAAGATCCAGTCACATGGATCTGGCTGGAAAGTTATGGTTTGAAAGTGCTAAGTATGAATCAAATACAAGCACTATTCGAGAGCCAAACAATCATGCCGCCACCAGAACTACTCAAACGTACACAAAACGTACAAACGACGAAACTCGGGGAAATCACGTACGCTCCTCGAGGAAAAGGGACATTGTGGAAACCATAGCACTAAATGTTAGATAAAGTTCGAAATGCAGCTTCAGATATGTGTCAAGGGTTATATTCATTGAGCCGGAAGCTCTAACATTAGAGATGCCAGAAAGAAAAGTATAGTAAAACAAATATTCATCATATGCTGCCCATAAAGTACTTACATTAAAGGATGGAAGATTTTTTCTCCATTAGTTTTCTTTTATCCTATTAGGTGTACGGATGTTCACGTTGATATTTGCGGATCATAATAACGGCAAGAACGTATGCCTCCAAGTTGAGATTTGGCGATGACTTGAAGATGTGAGCGAGTAGATGGTCTGGACATGTGATTTGGTTGAAGCTGAGCGATTTAGAAAACTCGCGTGGTTCCAGATAATACGACCGATCGGTATCATGGTATTTAAACGATTCGTAGCATCCTTTGAGAAACTTGCACAATCGAATAAAGTCACGGAACTCCAACTCAGGCAATGTCGCTGCAAATGTATTGCACAGGATTCTCGCACTATCAGATTTGAAATATGATCCTTCTGGGTTGATTAGAATCTGTTTTAAGCTGTTGTAATCCATACAATCTTTGCTAAATCCTGCAAAGATCTTGTATAATTGCTGATTATGGACTGTGAGCGACTCGGGCGTGATCTTGAGCAGTTCTTGGAATAGATTGAATGACGGTGTGTCATCATCGAGCTCGATTTGCGGTAGTTTGGGTTGTAACTCGAACTTACTGAGTGATGGAGACGAATAGATGTCTGATTCTTCCGATGACACTCTGGTTGGTGTCTGATACCGCGGGACAGAATGTCGAAGACTCTGAGAACTCGAACTTCGAGAAGGCGACCTTCCCGGGGACTGTGGGTGCCGATACGGAGGTTGAGACACGGGCTGAATGGGCACCGGGCTTGAAGACATTACTGGTTGCATGTGATGCATCTGGGACGGGAGAACATTGTAGTAGTTGTTAATGATGGTCGGCTTCTGCGTAGGAGGCAGTGGCACAGGTCGCTGTCTCGTTATAGGAGGAAATGGATGAGGCGTCGATTTTGTTTGGGGCGGCGACGGCGAGATTCCCGTCGCGGCCTGCGGCTTCAAAGTGTTCGGATTTGGCGCCTGACGTTAGTTGAACGGAAAGGAGACTTACTGGACGGTAATTGCTGTCCTGAAGAGACAGATCTAACGTTTTGTTCTTATGTCTCCCAAAAACCATACTGGAAAGAAGATGATGTAAGCAGAAAAAATAAGCACTTAGAGGACCACGAGATTGGACCATGCTATTGGACGATATGGTGTGAAAAACCCTACTGTGTACAGCTTGTAGCTGTCGGAAGTCTACAGTAAAACCTTCGGCTGATAGCCTTCGGCCACTTATGCGCACCACGAGGTACTCTATTCAACTTAACGGCTCACGCCCGTATATTCATTACCTAATCTCTGAATCTTCTTCTGTATCCCTCACCGTCGTCTCTTCTTGGACCACGTCTCATTTGTTGTCTCTCCTGGATTGGCTCAACAACCAAGGTGTTTGGAACAATGGTCTCTGGCAAAGCAAGATACTCTCTCAAGTAGTTGATACCCTCATCAGTCAAAGTGTAGTAGTAGTATTGCCACGAGAATTGGGTCTTGACGTATCCCTTAGAAGTCAAGGATTGCATGGCCTTGATGACGTACAAGTTCTTGGTCTCGATGTCGTCGTGTTGGATTTCGAAGTCTTTCTTAGCGACCAAGACACCCTCTGCTTTGTTAGAATTTCGATAACTGTCTTGCTGCTACTTACCCTTGAAGAGGTATTGGTGAATCTTCTTTCTGTCTTCCTTTGGAATTAACATGCTGTATTGATGAAGTTGAATTTAATTTTTCACTAATAATTTGTTAGATATTGTGACCCGCAATTTTTGGCAGAGGGAAAAGTTTTGCAGGTGCGAGGGGTTGTGACCTGGAAAAAGTCACATGATTCTAAAGATTAACTTATTTATATGCCGATCAGCCTTCCCCTTGACGATCCCGTCAGACGTCCTTGGTGGCGCTCATCCGTAGCCAATGTTTGGGATCTATTCTTAACAGTGCGAATACGTAACATCCCACTGATCAATTACTTCATTCTCATTGTGTTCGCTCTCTTGCTCATCAAATTGACCACCAGATATCATCATCTTTACACAAAATCATCATTGGTGGCAACCATGACAACCAACGTTGTTCTCTATGGTATTGCAGATACTCTTGCACAAACAATAACTGCATATTGTGAACATATAGCCGCCGAGGATCCAAATCTGTCATATAATCTGTCAAACTATTTGGATACCATCGTACCAAGACGGCCTGAGGATTATTTTGTTGATTATGGTGAAGAAGGTGATGTGGCGGTTATCTCAGCTCCAGAATCACCACCGTCAAAGTTCCAGTTTCGCAGATTCGCAGGGTTCATCCTTTGGGGATGGTTAATGTCGTTCGTTCAAGTGGTCTGGTATTCTTTCCTCAACTCGATGTATAAAGACATGCCAACGGTTGTCAGCGTTTTGGAAAGGGTCTTGACGGATCAGTTGTGCTTTTCCCCAGTGTCATTGGCATGCTTTTTCACTTATGGAACTTTGGTTATCGAACAGGGCAATAAGGAAGACGTGAAGGACAAATTATACAGGATTTATCTGTCGACTTTAGCATGCAATTTCTGTTTGTGGTTCCCGGTACAGTTTATCAACTTCCTAGTGATGCCTAAACGGTTTCAGGTGCCCTTCAGTAGCGCTATTGGAGTGCTATGGAATTGCTTCTTGTCGCTAAGAAATACAACCAGTTGAAATCGGAAAAAGCCGCTCCGCCGCAGGGCCACATTTAACATCTGGCGTTTATCACTAATACTTATATACAGACCGCTGCACATCCTGTTTTCTCATCTTTAATCTTTATAAACGATGGCCGCCGAAGTGGAAAGCATCACTGAAAAGCGCGTTATCAGCTCGATCGACCTGTTCTCTTCCCCAAGTGCTCCTTTAACCGAGGACAACATTGACTTGGACGCTACTGGATCCAACGGAGGGTTCAGCGGTCCTTTGGATAATGCTGGAAACGTGCCATACACCTCCAGTACTGCGACTTTAATGAAAGAGGGTGAATACTCTACCCACTACAATATGGATTCCGCCGTTTCTAACATGTATCCTGGCGAGGTCGGGTTGGCTTGTTTGCCTGTTTTGAAGCGGTTGCATGCTCTGAAAAAGGGAGCATACTTTACAATCATGCTTGTTGGAGAATCTGGAGTTGGAAAGACTTCGTTCATCAACACTTTATTTGACACCACGGTGACCGAAATGTCTACCACTCTGGGCGGTAATCCTGATAAAACCACCGAGATTGTTTCTCACAAGATGGAGTTGGTGGAAGAAGATTTTCTTCTGAGACTCAGCGTGATTGATACTCCAGGATTTGGTGATTATGTCGACAATAGATACTGTTGGTATCCGATTGTCCGGTATATTGACGAGCAGTACAGACGTGCTGTATACCAGGAGAACCAACCAGACAGAAGCCACTCGTTGCATTCTGAGATTCATGTGTGCCTGTACTTTATTGTTCCATCTGCTTCTGGTTTGAGCCAGATTGACATTGAAGCAATGAAGAACTTGTCTACCAGGGTCAATCTTGTTCCTGTGATTTCCAAGGCTGATGCGTTTACTGTGGAGGAGATTAACTCCTTCAAGCAGCGCGTGAAGAAGAGCTTGCAAGAGCACGAAATCTCCATCTGTGAGCTATTTGACAAGTCTGGGTCTGCAAACCTTATCAATGAAATGCCGTTTTGTGTTTTGAACTCACAGGGCAAGTTCCCTAACGCCAAGGGGCAGTTTGTTCGGGGTCGGCAGTACAAGTGGGGACTTGCCGAGGTGGAAAATCCTGCTCATTGTGACTTTGGTAAGCTGAGAGAGTTCCTTATGGGAACCAATATGGCAGACTTGATCTCGTCGACCGAGAGATACTATGAAAACTACCGGCGGGACTTTATGCGGTATAGACTAGGCAAGGCAATGGAGATGACCATTAGTCCCGAGGAGCTTGCTGCCTTGAATATTGAAAACCAGGACGGCGAGACTGTTGTTCCAGACAACAAGGGCAGCTGGAAGACGGTGCAAAAGGAGGATGGCCAAACCCATCCAAACTTGCAACAAGTTATCGACTCGAAGGACAGCGTCAGCGTTCTCAAGATGCTCAACACGTTGAACTTGCGGGAGACCGAGCGGGAGCTGGTCGAGATGAACCCTGCCTATCTGGACAGCGAGAAGACTATGAAGAAGCGGTTCACCGAGATCGTCCAGGCGCAGAACCAGAAGTTCAAGGACTGGAAACGCGCGCTGTTCGAGAGACAGGACAAGTTCAACAAGGATATTGAGCAGATCCACAAGCGTCTTGTTGGGATCCAGGACGAAATTAAGATGATTGACGCATAGGACGTAGAGAGAATAATTGTTCGTTAAACGTATCCCTCTTTTTCTGCCCTTTTTGTAAAAAGTTATTTTTTCTACGCGGTTCGGTTCCTATTCCATTCGTTCACCTAACTAAGAAGACATAGTTATTGCGATTCGATCTGTTCCGTTTCTTCGATTTTCGGCTCTTCTGTCACCTGCTTGGTCATTTCGTCGTTGACCATGGTGTAACCTTCGTTGACAAGGTCTCTCACGGTGTCCATGGAGGCTATCATGACTATGAGCCGGCCCTCACCCCTCTTTGCCTTATTTGTTTCGTACATTTCAGTAAGATGTTGCGAAGCTTGTGCAGGTAATTGTCTGCTACGGTTGACGCTCTCGGTGACGCGGGTGCCAGTCACGTTGTAGTACTCGTTCAGGAGTCTCAAAGTGTGTGAAAACTCGCTTGAGTACTCGCCTTCCTCGTGATTAGGCAGACGTCTCATGAGGCGCGCGTTCACAGGCCGGAAAATCGGGTCAAGCTGTGACCGCACAAATGCACGGCCCTGTGTGTCGTATAATGGCGCATAAGCCTTTCTGACGTTCCGGGCGTTGGCCCTGATTGGCTCGAGCATGCGCCTGTTAACAACTTCCGACAAGTTGTGCATGTTACGGTCGACAAATAATCCTGTTCTCATCACGGGGGAAGTCAGAGTGTCTCTGATATCCCTCATTCTGAGAGTCTTCATCTCGGGAACCACCTTCTCAACGTCTTCGAGCCAGTTGTCAAAGTATGAGTCGATGGCCTCAGTGTAGTCTCTGAACGCTGGCGAATACGCCGTGGCGTATAACCGGGGTCTGACGATGTGGGGCACCGGGAAGTAGCCTCCAATACGGATCCAGGACGCTGCGATCGGGTAGGTCTGGAAGCGCGCGTAGGTTTTAGTAACAGCAGGAATGGATGGCTCGCTCATGGAAGGAATACAAAGATGGTAGCAGATTAACGCGAGTAAATTTTGTGTGGCGGTGCAAACCGGTTCGAATTTTGGGAAAGTCAAGTGAGCTTCCAAATCGGGAAATTGGTAAATATATACGATCTATACATTTTCTCGTCTTTTATTCTTTACCTTTTGCTTTGCTATGCTTCAGTCCATCTTTGCCAATCCATTTGAAGCTAGCGTGCAGGCCCACAGCAGTCCTATTTCTAGTCCGCCAGGGTCTCCGCAAAAAATGGAGGCCAAAGCTTTACCTTCGCTGTTAGACGACTTTGTGGCAGGCAACACAACGCTGGATGATATCATCAATCTACCCAAGCCCGAAGCTTGCGAAGCTGATTTGTTATTTTTCAACGCTGCAGATCTCTTTGACTTCGATAGCTATCTCAGATCGGCCAATTTCAACGGCCAATTTTTTAATGCCTCCACCACAGACTTGGACTTTGCAAATGTGCAGAAAACAACAGTCGACGATCTCGACAGCATGATCAGCAATCTCTCAATTGACCAGATAGACGCCCAGGTGCGTTCCGCCTCGGCGATTGAGGAGCATGACGATATTGGTGACATGGATTTTGGTGCAGAGCTCAACAAGTTTTTACGATCAAATGATGGCCAACTGGACATGGACATCTACCACGATGAAGTCCACTTGGAATTCGATGAAACAGATCCTGTTTCGTCTCCTGGTCGCAAACAAAACTCGCCGCTCCGGATCTGCTCTCCTTCCAAACATCACATTCATAAACCAAGCATCAAGCCTTGTCGGAACTTACTCAACCTGATTGTTGAGAGTTCTGACGGCAGTATTGAGGACGCAACCAAGTACGCTACTGAGATCAACTCCCAAAACTGTTCAGGGATCCCGATACCCGAGAAAACGACAGAGCTCGTGACAATCCCTACGGCCGGTCCTGCAATCAACGGGGTCAGAAAGGCAGCCATAGTGAAGGCGATCCTGGCCAAGACGACGGCGTTGCGGCGGCCTACTAAGACGGCGAAAAAAGTCGGATTCTACACCGAGTCTGAAAGACAAACGTTTTTGCACAGCAATAAACGACAAAAACAAGGCTCTTTAAGCCATCAAAAGACCATGGACCTATTGAAAGAAAATCTACTCGAAGATCAAGAAAACAAGCGGCCAATCTCCAAGAAATCAGATCCACAGCCCTTCTCGTACTCGGAAAGAGCCCGCAAACATGTTACATGGGCCAGCTCGCTGGAATGGTGATTCTAGTTCTTTTTAGGATTATGGATGGGGGTATATGGGTTCGTAGGAGCACCCTCTGGCCTTGGTAGATTGTGAATATCAAAATACTTGGTCAGACAGCTGCTCTTAGACCATGCGAAATCGTGTTCAGACACACAGGTGCACTCATTTTGGTCCAAAAGCCAGTTTGGCCCGTCGCATTGCAGGTTTGGTGCGTGATAATAGCCCGTTCCGGCAAAATAACGAAGTTTTGTATGTGGAAGTAACATTGAAACAGCAATAGTGTGCACAGGAGCATCTCCCCAACGCTCGTAGTAGATACCACCTTTTTTGTCTAGAAAGTCAAAGAAATGGTTGTACAGGTCGCTGCGGAAGAAGTCGAGATCACCGATCTCGAAGTTTGACCAGAAATGACACATGTTGAATGATTCTCCGTTGTCGTCCGAAAGAAACTCCATATTGTTGTTGGTTGCTACGCGATCGGGGAATTTCTCGGCGTATTCTAAAGTTGTGTTCCAAAGCGTAGCAACAGTGGTGTGTAGTTCTAAAGGTGTCAATGTGAACCCATAAACTTTATCCTCTTTGCGCAAGATTGCAAATGGGTCTTCGGGTATGTTACAACGAAACTCAATATCCGGTTCGACTCTCCAATAATATTTGAAAGGTTTCAAAGCATCCAATTTGTAGAAGAATCCGCTAAAGAATCGACACATATGCCGATATGACTCGTTATCACCATATTTGACATGATTGCGGCCCATTTCTTTGCGCACCTCTTCAGCCAATTGCTGGTCGATCCATTCTGGATACCGCCAATATTCTTCTGGGATCAATGCAAATTCCACTGTTCCAGAACACATATTCTCCACCGCTTGTTTGAACTCGACAGAGAATGGCTCATTATTAGCGAAAATCCAGTGGTAGTGATGTTTGTTGTTGAATCTCTGTTCCACGCTCCTTATGCTCTGTAACATTCCGGCGAGTTCGGAGTTTCTAACAAGTGAGACAAACGTGGCGTTTTCCCGCGCTGCGGCAAATTTGGCCACATTTCTAGTCTTATCCAACTGATACTCAACAATATACCCTTGAAATATATACACCACGGCCAATACAAGACTAATGAACCCCAGTATCCATCCTCTTCGAGCCATATTTTGCTAACTATTTTTTTCAATGTTTTACACAATTCTCGGCTGTGCAATTAACAGCCGCGTCGACAATACAGCCTATTTGACCGTTCTGCGACGACGCAGAACCATAGGACCGGTGCTCGCCAGCCAGCAGGCCCTGAACTTCAGGCTCTATAGTTTGATGGAGGTCTGCCTCCGAAGAGAACCTTTGTGGCAGCTGATTCACTGTAGCATAATAATGAGTGAACTCTGGTTGAATCGTGGCGCTATGGATTCCATACGCGTGTAAACATTGTTTGATGGTAGCGGCCACGTTCAAGAACTCTTCAGGAGACACTGCCATGTCTGCATGTAGCGAGCAGATGAGTGTTTGTTCGTTAAGATTCCAAATATGGAAATCGTGCACGGAAAGCACTCCTTGCACCTTCAAGATGTCCTCCTTCACGAGTTCAGCGTCAACAGAGGTAGGTGTTCCTTGAAGCAGGATTCGAGATGAGGATTTGCAAAGTGGCAGCGCAGACGAGAAGATGATACAGGTGATGACTAAAGAAACGAGCGGGTCTGAATAGAACCGCCAAGAATAGTCGGTGAGCCAGATGAACAGGGCAGTAATCATGACTCCAACATTTCCCAGAGCGTCTCCAAGCACATGCAGGAAGACGCCTTTCATGTTGAGGGAGCCCGAATGGGTTGGAGCTTTTTTAAGCAGCTCGTGGTTATGTGTCTCGTGGGTCTCGTTGAGATACTGGTTCACAACTGTCCGAGGAAGCAAATTCTCGATGTCTGCGTCGTCTGGAGAGCTAGGAGTTGCGTGTGAGTGGGAATGACCACCATCACCACCGTGAGAATGAGAATGTCCGTGGTCGTGGAAGAGAACGAGACCAACCAGGTTAGATATTAGACCGCAGGTCCCCACTATCAGGATTAGTTTCGGATTGCTGATTTCAGGAGGCGATAAGAACCGTTGAATTGCTTCGATGGAGATGGTGAAACACAGGGCCAATAGGAACACGGCGTTCACAAGTGCTCCTAGAATTTCTGCACGCTGCCAGCCGTAAGTGTACTTGGAATCTGCGCCACGAGTTTTGGCAACGTTGACTGCCCAAAGAGCGACCAACAAGGAAATAATATCGTTGAGCATGTGGAAAGAATCTGCGATCAATGCGAGAGAATTCACCGCATAGCCGATGATAATTTCAAGCAGGAAAAAGAAGGAATCGATCACTAACAAGGTGATGATTCTCGCTTCTTTCTGTGAAAACATGATAATTTAAAAAAGATAAAATCTTAAAAATAAATTAAAAACGAAATAACTGATAACTATATATAAATTTTAAACATCGAAAACTTCAACGGTAACTGCACTGGAATCAGTGGCAGTCAAAACACACCAAGCAGCACCATCACTCTCATCAGAGCTTCCACTGACTTTGTTGAGACCATGAGTGGATGGGTTGATCTCACAAGTGTTTCCGTTACATTTGTCGGAGTCGTTGCAGGTTAACCGGATTCCAAAAGTTGGCTTTTCGTTCTTGAAAGGAGAAGAATCCTCGAAATAAATAGGATTCCATCCGATCTTGGCAAAAGTGTTTCCACTGTCGTCCATGTTGAAGCCTGCAACGTACGGCGACCAGTTTCCATATGGGTTAGCTGTAGATCCCCATTGACATCCGTCATCGGTGCTAACTCCTGGCGGATTGATGTAGAAATGCGAGGCAGTGCTGGCCCAGTAATCGGTACCTGGAACAGCCAAAGATTGCGAGGAAGAGGAATCCACGTTGGTTGGAATCAACATGGCCTCATTTCCAGGAAGAACTGTTTGACAGAAGGCAACATTCTTGGAAGCTTTGTTATTGACCGAAGCAGTTCCCTTACCATCGTAACAGTAATCCTTATCACTGTTTGGTTTTTCTAATTCTCCGTTGTCATTGCAGAATAATCCTCCATCTTGAGACCCTGGGTAAGTGTAACTTGTCACCGAAGGGTTCCATTGTCCCATAAGTTGTCCTGGTGGACAAGCATATTGACAATAGCTACCAGCAGAACAGGCCTTATCTTGTGCCCAACCACCAGAATTGGTGGATGAAACCTCAACTAAACCTTTGTCAGTTGGGAAAGAACAAGTTTGAGCTCTTTTGTTGTGTGCATGGTGCTCATGATTGGTAACTGGAGCGGCGGTAGCCAAAACAGCGAGTGTGAAAAAGATTGACAGATTGTTAAACATAATGAATGTAATGAATGAATGTAGTGATTGTAATGAACGAATGTACTGCAATACGAAATAACCATTGCCAGCTCCGGTTTATATACCGTTGGAATAATGTTTCTTTTCGAGTTTTTCCGTATAACTCATGGTACATGCGAACAAAAAGAAAAAGCCGAAAATGGAAATATAATGAGACCCAGATCAATGGAGAACAAGGCGAAGCAAACAAGAAACAAGAACTAGACCATGTTTCACGCATAATCCTGTCATAGAGATGCACATATACATAACAAATAACCGTCATAACGGTCCTACTTCTATTCTGGTCATTATTCATTACTCATAGCTCGTAAATCTGAGATCAAACAGGGCCCCGTTTCTTCTTTTGCGCTTACATAAGCGGTCTAGACTCGGGGACCAGTTTGTCGCTGCGCAGTTGGAGAGAGGGCATTCCCGGGTGTGCGAAGTTCGCAGAACGCGGGGATTGCATGACCTCGGGGCTTTTGAGGCTTGGTTGGCGACTTTCTGCTAGTGGCGAGTTCGGGAGTTCCGATTCTGGTGGGAGGTCCCAGGTTTGCATGTTATTAAGTAATGAGTCGAAGAAGCTGGTGTTGGGGTTTTCTTGGGGGTTGACAAACATGAATGGAAGTTGCTGTTCTGTTTGGTGAAGTAATTGTTGTTGTTGCTGTTGGAGTTGGATGTTGGTTTGGTCGATCTGATCCATGAGGTTTGCGTTGATGTTTAAGAGATGGATTTCCACTCCTGGGTCGGAAACTTCCATCGATCCGGGTATGCAATTGAATTCTGGTAATGAGAGATCGAACTCCAAGTTGAATCCGAGGTCGTTAAAGATTTTGATTAGCTGAATCAATTTATTCAGCGAATCTTTAGAAACGTGATTTCCTGCCAAAGCCATGAATTTTAGCAATTCAATGCCCAAATTGATGGATTCGTTGTTCTGACGAAAAGGAAGGGTTATGAGTAGAATCAGAATTGAGTTGAAAAGGAAATGAGTATGCCAGTAATCGAAAGTTATAAGTAATTTGTAATTTTTCAGATGGTAAAGCAAGTTGATGGTTTCGGTAGCAGCTTTGACACATTTTTGCAAAATTTTCGTTATTTGCGGGTTATCAGGAGCAATGACTTTCTTGAACACCTCCAAAGCGAGCGGACGACATGTAGTTATGACGTATTGATTAGATTTCAGGTACACATGTACCAGAGATTTGTGGAATGGACATAACTTGTTTTCGTAAATTTCATTAAACAACTGTTGGAAATCCATTTGCAATTTGGATTCAAAGTTTTGTTCCAGAGTTTCCATCATTCTCACAGTGTTTACAACCAAATCGTTTCCGATATTAGTTCGTTCCTCGGTGAACAAACTCCTTGATGTCATATTATAGACACTGTTGATGATGTTATCGGTGAATTTTAACAGAGCAATCTGCAACGATAAGATTTTGGCACCTGCCCATTCTTGATAATCAGTTTGGTCCAACAAATCAACTTGAGTCTCATTATACTTGACGTTTTGAGGAAGTCGAATACGAGATGTTGCGAAAGAATCCAACGCGAAAACCGTCCACCATAACCGTTTCCGTTTGGCAGCTTCTTGTGAGCTAATGTTGGACTGCTTTAAATGCAAAGTCAATGAAAGCGCCCATCTAGTAGCCAAACCGAACCAGGCATACGATGTGGTGATTCGATTGAGTGATTGATTGTAATAACCAATCAACAACGCCGTTTGGATGGTCGCCAGCGACGGCATCTCCATGTTGGCCGGAAACAACTTCACTCCAGTTAGAAAATACTTCAGTCCTGGAGTCTTGTTGACAAAGTTGCTTTTGGAACATAACTCTGCATTCAATTCTTTGGCAGTCGATTGATGCGATTTGATCGAATACAGGATTTGTTCTCCCACAGCAAGAGTTATAAATACCATTGATAACATCTGTGGAGAATAACAGGTTCCTGTCTCATAAATCTTGTTAAAATCACAAATGAACTCATATTCATCATAAATATAATGCGAATCATGGAAATGACCAAGACAAAGATCCACTAGAGTATCGGCATAATCCTTGTTGGGTAACATCACCATACAATCTTCGGGGCCGGAAAAATATAAATCGGAAACATAATAATTGATACTCGAATTGGATACTTGAAGAGCATGATCTGGATGCTCAGAATCGCCAAATGAAACATTGATCACATTATCAAGTCGTTCATTATTGCTTTGAAATTGAAATGGCAAAAATGAGCGCTTATTGGGCTCAGAAAAGTTGTTCTTATTAGAACCACTTATATAATCCTCCAAATGACGTATCCGTCTCTGTAATGAATGCAATTGGGACTCCAAAATGATAATCTTCCTATCTTTAAATGGATAGACACATTCGTTTCCTGTCAATTTGCAATTGTCACAACAAGGCTTGTCCCCCGAACATTTGATCTTTTGATTCTTACACCGAATACAAGCAATATGATTGCGACCTCTAAAGATGACCGGATTGATTTCCGGCATCAGGTCACCAACATCGAGAATCTCTGGCTTCATGCTCATCCCTACCTGTCCAATTCAGCCAACATGTCCTGTTTTATGCCATCTCTCCACCCCCTCCATCTCATCGCCATTATGCGGGGATGTACCCCGGTGTTGGCAGGTCCCGGAACAGGTAAATATTGCCAGGGGTCTCCGCATAAGTGTGGGGTGAACAACCTTGAAAAAAAGGGTAGACATCCGTACACCACGAGGGCAAGCACAAAAAATTAGCTCGATTTAGAAGTAATTACCCATGCGAGAGAGTGTTGTTATTGTTGGTCTAAGTGTTGGATCTGTATGTGTGGCGAAGCATCTGATTGAGAAATGTGGCAGACGTGTGGTTATGGTATCTACCGATACTATTTCCGACGTTATTGAACATGAGGAGCATTCTCATGTTATTGATATAACAGGTCCTCATCTTGAGACAGACTTGTTATACACCATCAACTATCTTGCACATAACTATTCACTCCAATCGATCGAAAACCATGTGCAATTTGCTCATCAACCTGTCACTGAAGTTCACACTTATCTTGTGAATCCCCGCAAAATTCTTACCACTGTTTATAATGACTTGCGTCAGATGGACCCTGACTTCACCCATCTTATTTTGCCCCCACATGTTACCACCATGGCACTTATCTGCACCATGTTCCCCACAGTGAATAACTTTATAAATTTCTCGGTGGGGGAGCAACTACATTGGGCACGCGCCCAATCATTACTTGTTACTCTTCCCCAACCACTCACAAAAGCTCTCGCACATACCACACATCTGAATCAGCATACTTGTCTGGTGCCGTTGCTGGAAAACCCCAATATTGCTGTTTTGTCGGGTCCCGTCCAGTACAACGATTATTATGCCCTGCCGCGCGACTCCGATTGTCAGACTCTGTTGAGCCGTTCCAACGCTGTTTTTCCGAACGCCATGACCGGCTGCACCATGATCAAGTCCGAGGTGAGGTTCAAAAAATGTCTGCCGAACCAATGTGGCAAGATCTTCTACTCAAACAGCGCTGCAGGCCAGCGTATAGTGAATGTAGTTGGATTCGGGTTTGCAGAGACAGAAATGATCGGCGCCGCAGTAGAATACGTGCACATCATGTTAAAGGGTTCTGCCGAGTCACGCTTATAAGAACATCCTTGCACCCGGTAAATAAAAATCATGTCCGGGTTCCCAAAAGGGAAAATTGACGGATTACGAAACTTGATCTAGATTTGTTTTTTTTTCAGTAAATATTTTTGGGCTTACGTAAAGACACTAAACAGGTGTCATTGGACAGCATGGGAACACTAAATATGCCTTCTATGTACACATGTAATGATGACAGAAACAATCCCGAACCTTCGTTATGCATTCTGATGATTTTCATGTCATTTGTTGTTTTTTCCTTTCCCCCCCGTGTGACGTGTAATATCCCCCGGTAGACTTCCGAGCCCCCGGTGGCTGCGGCCTGTGGCTGCGTGCCGGCCCCTGCGAAAATTTTTTTGACCCGGCCTGTCGGGTTTTCTTTTTTTTTCCACCCTACCAGAGCGTCAGAGACAAAAGAATACGGCACTCTATTGCATCTTGTGGCCTAATCCACGAATATTTGTCCCTAAACAAGCGCCGAGCTCACCAATTAGTGTCGAAATAGCAACCGTTCGCTTATCTTTCGACCCCCGCCAGTCCACAAACCCATCCTAAGCACCAGTCATAGTGCTTTTGTATTTGTTGGCCTGATCCAGCCCTGCTGCCACTTTTCTGGCCCACCCAGTGCTTTGCAAGGCTCCCCCGTCTGCCAGCCTTAGCCGCCTACGCAATTGAACCCTTCTGGCGTTTTGTTGCCAGCTGAAACCAGTGGCGAAATTTTTTACTCCTGTGCTGCTCTAGACCCAATGGCCGACCAGACCACCCTCTCATCCTTGGATGAATCCACCGCCCAGGATATCACGGCCACTACGACACCGCCAATCAACGACCTCTCGTTTGCCAAACGGCTACAGTCCGACCCGCAAGATCTGGACGACATCAATCAGGTGCTCAACCGGCTCAACCTGGACCTGGACTCATCCCCAGAACATATGTTGGATGCCAGAACCACCAACTCGTCCATCTTCTCTGTGCAATTCTCGCCGCTGACGCAGCCCGTCAAAACCAACATCCCGTCCACCCCGCCAGATGCGGCAAATTCCTCGATGCTGCTGTCCTCGCAACACACCTTTGCCTCCAGCCAGCCTCGAACCCCTAACTGGTCCAACACCAACAACTTGACGTCCTTCCAGTCACATATGTTACCCGACCTGGCATCTACACCTAGCACCGGAACCAACAACCACCATCCTGCTCAATTTGGAGGGCATCAGTTTTTGTCCATGACGCCGCAGATGACGTCGCCAATGCCGTTTGCCTCGTCGCAACAGACCCCGTTCTCGTCAAGTTCGCTCGACTTCCGGCCGTTCGGTCTGACCGACAACAACACCTCTGCACCAGGCCATGCCAACGACGACGAGCTGTTTGGGCCTCCTTTGAGCGAGAATGTGACTAGACGGCTTGCAGAGCCATCTCTTTCTGCATTGCATCCTGCTTTGACCAATGACATGCTTGCTGGTACTGTTGCTGGTGGCTCTATTGGTATGGGTATCAGCAATAACAGCAGCTCGTTTTCGGGCTCGTTTAGCTCTCGTTCTTCGTACAAGTCGCGTCCACAGCTTTCGATGACTTCGACTTCTAATGTGCATCGGAAACACTCGTCCAATAAGCGTCGTGGTGAAGATGCATCGAAATTCGTGAATGCTACTCTTAGTGACTTTGTCAACGAGATCTATTTTCTCTGCAAAGACCAGCATGGATGTCGTTTTCTACAACGGCAGCTGGAGATCGGTGGTTCCGAAGCGGCCACGCGCATATTCAACGAGATCCAATTAAATGTGATTGAGTTGATGGTTGATCCGTTTGGAAACTATTTGATCCAGAAGCTCTTAGAAAAAGTGAATGAGGAGCAGCGTATTACGCTTGTTCGGAACTCCTCTGCGCAATTTGTGCGTATTGCTTTGGATGCCCATGGTACCAGGGCTCTTCAGAAGCTTGTCGAGTGCACCAAGACGGCTGCAGAGTGCGAGATCATTGTTCAATCTCTGGCCTCCTATGTGGTGCTATTGAGTAGAGACCTCAATGGGAACCATGTGGTGCAGAAATGTCTACAGAAGTTGCCAGCTGCCAGCTGTGAGTTCATCTTCGATGCTGCCTGCGACAATTGCGTCAAGATCGCCAAACATCGGCATGGATGTTGCGTTTTGCAACGCTGTTTCGACCATGGAACGCCTGCCCAGTGCGAGAAGTTGGCATTACAGGTTGGTCAGCATTGTGTCGAATTGAGCACCGATCCATACGGCAATTATGTCGTGCAATACGTACTCAGCATGGAGGAAAACCGACTACGACTTTCGAATGAGCGTGCCAGCGTGCCCAACACCACACATGCCATTGAATTCGTGGTCAAGGCCCTCACTTCGACTCTGATAGGCCTCTCTACACACAAATTTGGATCCAACGTGATCGAAAAGAGCTTGAGGATCCCAACGTTGGCGCCATTATTGATCCAACAGCTGCTCAAAGAGACCACAAATCTCAAGCTCCTGCTACATGACGCGTATGGAAATTACGTGTTGCAGACCGCCCTGGACGTAGCAGACGATGCCAGTTTCAAGGACCTCAGCGATCTGCTTAAGCCGTATCTGGGCGACGTTCGCAACACCCCGCACGGCCGTCGCATAGTGTCCAAACTCGTCTCGCGCTCCGGATCCAACAGCTTCTCATTTTGATGCATCTTTCTTTGTATTTTAGCTGGGCCTCCAGAATGTATATCAGCATAAGATCAACTGATTATGTAATGAAAAAGTTGTGTTTATTTTATTCTCTCGTTCAGCTCGTATGAAGAAGTCCGTCACCAAACAAGGAAACAAACAGACTTATCAGGCCACAGAGGATTCTGCCGAGCCTGCCCCACGGGTATTTGTGAAGGAGCCTACCTATATCCCGAAAGACGAGGTTGTCTATGAGTTTGGAGGTCCTGCTGGTGCATTGGGTATGATGATCGGATTCCCCGCCCTAATGTATTATATGTGGATCTCTTCTCGGTTCTTTAATGGTGCTGCTGCCTGGCCTGTTGCTGACCAATCATGGGCTCAGTTCTTGACCCAAATGCTCACCTATGTGAAAGACTATGCCACTCCATCTCCAAAGTCGATCTTCATTTTCGGTCTTTATATTTTCATCCAAGGAATCTTCTACGTGATCCTGCCAGGATTTTGGACAAAGGGACAACCTTTGGCTCATAAAAATGGTGAACAGTTGCCATATTTCTGCAATGCTTATTTCACCTTCTACACCAACTTCGTTCTTGTCTCGATGTTGCATTATTTTGGAATCTTCAAGATCTATTACATTCTAGACAATTTCGGTGAAATGATGACTTGTGCTATTGTTGCTGGCTTCTCCTTCGCAATAGGTCTGTATTTGTACACCTTGTTTGTGTCCAAAGACTATTTGAGGATGACCGGTAACCATTTGTATGACATGTTCATGGGAGCTCCACTTAATCCAAGAATCGGGATTATTGATCTCAAGATGTTCTTCGAAGTTAGACTCCCTTGGTACACCATGTTCTTCATGGCTTATGCTGTCTGTCTCAAACAATACGAAGAATACGGCAAAGTGTCTCCTCAAGCTTGGTTCACTCTTCTAGCACAATATTTGTATGCTAACGCATGCTCAAAGGGAGAAGATTTGATTGTTCCAACTTGGGACATGGCATACGAAAAATTCGGATTCATGCTCATCTTCTGGAACATTGCGGGAGTTCCTTTCACTTATTGTCATGGCTCGTTGTATCTGTATTACCATGATCCTTCTGAATACCAATGGTCAACAACATACAACACCTGTTGCTTTGCTCTGTTATTGGTGTCCTATTACTTCTTCGATACCTGCAACGGCCAAAAGAATTCGTTCCGCAAAATCATGGCCGGAGACACCAAAATCAGAAAATCATTCCCATTCTTGCCATACCAGGTGCTGAAAAATCCAAAATATATCAAATGTGCAAATGGCAGTCTTCTTCTCGCCGACGGTTGGTACAAGTACGCCAGAAAACTCCACTACACTGCGGACTGGATCCAATCGTGCACCTGGGGCTTGATCTGCGGTTTCGGCTCGTTCTTCCCATGGTTCTTCCCGGTTTTCTATTTGGTCGTTTTGATCCATAGATGTGATAGAGACGTGCGTAAGTGCAAGAAGAAGTATGGTGCCGATTGGGACAGATATTGCAAAGAATGTCCATACCTCATTATTCCATTTGTGTTCTAAATAGACAGTAAATTTAGTCCTGTTCAGCAATTGAAATCAATCTCTCCTCTATCTCCTCTGCGCTGAGACTGCGGAACCCGTCTTTGGTGGCAACACCAATCTCCAGGTCGTTCTTTCTGAATTCCGTGCTCAAAGAATTGCTCAACGTGACAATTGCAAATTCCACCACCTTGGTCCAGTCTCCCTTTACCAAAACCCCGTCCTTCTTCTTCTTATGTGCACGCTCCAATGCAGTCGTCACTTCCTGCTGCTTCGGACCCGTCGATGCAGCAATAGCACGGAAATAATATCCAGCAGGGTCCGTCTTAAACACGCTCGGTCCCAACTCGTCGTCCACTGCAACAAACGTCAAAGAAACACCCATTGGTCTCATATATGCTTTCTGTGTGTACAATTGCGCAAGGTTTGCCATTCTCTTGGCCAAAGCATCCACCGGCATCTCGTAACCATATTTATACTTGAATTCGGCAGCTTCTGCTCTTGCTCTCATTGCCAACGACCGAGCATCGGCAATCGACCCAGTAGCCAACATTCCAACACTTGTAGAAATCTCAAACATATAACTGATCGTCGAAGCATCCAAAAGCTTATCTGGGATCTTCTTTTGCGAAACTACCACAGCCGAATCCTCGCCAACAAGACCAATACAGGTGATATTGGCAGAGTTCACAGCCTTAAAGGCGTATTCCACTTGATACAACCGACCCTCCGGCGAGAAAACAGTAATATGACGATCAAATCCAGCAGATCCTGACGTTAGAACAATTGAAAAGCTTACTTACCAGACATGTTGGTTAGATTACTTTTTTTTGCCACTATGGAAAAATAAATACTCGGAACACCCGTACACCGAAACGGATGAATCAATGGTTCTGTCTCAAAATGCGGTCAGAGAATTCAGCAAAAGTCTCGCTCTCGTTCATATATGTACCCAAAGAAGGTTGCAAAAACACAGCCAACGTGTTTCTGCTGATTCCAGGTAAACTAGTCCCCTTGACATAGTGCGGCACAGCCTTGAATTGATGCGACGAGACCTCGTCCAATGCTGATCCGCTTTGGAATGCAAGACAATCAGGGGGTATATTGACTTTGACCGTTTGTCCATGGCGGTCTTTAATGTACAATCCGGCGTTTGGATCTGGACTTTTCGCAAGTTCGTTGTCCCCGTCAAAAAAGAGTGCTGACGTAAGCGCAGTGATGCAGGAGTGGTCGAAATGTTCACCACACCAATCGGATTCTTTTAGTGATGAATTTGGGAGATAATGCAGTAGTCTTGCTTTTGAGGTAGTGCTTGTTTTGATGATCGATTGGAGGTAATTTGGTTTGTAATTTTGAAGGTTGTTTTGGCAATAAAGGTCGATTTTTTGGCATATAACCAGACTTATCTCAATCATCATACTAATTAGAGCTTTACAGTTGTCTTGAAACCCTTTCAATTGCTCCAAATCTTCTTTTGGCCATTTGTTCCAAGTTGTATATGCCTTATGATCTTCGAAACCTTTACATTCTTCTAATGGAGGCCCTTCTAAAGAGGGATCTTTAAAGAATGAACAATTGATATAAAATGACCCTTTTAGCTCATCTAATTGACCATTTGCCAGTTTCTCCTTTCCTAAAGACCATCCAGTCAAGTAATAACCCTCTGGACATTCCAATTGTCTTAATGAGTCCTGGTCCAACTTGCTTAGGTAAGAAGCTTGAGTAAGTACTCTTCTTCGCAAGTTTTGATACTCCTTTGGCAAATCTTTGACAACTAGGATCCCAAGAGAATCATCACCGAAAGCGCGCACTAAACTTTCTGGAGTGATCTCGTCTAACGAGACGATTTCAGGCTCTTTCATTTTATAGAGGGACGATCGACGTAAAATTTTATTTATTTCCTTTGTCTTTTTATACTATGTCGTATAGTTGGCTTGACGAGGAAAGCACACTTTCTACAGATGTGCGAACCAATCAAAAGACCCCATTTTACGAACCCATAGTTTCAGCCTATCAAGATGGTGGATATTCTCCAAACGTGTCGTATCACTACAATCCTGATGTATCACAATATCATTATGGTGTTAGACATCCAATGAAACCGTTCCGTTTGATGTTGACTGATCATTTAGTGATTGCTTACAAGCTATACGAACAGATGGATATTTACGAGCCTCGACGTGCGACGCGTGAAGAGTTGCTTGAATTCCATTCGGACGATTACGTGAAGTTCCTTGAGTCGGTCACTCCCGACAATGCAACCAAATTTAATCAATATTTACGGCAATTCAACATTGGAGACGATTGTCCTATCTTTGATGGAATGTATGATTATTGTCAGATTTATGCTGGAGCTTCGTTGGATGCTTCTAGAAAACTTGTCTCTGGAATGAGTGATATTGCAATTAATTGGTCTGGAGGACTTCATCACGCGAAAAAGCACGAACCTAGTGGGTTCTGCTATGTGAACGATATTGTTCTGTCAATTCTGGACCTTTTAAGAGTGCATCCGCGCGTTTTGTACATCGATATTGATCTTCATCATGGAGATGGAGTCCAGGAGGCCTTTTATTTAACTGACAGAGTGATGACGGTATCGTTCCATAAATACAATGGTGAGTTCTTCCCAGGAACAGGAAACTATGATGAATTAGGGCTTGGCAAGGGCAAACATTTTGCGTTAAATGTTCCACTCCAAGATGGAATCGATGATGAATCGTATATCCGACTTTTCAAATCCATTATGGAGCCAGTTATTACAAATTTCAAACCTACAGCTATTGTGCAACAATGTGGAGCTGATTCGCTTGGATGTGACAGATTGGGATGTTTCAATCTCAATATTAAGGCCCATGGAGAATGTGTGAGATTTATTAAAAGTTTCGGCCTTCCGATGCTTGTTTTAGGTGGAGGTGGATATACTCCAAGAAATGTTAGTCGATTGTGGTGTTATGAAACGAGTATCATGACAAACATGAAACTGAACACGAAATTGCCAGAGGTTCTTCCCTTCCGCAGTTTTTTCCAGCCAGATTATTCTTTACATCCTAATCTAGGCGACCGTCTAGAGAACAAGAACTCAAAGAAATATCTTGAGGATTTACGCAACCGACTTCTGGAAAGTCTACGTTATCTGCGCGGAGCGCCTTCCGTGCAGATGCAAGAGATTCCACCTGATCTCCAAAATATGACTACCGATGAGGAACAAGAAATCCTTGATAGAATCAACAAAGAGTCCGAATACGACGATTATTTGGACGAGCAACGGTATTGGCTTCAAACGAAAGATAATGCACGTGTTAGGGAGCAAGACAGCTAGACAAACGGCAACGAGTCGTTCTCATCGTCGAAAATGTCGCATGCTTCGTAATCAAACCCTTCTTTCTGCAAACTCCACAAATGTTTCAGTTTCATCAGGGAAATCTCTCCAGATCCAATTCCCAAACTCATCAAGGCAGTGAAACAACATTCGATCATTAATTTTTGTTTCGGTAGCACGCTGCACAATCCACAAACGAAAAGGGGCCATTGAACCATAGTTAATCGATGATCAAACTGATAATATAGAAATTGACCAAAATCAATAGACGATGCGGTGTCTATGTATCGATTTTCCAGCACTTGGAATTCAGGTTCGTCCAGATCGGGCTTGAATTTGATCAACGGCTCCAGACCACAAAGCATCCGGTTCACGACGTCTTGGACTAAATCATTAGTGATTGCCAATCCGGTTTTTCCAAAACAACGTTTCATCGTCAATATTTTCAAGAAGGATGCATCTGCATATAATTGTTGACTCAAGTCCATCCAACTATACCAATTCTGTGCATCATCGGAGCTGGCAGTTTCTGGATTGGTGTTATGAATATATGCTGACATGATTATACCTTTTCCCTCTGGATTGTTGTAATGGATTCCATGTTTGTTCATTGGATGATTTGGTGATTCCAATGGGATTCTATATGGAGGACCATCTGCCATGCATTTGAAAAGACGAGCTTTTTCCACTAAATTCATCATTTTTAATAAATGACCGTTTTGCACTTGACCGTGTTCGCTCAGTATTGATTTGGATGCCGAATGGACACCGTTTTCCTTATCAAACCAACGACGTGCTTCTAATGTCAACACGATCTCCTTGACAAGATCCAACACGTCGTCATTGAATCCCAAATAGAAGTTGAATGTGTAATGCACGGAAGCAGGAATATGGTAATTTCCAGCTCCATAGAATCCAAAAGATTGTAAAGTCAGTCCAACAGCACTAGTACTTTTCACCACGCCCAGAAATTCAGCCAATTCGTCGAATTCATGAATTGTTCCTCCATTTGGTGCTGTTAATGCTGCCAGACTTTCCATTGAATAAAACCATAACCAAATGATTCCCAAATCCAATGAGATGGCCATATATTTGCAATATTTTATCAACAGGTCTTTGGCTCCATGTAAGTGTGCACGCCATTGCGATCCAGTTGAGCCAGAATAGTCCGATGCCAGAATGAGGATGGTCAATAATAGAGATTGAATATTATCGAGGATTTTTGGTTTGGAGTGCAAGATATTGTCTAATGATTTTAGACATGAAGAAAGATAATGCGTTCGAAGTTTGTTATGAGGTTCATTTTTGTTATCGAGGGTTTTGTCACCTTTCTTTCTTTGCAATTGATAACTCTCATATCTTGCGGAAATCGCAAGAAGAGCATATAACAGATGAGGCGAGGTTTTGGCTTCCAATAAGAAACATTTGATGAATGAATTGTTGAGCAAATTCGTTGTGAATGGAAGAATGTTCAAATGGATCTTGGTAATCAAAACCTTGAGATAATTGACATGAGGTGAATCTTCAGGCCATTGATAAAATGCTGCCAAATTACCCAAATCTTGCGTACTGACGGATTTATGAAGAGATGAAAGAAAATCAAACTTGTCGGGAGAATCCGAAACCAATAATGATAATGCAGGAGGTGGAAATGCCGAAAGATGAGTAGATTCCACCGAAGTCTTGGAAAGCTCTCCCAATCCCTTGTTTTTTCCATACTCTGTCTCCAAAGAGTTGGTCAGTCGCCTAATATAGAAATTATAAGAAGAATTGACTTCTGCCTCACTAGAAGTCTCTGAATTGGCTTTAGGAGAAAATGAATACCCAGCCAGTGGATTTTCAAACTCGCCAAAACTTTGAATCAGATCGTTCAGATCGGAAATCAGATGACTGGCTCCTGTGAACAGATTGTTGTCTAGCTCTTTAGTTGACTGGTGCACGGGTGTGGGTGGATCGAAGAAGAGTTGTTTACGCATTTCCAATTCGAAGGCCTTGGTGGTCATTGCAGATTGGGTAGGTTCAGTAGAGGATGGTTCTTGTTGTTGTTTATCTTCTAAAAGTGGTGTTTGAACAGGAGGATTTTGGACCATTACGGGAGGGTTTGCAAATGTGACTGGAGATAAGGGTTGATCTGGAGAGGATTTAGGTGTTGGCTTCCGGATCGGAACATCCTCGTGTTGGATCTTTTCGAGATTGACCAACGACGTGTTTTTAGATTCGATGGTGAACGTTCTAGAATCAGTGAATTTGATTCGGCGCTCATATGTGCATTCTTTCTTCAAATGATCGCAATTCCAGCATCGAGGCTTGCCCTCATCACATTTCAGTTTACGTCGCTTACACTCTTTGCACCCATTGCGCGAGTATTGACGTTTCTTCTTAACCGTTTCGCTCATTACACCAGAAATATTAAAAAGGAAGTATTTTCCGTCCGGTGTAGAGATGCCGTCACGGTAGTCCACGTCAACTGACACAACAGTTGGTGATAATTATCATATATGAGGATTTCATATATGGACCCCGATTCTTGGCAAACTCTGTGTAACACCTGTTCCGGGATCTCAAGGTCTATCCAAGTTACGTCATAGTACAATACCAGGTTTATGTCAACAATGTAAAATAACTCGAGTCGATCGACGCAGGAATGTGGCAGGCCTTAGAAATATAAAAATAAACAAGAAAAACATAGCACTATAAGCGGTAACTAAACAAACATTTTCTAGAGTGTCGAGTGTTGATTCGCGGTAGATTAGTGCACTTTCCTCTTGTATACGCGTCGCAATGAATGTATCGTCCACTGGAAGTGTTGTTGTCAATGCTAAAATGCCGCCCGACGCAGATCTTGTTACTGGCGTTGATAATCTTGTCGTGGGCTCTCGCGGGAGCTCTTCCAAAAACTCTGAGGCTCCTGTTGTCAAGAAGGCCCCGAAACTATGTCACCATTGTGGCAAAACCATCATTGGAACTCTTGTTCGCGCCATGGATCGAATGTACCATATAGATTGTTTCCGGTGTTACGACTGTGGAGACCAATGTTCGACCAAATTCTTTGCTGCAGACATCGAGATCGATGGAGAGATGGTTCAAGTGCCTCTTTGTGAGTTTGATTATTTCAAGAGAATTGATCTGATTTGTTCCACCTGTGACAAAGCTATTCGCGGTTCTTATATTACAGCAGTTGGCAAGAAGTTCCATCCAGAACATTTCTTCTGTGAGGTTTGTCATCGGGTGTTTGATTCCGAGGATTATTATGAGCATGATGATAAGATATATTGCCATTATCATTATTCCATCATGCATGCTGCCCAATGTGAGGCCTGCAACTCGGCTATCTTGAAACAATATGTGGAGCTCTATAGAGGTGGTCGAGAGCAACAATGGCATCCGGAATGTTTCATGGTGCACAAATTCTGGGGTGTTGACGTTACTGTTGAATGCATCGGAATGAACGACCTCGATAGTCAGTCAAAAAGCTCTCTGTCACCTAAACAATTATTTGATCTCGAGAAAAAACTCGAGCGGATGACTATGTCGATCTGGCTGACATTGTCCGAATTTGAAGAAGGCTGTGCCTCATGTATCTCCAATATGCTCCATTCTGCCTCTACTGGTAACCAATTGGGAGGACTTTTGGTCACAGGACAATTGGTGCTCAAATTAGAGTGTCTTTTCCGTGGAATTGATCTGATCAATGATTTTGCAGAATCCTCGCGCATCCAATTGGAATATTCCTCCAATCACAAACTTACTCAGCTCACAAAAGAGCCACGCAGCATGTCTTCGAAAATCATGTCCTATCTCACGTTTTTGCGAGACACCGATAAAAACACGCTTCTACTCAACGCCTTCACCCAGCAACTGCTTTCATTAATATCTACCCTAGCCCATTACATCAAGCTGATTTCCCGAAGCACGCTTTTGCATGCTTTGGAATATAACAGGCTGAGTCATTCCACCGTTGCTACCGACCGGTATCTCAGAGAGATATCGAGTCATGATTCAATTCCACAAGACGTGTTTTCAGTGATAGGTATTTCTGCAAACGCGAAAGATTTGTGTTTCCGGTGTCAGAAGAGTATTGAAGAAGAATGTTATCAGTTCGGTGAACACAGATGGCATATCTCGTGTTTTTCTTGCTCTAAATGCTCCAAAGACACAGCTGGACATGCAAATGTGAACGAATTTAGTTTCAACGCAGCTAAAGGTGTAGTCTTGTGTGCTAGTTGTTCCGCTGAGGATGTGGATGCCCACATTGGTTTCAAGAAAGTGTCCAGATACATGCAATTGATATATCTTTTGAAGATTGCACTTGTGAGATCGCGTCATGCCATGTTAAAACGTGGAACAATTACAAAAACTCCATCACAGTCGCTAAACACTCTGGATGGTTATGACCAGAATGTATCGGATATCAAAAGAATGCGCTCCAGGCGTCAAAATCAAAGAATAGGAACCGCTTCTGCCGAGGTGCGAAAGTCCATTGTTTTGGAAGCTCCTCAGGCATCTACAGCGGGAATGGAGGAGATTGATACAGATAACAAATCTCTTTCATCTTCAGTGATAACGTCGAAGTTTTTGAAGAAAGAGAAATCTCTTGGTCGCAAGGGATCTAAACGCTTAAGAATTGAAGACGTTCCGATGAAATCCAAACCACAATCTACAAATTTGAATATTACCTCAAATCTTTTGAAGAATGAAAAAGGTCTAACTTTGGATGACATTCCTCGAATTGTTTCCTCCGAACAGGCCAGAGAACATCGACCAAATGCTTTCAAGTTCCAGAAAAGATCATACACCACAGCCAATTCGTCTATCCCTGCTCCTAAGGAAGTCAGGACCAAAGGATCCGATTCTTTGCAAGTTCCAAAAGACACTTCTTCGTTGTCTCCTCCCAACAGCAGACCGATTTCTGACTCAAATGGGATTCCGATTCCAGAGAAATCTGCCCAAACTTCCAAACATGCTCCAGTTAGATACTCGGAGCTATCCAAGAATGATAACGAATATCTTCAACATATAGCCGCCTTTGCTCTTCATAAACTTGTTGGTGATACTTTATCATTGGAGGATTGTTTATCGTTCATTTCAGTGAAAAAGACTTCATCATTCTGGGAAAAGATGTTTGGTAATTCTGGGAATTCCAAGAAAAGCAACTACAAAGTGTTTGGATGTCCTTTGGAAGAATTAGTGGAGAAATGTGGAGTTGATAGCGATTTAGGAATCGGTCCTCAAAAATTGAAGATTCCAATGGTTGTGGACGAATTGATCAACGTGTTACATACTATGGATCTTTCTGTTGAAGGAGTGTTCAGAATCAATGGAAACATCAAGCGCCTTCGACAATTGACTGAAGAAATAGATTCGAATCCTCAACAGGTTCCTGATTTATCGAAAGAAACGCCGATTCAATTGGCCGCGCTGCTCAAAAAGTTTACCAGAGATATGCCAGACCCGCTTCTCACTTTCAAGCTATATGATTTGTTCATTCTATCTCAAAAGTTTGGCGACGATGCCAACAAAAAAGATCGGATATTGAAACTCGCCTATTGCATGCTACCAAAAGTTCATAGAGATCTTGTGGAGGTGCTGCTATCATTCTTCCAGTGGGTTGCATCGTTCTGTCATATTGACGAAGAGAATGGGTCCAAGATGGATGTGCACAACCTTGCCACCGTCTTGACACCCAACATTCTTTACTCGCGACCAAAGACGGGTGCCAAAGATATTCCTACAAGCTCAGCCGAGCTCGTTCCTCAAGGAGAGAACCATTTCCTGGCTATTGAAGTGATCAACACATTGATAGAGACCCAAGACGAGTTCAGCATTGTTCCGAAAGATATCTTACAAGTCTTCGAGCTTGCCGGATTCAGCAACGCTCCTCCTGATATGAAATCCAAGGACATTCTTGCCCGGTGCAATGCTGTCTACAATGATCATCCTCAAATTTTAAACTAATGTTACATTCTATTTTTCCTGCCATAAGGTTTTAGTCTGTTGCATTGCTCCACGACCAAAGAAACCCATCATTACTTTGAACCGGTCTGTGCTGTCAACAAGACTGGCTTTGAACAGATCGTTGCGTTTACCGACTTCAGCGTGTTGTCTGGTAAGAATAGTCATTGTATCCAATTCGCTCGCGCATTTGGGACATGATTGTTCATTATTGGTGGTTTGGCGGAATTCGTTCGTCAGACAGCTTTCATGGTATGAATGAGAGCATCGGAAGTGCACAATTGGGAAAGTCAATGACCTTGAACACGAGGAGCATTTGGATCTGTTGATGACCTGTGGTTCTGAGGTTTGTCTTTCAAGTTCTTGAGAGATCGACTCTGCTTCCTGTTGATAGGATGTGATTAATTTCTCGTTGGTGACAATCTCCTGTTTTTGACGCCGGATATGCTCGATCAGATACTCTTTGACTAAACCTAGTTTGATGAAAGAATTCATGCTCAACAGTTTAACCAGTTCCAAAGGAGACATCAACTTGAGCGAGTCGAGTTTCCAGATCAGGTCCATCACTTTTTCTTCTCCAATCTCTGCAAACGCCTTCTCGGAAGATGTATAGACTGATAAGGCCAACTTGTATAGATCTGGTTGTTTGGCGCCATATTTAGCAACAATTTCCAACGATTTGTTATAGTTTTGTGCTAATATCGTTGATCGAAACATATCGAGCTCGAATCCTTGTGCAGAGTCATCTGCTGCCTCTCTGATGATGATTTCTGCCTCATTGTAATCGCCCAAATTAGACAACAGTAACATATTTGTCTGATCTTCAAAGTTCCATTGACTTTGCTGAATGGTTTCCAATAATGCTTTGGCTTTTGATTGCCATTGAACACGATCTTCTTTATCTTTCGACATGGTCAAATACATTTCATAAAGAGTAATCATGATATCTTTTTTGTCCTTCTCGTTTCCACCAAATTTGTCATAACTTTCAATACATGCTTCCAAAAAAATCACAAATTCGTTGGGATGATTCACAAAGGATTGGAAGATGATCCTTGGCCGAGGTGGTTGATAAGTTGGCTGTAATGATTCTGGTTGATTTTCGCTCAAGTTCATGAATGATACAAATTGTCGATATGAGGTCAATATTGGATGATCTCCGTTTGTCTTAGGAGCAAACGAAAGTTCTTCAAGATCAAACTCCGGTTCCGGCTTATAAGTACCTGTGAAAACATCGATCAACAGTAAAGTACATTCATAAGGAAGAGAATCCAAGAAAACCTTGACGTTGTCGATCAAAACACGTAATAGATCGTCAATAGCCAAAGTTCGGATATATTTCATGCTAAGAGCTGGACTTTGCATGTCATGAAGTTGAATATCCACCACCGTTGATGGATCGTTGAACTTCTTAGCCATATTTGCAGCCAAAACATAATATCCACTCTCTCGACAGAGATTAATGACCGTTTCCATATCGAATTGTTTATGGGTTTCTATAATTTCATAGTCTTGATTGATTTGAACTAAGTCAATGAATTTGGCAATATCTTCTGGTTTCTTTAGTTTGCAATAGCAACATAATAACAAGGTGATATGATCTGTTGTTGATTCCTTCAACGAAATCAGGTTTTCCAAATAATTGGTCAACAAGGAGATTTTGGAACTATCTTTATATTTTTGAATGATCTCACTTGTTTTTCCCAGATCAACACTTTCCATATACTGTTGAATTGCCTCTTCAAACTCTCCTTTGTTGTAGAGATAATCGCCGTATTGTTTGCGGATTTCCAAAAGAGGTTTGGTTTCGAACTCTTCATCCTGAGCTAATTTGATGGCTATATCGAATAATTCTCGTTGAACTAGAATATCCAACTTCTCGCTCAAGTTCTTCTCCTTCAGTTCAAATAACAGGCCATCGACTGTAAAGATATACAACTCGTTCCAGAGCTCGAGAATCTCAGAAACAGTGTTGGATATGGTCTGGTTCAATGCGATAAATTTGTTGACAACGTCCACAATGACAAGTTTATGGGTCACAATTGATGATGAAGCAGTCAAATTCGAGTTCATGCTGGATATTATCACCACATAGCGATCCTTATAGGCAAAAATCCGTCGTTTAGGCACCTCCAACAAGAAATTGTGCGTTTTTCCTCGAAGGTTATAGAATTGTAAGTTTTCATCTCTGGCCACAATCATATTCCGTTTCTCATCATGTAGCATTGCACTACAATGAATATCAACACCCATTGAGTCGTCTAGAACTCTGTCTGGACGGCCCTGATTGCGACCCGTGGTTGGAATAGTGAAGATATTGAATAGAGTCGAAACATAAAGCATTGCATCATCACGAAAATGAACACCAGTGATTGGATCTCTAGATTCGTAAACCACTCGTTGTCGCGATCCACGATCATGTAGAAGGTCTCCTCTCACCACTATCACCGTTCCATTGGCAAATCCAAAAACCAACACTGAGAAGTCTAGAATGGCATCGAAACATGTCAATGGAAAATTATTCGACCCATTCGTGACTTGACATAATGTATGGTAATCGGTGTTATGGTCTATCTTGTGCAATTGTTGTAGTTTATCAAGGTCCCACAATTTTAAGGTAACAGGATGACCTTGTTTTTCTGCGATAGAACAAAGGAAACCTGATGGTTTAGTGGCACCGGCAATGGGAACATACATCATTCGAGTGATATCCCATCCAAGTTCGTATGCCTCGAACTCGAAAACGGGTTCAAAGCTCTGACTGACCAAACGAATGGTGGCTTGTGTAGTGGCAATAACAAGCAATTCTTCAGCGGCACAGACGGAGCTGACTCCTGAATCGGAATACAATGCATGCGGAGTTCCATAATTCGGGTCCTGGATAGGAACGCATTCAAAAAATGGAAACTGTCGCCAGTTTGTAAGAGACATGGAATAAATAGAAATATTTCTACTTTTGCGGCTGTGTTGAAACAATTTTGAGGAAAAGGGCAGGAAGTAGGAGAAATAAATAAGTTGATAGTAATAAATTTCCAACGCGAAATGACCAACAGCTACTCTTCAGCAGAAACATCCTCGTCGGTGTACTCTGAGAATGACCCAAGTGAAGATAAGGAAAACAAAAAGCCGTGGAGTTATGTCAATCCATATGCTCAAAGCTTATGGCTGATGTCTCGAGGAGATGAAGGGGAAGAGATTCGTCAGATGCGCAAACAAACTCAAAAACAACTTTCAGAACGAGCAACAAGAAAACAACGTCCAAGAGAAAAAAGTCTTCCTCCAGTTCCTTTATTGGATGACTTCCCAACACCAGAAAACAACGAATCTGAAGATCCGGCAGCAAAGCTCTTCATTTCTCAAGAACAGGAATATATTCAAAATCTGGATCTACTGAACGCGGTATATGCCTCGTTTTCCGGCTATGTTCAACAGAAAGGAATTCCCATACGTTCTGCGGATATTGCAACCTTATTTGGCAACATCAACTTAATGATTAGTCTTAGCGAATTGTTGGTGAACAATCTGCTACTCAAATCATCTTTTGAGCAAACACTAGACGACCATTTCACAAGAATTGCTCAAGTGTATCCTTCCTATATTGCATTACATCCCAAACGACTTGGAATACTAGAAGTCATCAAGACTGATTCTCGATTCCATCCTTGGATTGATTCATTAGGATTAGATCTTACAAAATTGATTACTATTCCATACCAAAAATTGTCAGACTATAAAGACACACTAACGATGCTAGGTCTTTTAGAAACATGTCCTCGTTTATTGAAACTATCTGAATTGGAAACGACTCTTCCTTCACCATTGGCATCTCCAATGCTCATACTCATGATCCCCGAAGCATGGAAACACAATTATAAAGCTAAATGGAAAGAGATCATGAAAGAGCCATATGAATACCAACAATTGATTTATTTCCAACATCAATTTCGAACCATTCATCATGTCTTTGCCAATACAATCAAAACCATTCATCAAGCACTGGAAGGTCAAAAAAGACTCATGAAATGCTCAGAAAATATTGGTATCTCGTTCCTTCATTTTACTATAGATCTGCCACCAAATCACATAAAATCACAATCCCAAATGACACCAAAGACACTTTACTTCAAAGACAACTTCATCAACTCGACCTATGAGATGTATCTCGAGAAAACACGTACCCAGAATAATGTTGCCAATAAACTCATCTCTCGTTTGGAATACCGGCTTGATCCAATAATTGAGGAGATAAGCATCACAATGGAAACTGCTAATCAACATCTCCATAAGCTCTCAAAAAGCTTCAATAAGATTGATCGAGATACTAGAGTATCCAAACTCATCACCATCTACAAACTCAATCAAGAACTCGAACAGGCTCTATATCTGATAGTACAGATCTACTATCAATACGTCAAGTCTACCATGTCTATCTATCGAGGTCGTACCGAGCCATATTCGGCCATAATTGAGGAATTTATCATGATGCAAAAACAAATCAAACAGACAATTGTTTCTAATCAAGATCTTTCGTTCGAACAATCTCTGGCATTGACTCGAGTGGTACGCAAATTGTACAATTGAAAAAAAAACCGTGCAGATCGAAAAAAATACTGATCTAAAATTAGATAGCAATGACGGATCAAGAGTAAGTGCAATTCATCAATTTCTAACACCCAGCGATCGATACGAGCTTCTTCAGTACCTCAAAACTGTTGAATGCGAACAGTATATTGATCTTTTTGTTTCAAATGGTATCTCTACAGATCTGCTTCATCAGCTTGATAGGAATGCTTTAAAGGAGATCGGTGTCAAGAAGGTTGGCGATCGATTACGTCTTCAGATTCTAGTCCATCTTTTGAATGCAGAACGTCTAAAGTCCAAGATCAGAGTCACAGACCTTGCAGATGTTATTTCCAACTCATCCCGGACTCTGGAAAGTGTCGAACATACTGTCACCGATTCCAACAAGAACAGTCCAAATGCTGGCAATTACGTTATCCAAGACGAGTTCAAAAACACAATTACAATCATCGGCCCGGACGGCCATCGCAACGAAATCAACGTGACGGGATGTTTCAGTTCTACATCTATTAAGCGCAAGGCTGTGGAAAAAATGGGAATTCGTGGCACCAACGTGGAAGAATGGAGGGCATACTATTTGAACGAGGACGAGACTCCACATTTGATGTTTGATGCTGAATTCACTGCATTATGTCATTCTCTCGACCGTGTCGAGAAAAAACGAATCATCTTGTGTCATTCCAGTGAGCGGCCTTCAGACGCAGCTATGGCCACTTCGAGAGCGATTTCCGAGCCTGATCAAGAAGACGAGACAATGAAAGGATTCCTAGGCCAAAGGCCACCATCGCAACTTATTTCAACCAATCTTGGTGAATACTTCCCGGACACAGGTGCCACCCAGCTTCGCGAAGTGATGCGAAATAGTGTTCGCTTCTCTATCTACAGCTCAAAAACTTTGTCTAAACAGAGTACACGCGAATCTGTGTATTCCACAAGACCAGTGAGTATAGCCAGCTCGGTTTTCAGCTATGGAGTTGGAGTTCCTGTCAAACAAACTATTGGAGATGTTATATTAAACCGATCCTCAGCAGCAGATACATTAAGGTCTGTCAGGTCACCACATATTGATGAAGAGGCAACTTTCCAAGGATCTTTGAAGAACCTATCTTTGGATCAAGTCACTGGTAGCTTGGATTCTCAACAGCGTTCACGGATGTCTATTGCCTTAACCAAGGGAGAAAACAGAGACTCAACAATAATCAAGCTGTTTGATGATGACGATGATGATGAGTCCTTTGATTCTGCAGATCAAACAAGTCTTTCATTCGGAAAGGATGAAGGACCTACTGTTTGGCATAAGGGAACAAAGATTGGACAAGGATCATTTGGTACTGTCTATTTGGGTCTTAATGGACTTACAGGAGAATTGATGGCTATTAAGCAGGTTGGATTACCTACATCATCTGAATCATCTAAGAACACGATGATAAGTGCATTGAAACAGGAATTATCATTGTTGAAGGTGATGAACCATGAAAATATCGTCCGTTATTTGGGCTCGACCTCGGATTCAAGTAATATCTATATTTTCCTGGAATACATACCAGGAGGTTCGGTCAGCTCGATGTTGACCACTTATGGACCGTTTGAAGAGCCTTTGGTGAGAAACTTTATCAGTCAAGTCCTTGTGGGATTGAAATATTTGCATGCTGAAGGTATCATCCATCGAGATATCAAGGGAGCCAATATTTTGATTGATATCGATGGAACTGTCAAGATTAGTGATTTTGGTATTTCCAAAAAGCTGGACATAGAAAATGGACTTAAAGAAGATCTATCGAAAGAGAAGAAGCGGGCTTCTCTTCAAGGATCCGTATACTGGATGGCTCCCGAGGTGGTCAAACAAGTGGCTTATACAGATCGCGCAGATATCTGGTCCGTGGGATGTTTGATTGTCGAGATGCTAACAGGAAAACATCCTTATCCTGGATTTTCACAAATGCAAGCCATTTTCCGTATTGGTACATTGACATTGCCAATGATTCCAGAGAAAGTCACTGATGATTGTAAAGATTTCCTTGCCTTGACCTTTGAGACAGATTATCAAAAAAGATCGAGTGCAGAGGTTTTATCGAAACATCCTTTCATCACGCCGTTGTTGACGACAAGACATTAAGGACGCTGTTGGTGTCTGTTTCAGGATGGTCGATTATGGCGTTTATCAATGCACTGCCTCCTCCAAGAACAAAATATCCATACCCAAGATAAGGACGGGGTTCCTGTTGGGATTCAAGCAAGCTGCTCCGTTCATTGGTACTGCGTCTAGTTGGTGTGTATGAACCCAAATCTGGAGTTGATTTAGACGTCTGTATCAATCCTGGACGACGCTGTAGTGGTTCTTCATCTTGAGAGATCACGGAACTCTGTTCGATTTCCGGTTCTACCGTCCATTCCACCACTGTGTTCTCGCCGCCGCATATACAGAATACTCCCGAAAATGTAAGCAACGCTCCGACGAAAAATGCTGCAATTTGAGTAATGGATTTCTCGGCGAAATCATGGAACACTGTTCCGGAACATATTAACACCGCAGACGTGAAGAACACGAAATGGATTGGTACCACTGTTGTTGCATTGGCAATTTTGAGACATGAGTTGAGATAATTTATTTGGAAGCCAGACGTCACTATCACCACTGCCAAGAGCGTGTACGAACGCCAATTGCTAAGGGTTTGTGTAATAGGTGCGAACTCAACAATTGTTGATAGCATTTTAGTCGAGATGGCGGTGTAGGTTCCAAATAATGCCACCAGAACCAAATGTACCAATATGTAGACTATTGACTGGTTAAGATCATATAATTTGAACCTCAGAAATGTTATGAGAGTTAAACTTGTTCCCAGGTATACTAAGGTTGCTGGGGCAGTAACTATGGTATCGATGTATTGGAATGGATCCGCGATTGGAATAAATGTAGTGTCGGTGACAGATGAAAGAATCATGAGAACTACGCCTGCCGCACAAAGAAAGGTTCCGTACAGATCCCTGAGTCTTGTTTTTTCATGAAACAATACAGGTGCAATAAAAATGGAGTTTGAAACAATGGTCACCACTCCTAGCGGTGCCACAATGCTCATGGGTGCCAATCCATAGCTGACAAAGTTGCCGACCTCACCCAAAGACATGAGTATGAATCCAATCTGCCATTTCAAATTCCAAGCATAATGCTGTGTATCCAGTTGCAAATGAGCTTGCTTCTGGATATTAAGCGATAAGGAAATCAGCAGATTGCCACAGATCGATAGCAAAATGCCTATAGCTATGTAATCCATGTCAAGCCAAAAAAAGATTAGACAGAAAAATATGGATCCATTAGAAGGCGAGAACATCACGGGCGTTAAATTAGGTAACAAACAGATCAATTTGGATCATCTTCGCAAGCCTCATAGTCGGGTTATTGGACAGAGACCTGGGTCTGGTATTGAAGAACATGGTGGCTTGCTCCGTATAGATAAACGGCCAACAGCAACGCCTTCCGGCGAACAAACAAAGAATGATATACAGAATACTAAACAAGACCCAGAGATACCACAACAATCATCAGATCACGAAAAGAATGAAAATACCACTCAATAGTACGCTAATGTAATTTATAATTATAATTATTTCATCTCGAAAGTTTATGTCGATATCGTTCCGTATTGGTCTAACAAGACAGGCGGTTCGGGGACTGATATACTTGGTTGCTGTGGTTTTTGTGCTAGGAATGTTTTTCCTGGCCCGGCCCCAAGTTATTTACACTGATTCCCCTGTACTATTAGACCTAGAGTTCCAGAAATGTTATCGACCCTTTTGCAAAGAGTCTACTTATACGAGGATCCCCAAAGACCTGGATCTAGGGCGATCATTACTCAGACGCACATATCTACAGAAGAAACTTGGTCTCAGTGAAACCTGTGTGGTGGACGTGGCAGTGGGAAAACCTGAACACCAAGAAGGAGACGTCTGGGAATCGCGTGGTATGGGTCTCTGGATCAAACATGGTGAATGCCATGATGCTATTCTGGATATTACTATACTATTTCAACCCATAGACCCTCGTGTTGATTGGACTCTGATCTCAAGACCACTTATCACAGAAACTGGACAGAATGTTTATATCAGTTACAAAAAGATAGCAAAGAAACCATCTTCTCCCCAATTGGCCTTCCACAACGGCAAGTTCAAAATCCTACAAGTCGCTGATCTTCATTTCGCTACTTTGGACGGGGAATGCCGAGATCCATGGCCTGAACTTTCACCTGGAGAAGAATGTCTTGCGGATCCTAAAACTACACAATTTATCGAAAAAGTGCTCCAAGTCGAGAAACCCGACCTAGTCGTGTTAACAGGGGATCAGGTGTTTGGAGATGACTCGCCAGACTCGGAAACTACCATTTTGAAAGTGTGCGATATTTTCGAACGCAACAAAGTACCATATGCAATGGTTTTTGGTAACCATGACGACGAGGGATCGTTATCTAGACTACAGCTAATGGAAACCATGGAAACGCTACCTTATTCATTGTCTTCTGCAGGTGCCGAAAATGTCTCTGGTGTGGGGAATTATGTCATCCAGGTGCAAAATAAACTGTCTCTATACTTCCTGGACTCGCACAAATACTCACTCAATCCCAAAGTCCATGGATACGATTACTTGAAGAACGATCAGAAAGATTGGATTAAGAGCTCTCATGTCAAAAGTTCGATGGCAATGGCTTTTTTCCACATTCCCTTGCCAGAATACACTAAAGTCGAGGATATTGCATTTGGGAACTACAAAGAAGCATGCACGGCACCGAAGCTGAACTCAGGAATGGCTGAGACCTTGAAAGAAATTGGCGTTCAAGTGGTCTCGGTTGGACACGATCATTGCAATGACTACTGTCTCAAATCAGATCTGTGGCTGTGCTACGGAGGAGCAGCTGGAGAAGGAGGATATGCAGGATATGGCGGAACGGAACGTCGAGTGCGGGTCTTTGAGGTTGATTCAGCTACTTCTGAAATCTCAACCTGGCAACGACTCCATTCAGATCCACAAAATATAGTCGAGTTCCATGTACTTGGAAAATAAATTAATTTGTATATTTTCATGACTGACGACTTTTTCACGAAAGAAGTTAGCGCCACGGCGTTGGAATATCTTGTGAGCGAATGCATTCCACTCTCTGTGCGCGTAGAGAAGCTGCTGGCCAGCGATGGGTCCAAAAGTTCGCTTACAAAGGGCATGGCTGACCTTCAATTGGAAAGCGAGAAGCCAGGAACTGTGGACTTTTTAAATAGCCCAACATACCAAAGTCTCAATATTCTATATCGGATTGAACATCATGGATACGAGATAGGTTACAAGATTACAGATTGCTTGATTCACAAAAGATCCGTTCAAGACGGCGTGAGTTTACAACTAATAGAAGTGTTGGAGATCATGAAGTTTATCTGTCGAGATGTGTGGAAGCTGTTTTATCTCAAACAGATGGATAACCTTCGAACCAACCACATTGGAACATTTGTGCTAGTGGATAACAATTTCCGTCCCTTGATTAACCTCTCAAGCGCCAACGGCAATGCTGACACTTTAAGCAAGATACAACCATATCTTCAACTTCCTTGTGGCCTGATCCGTGGAGTTCTGGCAAGTCTTGGAATCAAGTCCGTAGTTAAGGCGGAAATCATCGAAAATCGCCTTCCGGCAGTGTCATTCAACGTGCAAACCATCGCTAACAAATAGCTTGGTGCAAGGATGTGTGTATAATATTAGACAAGTACGGGGTAAGAAATAATTCTGTGATTAGATTATACTTGAGGAATGTCTCGACCAATCACTGTTGACGATATTCCAAAAGCCCTTTTGGTTGGAAATCCGTTACTTTATTTCACCACTGGGTTTGTGAGTTTGTGTGTGTTTTTGTTTGGATATGATCAAGGATATTTCAGTTCCATTCTTACCAATCAATATTTCAAGGATTATTTTCACAATCCATCTGCTATTGAGATTGGAACAATCGTGGCAATTCTAGAAATTGGTGCATTGATCTCTTCGTTGATGTTGGGACCTGTTTCCGATAGATTGGGACGTCGCAGAACCACTAGATTGGGAGCATTTATTTTCTGTATTGGTGGAACAATCCAGTCTCTTTCGTCCACAGTTTCCCATTTAGCCATTGGCAGATTCGTGTCTGGTATTGGGGTTGGAATTCTTTCTGGTACTGCGCCTTCGTTCCAAGCAGAGATCTCTAGTCCTGAAAATCGCGGCTTTCTTGGCTCTGCTCAATTCACTGGAAATATTTTGGGATACGCCTCTTCAATCTGGATCGACTATGCTTGCAGTTTTATTGAGAGCAACTTATCGTTTAGAATCCCATTGGCACTTCAAGTGGTGTTTGGTTCGATTCTTTTCTTTGGAACCTTCATATTAGTGGAAAGTCCTAGATGGTTATTAGAACACGACCATGATGCTGAAGGATTGGTGGTGATTGCAGATTTGTTTTCAGATGGTCATGTTCACAGTGACAAAGCACGTGAAGAATATAAAGCCATTAAGGAGACTGTTCTGATTGGCAGATTAGAAGGAGAACTTAGTTATTTGGATGTTTTCAGACGGTATCCAAAACGGATATTTGTTGCTATGAGTTCTCAAATGTTTGCTCAATTCAATGGAATCAACGTCATTTCATACTATGCACCTTTGGTGTTTGAACATGCTGGATGGATTGGAAGAGATGCTATTCTTCTTACTGGTATCAATGCTTTGCTTTATGTTGCCAGTAGTATTCCACCATGGTGGCTTACAGAGAGTTGGGGACGGAAACCGGTCTTGATTATGGGAGGCATAGTGATGGGATTTGCTTTATGTGCTGTTGCTACCTTTTTATGGCTTGATAATTCCTATAGTGCCACGATGGTTGTCATTTTTGTCATGGTTTACAACTCCTTCTTTGGATGCAGTTGGGGACCAGTCGGTTGGCTCAATGTCGAGGTTCTTCCCACCAAAGCTCGTGCCTCGGGAGCAGCAATGGCAACAGCAACCAACTGGTTATGCAACTTTATTGTTGGTGAGCTTGCTCCTATTTTGTTAGAAACCATCAAATGGAGATTATATTTGATTCATGCTACATCTTGTTTCATTTCCGTTGTTACGGTTTGGAAAGTGTATCCAGAAACTAAAGGACTCAGTTTGGAAGAAATGGATTCCATCTTTGACGATCGGTCTTCCACTTATTCTGCTCATTCTGCAGGATTGTCTGGTTATGGATCTACCAGTGATCTAGAAGCTTGGAGTAACAGATCTGGTCTGGGTTCCAACATGGCATCTCAATTGGCTCGTAATCCTGGACATGTTACAGGGGAGTCTTTCAACTTGCTGGCAGGTACTAAACCATTCATCTTACCCCAAGATATTGAACCACCAGATCTTGCTGCCATCTACAAATTCAAAACAGACGATTCGAACTCCCTGCGTGGCTCCCTACGTAAAGGTTCGGAGGCTGTGTCTTCGATCTTCCGCAATGCCAGATCGCATAACGATGAGCACAGTATGGCTTCCGATAACGTTTCGGAAAGATTCATTAATCCTTAGAATTCAAGCTGCTATACGTCTATAACATGCGACGAACTTGTCACCCTTATTACGTGCCACCTTCTTTCCCTCTTCTGTCGATTCGCGCATGATGGCCACACACGGATCCTGGTCCTCCCATTCAGTCGATAGACGCTCGAACAATGGATGTTCTTCCAAATGGCTCACCATCCATTCGTGTAAATCTTTCACATCTGTGATGGTGTACACGACGCCGCCCTCGCGCAAAACGTACGCGTATTCGCTCAACAAGGTGTTGGTGATGATCCTGGCCTTGTGTTTTCTCTGCTTGAAATGTGGGTCCGGGAAACAGAAAAACATCTTGGACAGTTGTGCTTTATGGAAGAAGTTTGGTAAAAACTTCATGGCATTGCCTCGAATCACGTTAATATTCTGGTATTGGTTTGTTTCCTTGTACTTCAATCTCAACGCCAAGATTCTATCCTCCACATACTTTGTCACTTGGACTCTGATCTCCATTCCCAAGATAAGTTGATCAGGAAACTCAGGAGCCAAATCCACCAATAAACCTCCAAATCCACAACCAATATCTGCGATCTCCACTTGACGATCTATCTTTCCTGTCTCTTTGTCCACAAACCCAGGATAATACCTCCCCCAGTCCATAGAATCCGGAGTCTTAGGATACTCCAACTTGTGGTCGGAAAACGGATTAGAATGCGCACGTTGTCTGTAAAACCTCTTCTTCGGAAGACTCACATCTTGAGGCTCTTCTTCAAATCTCGCATGCTTCAAGACTTGCCGGGTCTCCTCTTTAGCATCTCTATATTGCTGTCTTTTAGATTGTTGATCCAACATTGAGATGAAATATTCTTTGAAATAAAAATTTATCTCTGTGCTACACAGCCTTGTCTATATACAACTAGTCTAGTCCTGATTTTCAGGGTTCTCCTTCTTGTCGAGCTCTTGTCTATGCGAGTCCATGGTTAAATACAAGGAGTTGGCAGCGCTTTGTAAAGTTCTGACCAGTCCTGCACCAGAAAGAACGGTCAACATTCCAACCAGTTCCGAGCGCAATTGGTCCATGCTTGGCATCTCTTTGAATTTGTCGATGGTGGAAATATCGACGATTTCGTCTCCGATTCTTCCACCCACGATGAATAGTCGTTCGTTGAGTCCTTTAAGTTCTTTCACCACGTTTTTTACCACCACAGGGTCCAAATCTTTGATCAAAATGGCTGCAGTAGGGCCTTTAAGAAGTGGCTCCAGAGGATGTCTGATCTTGGCCTTTTTAACCTGTCTGTATGCGGCTTTGGAAGCTGGGTCCTCGTGATGAGAAGCTCTCAAATAATGTCTAAACAAAGACACCTTAATTTTTCTCATTTGGGCGCCTGCGGACTCGATCTGCTTCTTGATCTTCAAGTTATCATTAGCAGACAGGTTGTTGTGATGAGCAAATAGAATAATCTGGTTGTTTTTATCAAAATGTTTGTAGACGTCCAGAAGATATGTCTTTCTTCCATCGACTGGCTTGACCGTATTTCTCTTTGTTGGGGTCGACGCACTGGCCATTCCTCGAACCAGTCCCAAACCAGCTGGTCTTGGGGTCGTAAGTGCGAGTCTAGAAAACGAAAACATCACCTAATCAGTTTCCTTTCGAGATGGAAAATTTTGAAAAGTGCACAGACACTAAAAATTGCGCCGATCGTCGCGCACAACAATTGCTAAAAACATTATACATTTAATTTATTTTCTTTATGGACAACCTCCCCTCACGCAAATCTCCAATTCGAAAGCCACCGCCTCCGCATCTGACCGAGTTCTACTCGTTTGTCAATGGCAATTCGGAGAACCAAACGCATCTCGATGCTTCCACTCTACAGAGCGCTCCTCAAGACTCAGGGTTGGGCGATTCGCTATATGATCTTGCTGGACTGTCTTTGGGTAATGTACATGACAAAATTCCTGCTGGGAGCTCTCGAGCTGGCTCGTTGTTGTCTCTGCAACCTTCAATAACGCCTTCCGCGCTCGATCTGGAGACTTTGATCACCAAACGCGATGTCAATATGACGGTAGATAGCTGTCGGGACCTCGTGCGCACTGCGGGAGCATATCGTGATGCATTGCGAGCATTAGGAACCGCGGCCAGTGAGTTTGGTCGCGCTTTGGAAGACTGTGCGCGCTGTAAAGGTGCCGGAAATGCATCGGATGGACTTATGACAGCCAGCGGATTCCATCATCAGATCGCAAACCATCAGCAAATCCTTGCACATAGTTTAGCCACCAACTTCGAGCAGCCAGTGATGGACATTATTGACAACTTTGAACACACATATAAAGAGAAAGACGCAACATTTAAGAAAGAAATTAAAGAAAAGATACAGCAACTGCGACAGAAGGAGGCAGCTAACATCAAGCTTAGTCGCAAGAAAACTCGCAATATTGTTGCATACAAGTCGAATTTGATGCAATTGGCATCACAACTGGACGAAATCGATCGTGCCAAACACGATTACTATGTTTCATCTTACGACGATACACAAGCCACATTTTCCAAAATTCTTGGCCAGACTGCTTCAGTGGTCACAATGGAGACAAAGATGTACGACAATATTGCCAGAAAGGCGCGTTCTGGTGGTGGACTCGACAAATTAATTGAACAACAACCAGATACCTCGTTGGAAGCAGACGAAGATTCCGACGTGCGCACCTTGGAAAACGAGTCTTCCCAAGCATCCTCGGCACTTTCATCTCCAGAAGCAAACCGGACTGCAGACACCTTCTTTTCTCCACCAATAGTCAAATCCAGAGACGAAATTCAAGAATCCACTCCCGAACCTCCAATGGACCATGCATCCACATTTTCCCTTCCAGCGGCTACTGGTGGCCCTGTTGCCGTCGATCCCGTCACTATCGGTTCTGTCAGTGTACAATACATGTAATAATAGGATATTTATCTAGCACCATCAATTATCACCAAGCTTTTGTTTTTTAATATACTGTGCCATTGGATCTTCTGCTTCCAGTTCATTAGCCAATAACTTCTGGTCTTCTTCAACTTCCTCATCTCCATAATCGTTCTGCATCTCATTTGCAACACCTTCGTCCCATTCTCGATTAGCGTCAAATTCCTTATCGTATTTATAAGGTCTGTATCTCACGTGATCCACAGCCAAAACATATTCATCTCCGAATGAATATCCGTTCAAATTATCTACTGCGAGGATTGTAGACTCAAACTGTTCGTATTTGAGAAATGCAAATCGTCGTGATTCTCCCGATTCACGGTCTCTCATCAGTTTGACATGTGTCGGCACTCCATATTGAGAGAATACTATTAGTAAATCCATTTCGTTCACTTCGGGCGCCAGATTGCGGATTATCACATACGATGTATCTTGGTATTCGTAATGCCATGATGCCTTGATAGGAACGCCCAGTTCCAGCTCGCGCTCGTTTAGTCGCTGGATCTTTCGAACTTGGTTCATGCTAAAGAAATTGTAACTTTTCGGTGTAAAGGTTTATTTTTATGCCCAAGCCAGACGACAGAGTTTCGATCGATGGACAACTGGCAACAGTTCGGTTTGTGGGCAATATTCCGAACTGGCCTGGTGAACTTGCAATTGGTGTTGAATGGGACGATCCCAATCGTGGAAAGAATGATGGATCTCTTAATGGAACACGATATTTCAATACCCGTGATGGACTTAAATCGGGTAGTTTCGTGAAGCAACACAAGTTACAATCAACAAGGAGCTTTCTGGATGCAATGAAATTCCAATATGCAAGTGATGAATCTCTAGCGGCAGATTCTGTTTCAATGGTTGATCATTTTGATATGAAAATAGGAACGAAACAAGTGGAAAGTTTTGGCTTTGAACAATGGAGTCGCGTCCAGGCAAACTTCCGAAACCTTCAAGTAGCCACTTTAGAACATTCATGCATTAACGAAGCATCGGAATTTGGACCAGAACTTGCAAATATTCAAACCCTTAATATCGGCTATAATTTACTACCATGGAATGAAATAATGAAGATTGCATGTCAACTGCCCCATCTGGAGACATTGAACGTAAATGGAACACGATGGAATGACTTTCAATCAGATCTCAAATGTCTTACTGTGAAAACATTATATCTATCAGCTTGTGGATTGCAAAATGGTCAACCAAATCTATTGCTACGGTGTTTTCCGAACCTGGAAAACTTGTATTTGGCTTCTAACGAACTGTCCATTGCAGATCTTCCATATCTAAACACATTAGATCTTTCGGATAATCAGATTATCACTCTTGATAATTGGCCAGCTGCCAAAAATCTCAACCTTTCATACAACAAACTCCGACTTCAAAATCCAGCTCAATCTTCAATTGTCACATCCCTGGATCTATGTTATACAAACATATCCAACTGGGAAGAAGTAGATACTCTAGTCTGTCTTCCAAATCTTTCATCGTTGAGAATACTGAACACTCCATTGCTCCAGTCCATTGATTACGATATCGCCATAATCCAGTTGTTCTCGCGCCTACCAAACATCAGAAAGCTTGATGGAACATCCTATCTGGCTAGCCAAAGATCAGATTATGAACTTTACTTCATCAGCAAAGTCAGATCCAAGGAATGGACATGCTCACCTGAACTTTGGACAAAATTGTGCAAAAAACACAACATCACGGCTGTGAAACACTCATCCACCCAGGAATCTCATTCCTTGATCAATATCAACATCACTGATAATCAAATCTCATTCATCCTACCTCTTTTCCCTTCTGCTACCATTGGAAAATTACGAGGCAGAATTTCGCGCAAACTCAACCTCAACGTGCTCGACTTCCAACTCTACTCGCTATTCGGAACACAAATGGAACATCTCGCAAATGATCAACAATTACTCAACACTCTCATTCTAGAAAACCCTATTCTTGTCACTCTCCAGTCCTGGGAATCTGGCTTACGTCAGCAGCCTTTAAATTTAGGCCCAGAAAAAGTGGAGTAGCCACCAAAAATACCATGTCTCTTTCTAAAAACGTGAAGGAAATGCGGTTCTTCCTATCTCAAACTGGGCAATCGAGTGGAGTTCTACGTTCTTTTCTCGTTAAACAATACAAAACTCTAAAAGATGCCAATCCAGAATTGCCTATTTTGATTAGAGAATGTTCCAATGTGCCTCCTGCTGTGGTGATGCGTGCTGGCAACGGGATAGAGATGCGCAAAGAACTGAGTGGGATGACAGAATCAGAGATCAAAGAAGTACTGACTGGGAATCTATGACAGTTCATTTACAAGCCTATATACTTTAATTACGCTTTTCGATTATGGCTCTTTGGGAGCGAGCTTTAACCATTTGACGAGCAGCAGCGGTCTTGGCCTTGTGGTCTGCCTTTTCGCGCACCTCGCTGTTTTCCTGCAACTCTTTCCAAGTGTTAGAGAAGTTCTCCACC